>BSBM01000755.1:2400000-3000000 GCA_027924585.1 Larix kaempferi | reverse complement strand
TCCAAACCCTTAATAGCAGCAAGTCATGAGGTAACTCAATATTACGATAGTCATCCAGGGTCTGGGTCCTTTAACCATCCCCAAAGTCTCCCTTTTAAAGGAAAATCCCCTGCGACACATGTCGCTTCATGCATAAATAATTATTTAATTAATTCTTTAATCAAAAACAACTCACCCATCCAAGTGTCAGTTTCTCTAGGAGATGCACCAACATCCCTAATTTTGCTCATGTTTGTCCCCTAGATATTTCACTTAACTCCTAGATTTGTGGTGTAGGTGGAGTTGACTAGGTGTCCATGCCTAGGATTCCATTTTGCTCCCAAATAAATATCTATAATATTTTTAAGTAATCAGGAATATCCTTCATGTGCAATGCCTAAATAACACTTAATATTATTTAAATGCCAAAGTAATCATTTATGTGCAAATTCCTAAAGTACTCAAATGCATTTCTAAGTAAAGTTATGGGTGCAAAATTATACGTTTCAACGCAGTTAAGTTTAGCAATCAACTTTTACTAGGGACCCGGTGTCGTGCTGTTGGGCCTCCTTGTTCCTTAATTTAATTTCTCTGACATGGCACCACTCCGTCGAGTCCAGTCATCCATAGTTTCCATTCCTCGGCAAGGCTCCACATCGTTGGGTCCTTGCATTCACTCTTTCCGTTCTCGGCAGGGTACCGCATCGTCGGGCCCTTCTGCCATCATCCTTCCGTTTTGACTTGCGGGAACTTCATGTAGGGATTTCAGGAGCTGTTACCTTCCATCCTCCGTCTACACGCTATTAGGGACTAATGGCGTTGAGGAGTGAGTCCGTTCTCACTGCGCGCCCCCCCAACTCGTACGTGACCAGCTCCGTCGTGGCCCACCTCGTACGCCCTCACGCTTTCCTCTTGAGCAAGCGGATCAATTCTTATCTGCTCAAGCGTGGTATTCCGTTGGAAGTCGACATCGTCGTCGCTCTCCCTGTGTGTGATTTACTCGTACTCTACGACCCTTCATATTCCTTTGTGTGGCCGTTGGTGAACCGTTTCACCTGTCGCTACACACATTTCTCACAAACGTAAATTAGTAGCACTGTCCTCAATAATCACAATTTGGTTTATAAATCTGTTGCTTAATTAAGCATCTATAATTTACTTAATCATTACTCTTTCTTCTAATCACATAATCAATTGCACAGCTAGTCATTAAGCATCATTCATATGTATAGTTTTCATATCAAAGTTAATCGTTAAACAACATGAAATTGTCCATTCACAATAACTACCCAAATGCACATATATCAATCAATCGTAATCATAAATATACTCAAAATAAAATCATAGGGTTATTTTATTAATGTTTCAAACAGTCAGGTGACTCAGCAGGTGCCCTCAATGTCTATAGTAGTCTAGGGGCACTACATACACCCCTACTTATTTAGAACTTCGTCCCGAAGTTCAGAATAAAAATGGAAAGCTATGGCGCATCTCAGTTGCGTCCTCCCAAGTTGCAGAGCTAGGACTGTAACTGTCCTACTGCACTTTGACTTTATCAAACCAGGCTAATCATTAAGCAAGAACTAACCAATCAATTATACCACTCCACACATATAATTTAATTCTTTAATTCATTTATCAATTATTGTCATCATTCCCATCTTCAGGTTTTCCTCAATCATTTAAGACATAACAAGGCTCAAGAGACCATTATATCGAATTTGTTCAGCCGAGTCACTCGACAGGTTCCCTTAAGGTCCACAGTCATTCTAGGGGCATTACATACACCCCCTCATAAATAGAACTTCGTCCCAAAGTTAATTTTTTTGCTCGTAATTTCAATGCTAGGCTTTACCTTTTAATTTCCCATTCTCATCTTCTTTTCATTCTCTTCTATTTTTCTCAAACAATCATGGTCATAAACACTAGTGGTTCTAATCATTAGTTTTCTAGATCATCTATTATGGTTCCAACACATCCTTAGGAATTCAATCGTAATTTTGTATAATATCAATCCGATAATACATTCAATAATTGTTACTCCAAACTAGATTTCTTATACCTCCAGGTCATTTGTGAAGGTTTACAATATCCAAATTATTTACAAGCTATATTGCGTCAATAGTTTACACAATAGTTACCTAGTCCTCTTTTCTTTAGGATTCACCATGTAATGTGGTTAGCATCACCCTGTTTAGCTTGTCGTGTTAATCATCTCCATACTCCGTTTGATGAACACTATTACTGTTTGACCTCCTTGACACTCGGTGGAAGTTTTGGCAAGCTTTAAATTGCATTATTTTAGCTAAAAATGCTAATTTCCCTTCAAAATATTAGCAACAAATTTCCCTCTCTCAGTACTCCCTAATTTCTTGTATTTGTGGTTACTCTCCCTTCCTTTATCCATGCAATCAATCATCAAATTATATACTAATTCTATAGATCTTGATCAATATGTCATTAGTATAGGTGTGATATATCCCTTTACATTTCGATCAAACATAAACCATGAATGCTTAACTTTTATCTATAATATAAAATCTAAATAGTCTCAATATCAGTTAAACTCATACCATGAGAATATTCCAAGTCAATTACATACATAGGGAGCTAGTGATGAATTCAGTCAAGCTTATATATATAAAACCTTATCTTTCAATTTCTTTAGGCTATATATATCAACATGTCGAATACAAGGCACAATTACGATGAGGATATTCCCTTAGACTGCTTATATGAATTATCAAGTAAAGCTTATATTCTAATTCTCAAGTAAGATCTTAATATTCCTTATTCCAATTCTTTCTTCCCTACCAATACCCATACCTTTTACCAACTTGTATATATATCAATTTGTATAATTTAAAAACATCAATTTAGATTCAAATAAAAATTAGAAGCTCTCCTTTTTAAATTAGACCCTCTTAAAAATATACATAATTATTAAATTTTAAATAAATCATAATATAAAATCCAAACATCTATTCTATTTAGTTAAGCTATTATATACATATATATCTTCTATGTAATATATATATCTATACATTTTTTTTTTCAAACCATCTATTATTTATAACCTCATTTATATAATACAATGTCTTCCATATATTAGTCATTTAAGTGATGGATACCATACTAACCATCATAACATAATAATTCATTTAATAATCACATTCCTATAATTCCTAATAAATAATAGTAATCACTTATTATAAATAATAGTAATCACTTATATAACGTATGTATGCATTTCTAAATAAAAGTAATAAAATTAGAATGATAATCATACTTCCACCTATATATATATAACATTACTCATTTAAACAAAAACATTCATAGACATTCTATAAAAATAATACATTATCCGATTGATATTACTAATTTCCACATGTATAACATACTTTTTATGCATGACCTTCTTATACCATTTACATTCATAACAATAGCATTAACTATTAAATATTTATCCCTCAACGATTATGTTCATATGTATATGTAATCATTGAGAGAGCATGGATTCTTGTCAAAACAAAAAAGGAAAACAACCTTTTCGTATTTAACTTGGTAAGATCCTCATATATTATTTTCTTAAGGATAGTTCTACCATGATAAGACCCTCGTATATTGTTTTCTTAACTATAGTTCTTCCTACTTTTGATGAATGATTTTCTAATGGAAATCTGTGTCTATCTCAATATAATGTTCCTTCCATAAATTCGCACTATGATAGTATAGTTTAGAGGACATGTTATAATTATGGTCATTAAATATTATTTAACCTTGGGTTCTTTTTCTTTTCCGTTCGTAACTACAAGGCTATGATTTTTTATTTTTTTTAGAATTAGCTACTTAATTACACATCACATATATGATTCTACATATATGTTACTTTAGATATTAATGACCATATCTAAATTTCCAAGAATTGGTTTGAAAATTTATAATTAAAAATTATAATTCAACATGACTTTTTCCTCCCAAAGAACGAATAGACAAAACTAGTAGATACTTATGGCTCTGTCTACTTAACATATATGATTCTAAATATATATGACTTCAGAGCAAATAAATTCGTGAATTAGTAACAACATTGAATTTTTTTAATTTTTCCCAACTATAATGTTTCCCAATTGACATGGGACAACAAGTGGATAATTCTCACTTTTCACTTGGATTTAAATAAACGGAAACTAACATAAGAAACTTGTTAGTTACTAAATGGGTAAATCCCTATACTACCAACATACATTTTCTATTGACTGGGATCGACTTATATGCAGAGGTTATCACTAGATGGCTGGAATATTTTAAGGGAGAAAATATTAAGAACTCTTTCTATTAATAAATGAAATGAAATTTCTATAATACTATACGTTTTTCTTTCCGCATAGTTCAATATACAGGTAGATCATTAATTTTGTAGACACCCGTCCCACTGCAAAAACACAGATCTGTCATAACTCCTGTCCCAAAGCTGCATACAACGAACAGTGAGACAAAAGGGACAGATCGAGGCATTAACTCCCATAGATCTCATACCAACCCTATCCAGTAAACAGGGAGATGGCATCAAGTTAATGAAAAGAAAACGTGAATGGCATCAACGTGGCTTGGACGATTTGTGTGGTATCAAGTCCGAGATCTAATATCAGATTTACACCATCGTAGGAAATAGCGGTTAAACTTAAAAAAGGATGCATCTAGCGGATTTAACAAAGATGGGTTACATTGAAATAGGCAAGGGGATACCATAGAATGTACGCGAGAGACTTGGCTCTAAAAATGCCAAAGACGCTAAAATGGTGGGACAGCCAGCTATCCAAGTTAGGATTTACATATATTCGTTTCTATAGTTGAAAGGTATAAATACAGTCGGGATTCGTTAATCCAACTCTAAATTTTTATAACATAAACTAATTATACACAAAAGAATTCATTACACATTTTCTAAATTAAAATATGAAAGGCATGATCGTGAAGAGAATTCGTGGGTCCAAATCTCAATAGGAAAATAAATAAATTAAATAATTTATTAATCATAACTTCAAATTAAAATATGAATATCATAAATTCCAGCATGCAATTATAACAACTCCACGGTGACATACGATTGGATCTGAGCCCAAGTTATGGTTTTAAAATAAAATAATCAAGAGGAGTCATCTATGTCGATATGAAGAATCATTCGTTATCAAGGGTGGAGGAACAGTCCGCAAATAATATGCTGCTCTATAATAGGAGCTAAATCAGCTCCTGCAACCGAACTGAGGTAGTACTTTAAAGGTGGGTATTAGAGAGCGATTCGGTTGGAGGGTAAGGTAAGCAATCAAGAATACATTCAGTTCAACAACCGGTGATAGGAACTTGGCTGTACTCATTAACTCGAAATCAGAGTGGTATTTAATATAACTCTCGCTGTGAGTAAGCGAATGTAAGTTATAATTGTTTACCCATTTTGGATTAAATAAAGGAATAGATTGATACCATGGATTCGATTTACTGGAAGATTTATACGATATCGAAGGGACTCGATTTTCCTTGGCTTCGGAATAAAATTCACAACACTGTGGGTACAATAATTAAGAGATCAGGCTTGGGATCTTAATTCAAATAATGTTGCTCCCATTTGTTTCATACGGAATTATATGATAGGAAACTGATATGGCAATTAAAAACATAAATGGATGCCACAGTTTTTAATTGGAGAAAACGTTGTTATGCCAATCGACCGGGATCTTATAATTGCATGGAGGACAGGGATCGAGGGAAATATTGAACAGGGTGTACTTCATCATCATGGTCATAGGACGAAAAATGAAAGTTGATACCCGACCTGGGCGAATGCAATTCGTTACAAACAGATACATATCAGAAATTGGAGGATTAAACTTGATATGGGCATGATCAGAGAGTAAACAAATAACTAACGATGGAACATGATTCGAGCTAATGCGCACAGAGTGTCAACACTGTCAAACAATCAAATGGCAGGGTATGGGACAGGACTTGATCTAAATTTTTAAATGCAATAATAAATGGAAATTCAATATAAATCAACACAGAGTTATGAATCCGATTTGAATCACACTCCAGATTCGAAAAATAGAAAAATGCTAACTTAATGCAAACAACATTCATATGAAATAGCAATTTAGAATTTCAAATAGATATTTTTAAAATCAAGGAACAGAGATAAGTTCCTCTCAGTTTAGATCGATTCTGAGAAATGAAATGCAATCGGATTTTCAACTCGACGCACAGTGTTTAGCGTTTAGCAAATTGGAAATTTCAAATAGAGATTTTTAAATCAAAAGAACAGAGTATACTCCAGATTTCATATATAAAAATAATTTCAATCCTATAGTCTCAACAGAGACCAGGATCCAGATTCCGATTATAATGCCAACACGCTGATGCGATTTAAGGAAAAGTAGACAGTATTCAGATTTGTAAATAGCTTGCACAAACAACAATGGCCATTTTTCACAGTTCCTTTGACCGTCTTTTTCATTTACGCCGAATGGGAATAAGAGGAAAATAATTGTAGATACACTGTGCATATTTCTCCACTATAAAATTACACAGACCTCACTATAAAATTACACGGACCTCAGATCTACGGTTACATAGAATTTGACTTACAAATCCCTATAAATTTCATATAGAAGAAAGATTTCAGAAATATATATAAAATAAACTGATAGATTCGGTTAATTGAAACAGAATTAAATCTCCAGGTTACTAAAATTTTCTTTCAACAAGGTAAATTCTTTCTGTAACATATTTCGTTCGACTCAAAGAAAGAAAAATAAAAAAAAAATCAACCTAGAGGCATAATGGGTGATACAGATCAACGAACGCATAGGGGCTTTTCCTTAACCAACAGATTATTTCACTATACCCAATTGCATAGAGAGAAGATCTAAGAAATTTTAGATATACTAAATGACTTGCAGATTATGAGTTTGGTGCACACAAATTAAATAAAACAGTGATAAGAGATCTGCACCAGTGATCTGAGCGATCACTGTGGGAGATATCCTGTGCACACAAATTACTAAAACAGTGATAAGAGGGTCTGTGCCAGGTTCTGTGTGTTCACGTTTTAAATGAGACAGGGTATAAACAATTTAAAAAGCAGAGACTTTTAAGATCTAATAAAAAGCAGAGATACGATTTCAATCCTTGTAAAGGAAATATGAAGGCTAGGGCTTACAAGACACGATTCGGTGTGCAGTGAAAATAAACAGAGATGCCCATCCAACATTACGCACAGGGTTCAAGGTAATAAGAGGTTCTGCGATTTTCAGATCTACATATAATATATATTTTTTTTTTAAAGAATTTTAAAAATGGGCAGTCTTGAAAATCGCGAATTTGGATAAAACACAGAGATCGGCAATTTCCCATAAGACACCGAGATCTACAAAGGAGATCGACGCCGGTCTGAAGAAGGTTCAAGAACTAAAAAAAAAAAAAAAGTAAAATGCAGATGTCTGTAATTCACATAAAATACAGAGATCTATAAAAGAAATCTATGCCAGTTTACACAAGTTTCTCTTTCACTTTAACAGATATAATCGACATGAGGTCAATCTTCAGCAAAGTGAACCTACAGGATACTTTCTTAGTATAAACAGAAAACAACATATACCTAATCCTTTAACTCTCGGTTCTACGTTGCAATTATAAATCAAACATAATTAAATTCACAGGTTATGCATCCAATATACAAAAATAAAGTGCAGGCTAACCTAATGAAATGGTCACTCCAACAGTTGGTTGAAGCCCCGAAGGTGTCGTCGCTGTTGATTGCAATCTTCCACGAATTTACCGACAGCCCCTGATAGAAATATGAGTCTGGTGCCCTCAAGGCTCGACCGGCTCTGATACCAAATGTAGGACCCCTCCTTTAGGGTCCCCTTGAACTGAACCTGAAACTTTAACAACTTCATACAAACAAATTAGCCATCATAGTTATTGGAAAAATAAAATAAAAAGCGTGAATAACTTAACAAAAATAAGCAAAACCTTAACCTATCAACCCGATCCGGCTGGTCCATTGTCGCCTTCGTCTTCCGTAGGATCCCTCCAGCAAAGCTCGTTTAACCATTGGCGAAGCAACCGTTAGCTTCGCCACCCAACCATAGGCTCATGCTTTCAGTCGCATGGCCTCCCTCGAGCTTTGGGTCGTAGAGCTCACACACACAAAAAAAATCAAGAAACCCATTTTGGGATTCCCCCCCACCAAGATTTCCATCCAAACCCTTAATAGCAGCAAGTCATGAGGTAACTCAATATTACGATAGTCATCCAGGGTCTGGGTCCTTTAACCATCCCCAAAGTCTCCCTTTTAAAGGAAAATCCCCTGCGACACATGTCGCTTCATGCATAAATAATTATTTAATTAATTCTTTAATCAAAAACAACTCACCCATCCAAGTGTCAGTTTCTCTAGGAGATGCACCAACATCCCTAATTTTGCTCATGTTTGTCCCCTAGATATTTCACTTAACTCCTAGATTTGTGGTGTAGGTGGAGTTGACTAGGTGTCCATGCCTAGGATTCCATTTTGCTCCCAAATAAATATCTATAATATTTTTAAGTAATCAAGAATATCCTTTCATGTGCAATGCCTAAATAACACTTAATATTATTTAAATGCCAAAGTAATCATTTATGTGCAAATGCCTAAAGTACTCAAATGCATTTCTAAGTAAAGTTATGGGTGCAAAATTATACGTTTCAACGCAGTTAAGTTTAGCAATCAACGTTTACTAGGGACCCGGTGTCGTGCTATTGGGCCTCCTTGTTCCTTAATTTAATTTCTCTGACATGGCACCACTCCGTCGAGTCCAGTCATCCATAGTTTCCATTCCTCGACAAGGCTCCAAATCGTTGGGTCCTTGCATTCACTCTTTCCGTTCTCGGCAGGGTACCGCATCGTCGGGCCCTTCTGCCATCATCCTTCCGTTTTGACTTGCAGGAACTTCATGTAGGGATTTCAGGAGCCGTTACCTTCCATCCTCCGTCTACACGCTATTAGGGACTAATGGCGTTGAGGAGTGAGTCCGTTCTCACTGCGTGCCCCCCAACTCGTACGTGACCAACTCCGTCGTGGCCCACCTCGTACGCCCTCACGCTTTCCTCTTGAGCAAGCGGATCAATTCTTATCTGCTCAAGCGTGGTATTCCGTTGGAAGTCGACATCGTCGTCGCTCTCTGTGTGTGTGATTTAATCGTACTCTACGACCCTTCATATTCCTTTGTGTGTCCGTTGGTGAACCGTTTCACCTGTCGCTACACACATTTCTCACAAACGTAAATTAGTAGCACTGTCCTCAATAATCACAATTTGGTTTATAAATCTGTTGCTTAATTAAGCATCTATAATTTACTTAATCATTACTCTTTCTTCTAATCACATAATCAATTGCACAGCTAGTCATTAAGCATCATTCATATGTACAGTTTTCATATCAAAGTTAATCGTTAAACAACATGAAATTGTCCATTCACAATAACTACCCAAATGCACATATATCAATCAATCGTAATCATAAATATACTCAAAATAAAATCATAGGGTTATTTTATTAATGTTTCAAACAGTTAGGTGACTCAGCAGGTGCCCTCAATGTCTATAGTAGTCTAAGGGCACTACAAAAAGGACTAGAAACATATATTTCATTCTGGAATGGAGGGATTGAGAAGGGAGGTGAACAATTTTGGCGTCCCAAGTTAAATTTTTGGGAGGTTGTACTTAAAGCTTTGGATAGTCCCTTCAAGAGTGTTGATTAGTCATCAACTAACTTTTGGCCATCGACAAGCCATGATATTCATAGTGAACCTAGAAGATCTGAACATAAAATTATGGATGCCTATTTGAAGGAAAATGTTCCTACTTTGCGGGATTGCTATGATGGACCACTACGCAACAAGCCTAGAGATGATTTCATTCCAAGAGTGGATGTTGTAAAGGGCCAAATGGTTGTTGTGCAATCACCAGACCTAGATTGTGCAATCTGGTTGGGTAAGGCGATTGGTGATGTTTATCAAGAGTCAGATGCTAGTACTTTGGGTCTTACAAAGTAGAGGTGCAATGGTTGAATCTAACAGGAACATCGAAGGATCTGAAAGTATTGTACAGAAAATGCTTAGATAAACAACAACAATGGGTTGTAGGTACAGAAAAAAAAAAAAATCAAGATCGATGTAAATAGCATCATATGGGCGTGGTCACCAAGGCAATGATGGCTAGGAGAAAGAATTAGAATAAACGAGAAGGGCCTTGCAGCAGTCAAGGAACAAGGAGTAAACATGGGGAAGAGTGTTCAAAATAATGGATGTCCACAAGGGTTGATAGTAGACAAAATTGGTTTCTAAATTTTCCTATGTGGAAGTTTTAAGCAACAAAATTGTTTTGTTTCTAAATTTCCACTTGGTCAACAAAAAGTTGTATTTATTCATTTTCATGAATAAAATTTTTATAAAATGAAATATACAACTTATAGCCATTGGGATTGATAATGGATGGTTATTTGTTACAAAATTGAATTTGTGATAAGTGTAGTCATTTGCGCACTAACTGTCATTAAGTGTTGTAATTAACACCTTAATTACTAGTTAATTGTGCTTAAGAATAATTAGCCTTTAGAAGTGTTTAATCCACTGCACTTAAAATCAAGTAATTGTCCTCAGAGTAACTACCGAAATACTAAAATATGATCCAATATAATCAAACTGCCAAATTCAGCGGTGCTCATAGGAAAAAATATTCTATACGAGCCAATATTATAATTAAACTATATTTCTAATACTCAATGTACAATATCAAATATGCCACCTGTCACAATAACATCATTCCACGTGTCACCCTGGGATACTAGATATCAACATTTAAACAACAAAATTTATAGACGTCTTGCTTCAAAGACTATGATGGCAAGTGGAAGTATTCTCAGAGAAAGAGCAGCTGCTCTTTCCCAAAGGTGTTCTATTGCTACGATTCCCTCATAAATGAAGGGTCGGCCGACCCTTCTTATTCCAAATATTCTTTTCATAATAGTTTGACACTGCAAGAAGGCTCGGTCGATCTTTCTTGTGTTCTCTATTATGGATATAGCCGAATTTTTGGATAAAGGTTTTCACAATTAACTACGAAAAGAAGGGGCAGCCGATCCTTCTTGTCGGAAAACGGAAGTTGGGAGAAACCATTTTAATACGTTAAAACTTTCAAGGTGTTCTATTTTTAAAATTGCCTCATAATTGAAATTTTGGTCGACCCTTCAGATCCCTAATATTATTTTCATAATAGTTAATCGACACTGCAAGAATGGTCGCTCGACTCTTCTTATTCCAAATATTCTTTTCATAATAGTTCGCCATGGCAAGAAGGGTCGGTCGATCCTTCTTGTGTTCTCCATTATGGATATGGCCGAATTGTTGGATAAAGGTTTTCACAAATAACTACAAAAATAAGGGGTAGTTGATCCTTCTTGTCGAGAAACGAAAGTATGGAGAAGCCATTTTTATATGTTAAAACTTCCAAGGTGTTCTATTTTTAAAATTGCCTCGTAATTGAGAGGACGGCCGACCCTTCTTATTCTCAATATTATTTTCATAATAGTTGGACACTGCAAGAAGCATCACTCGACCCTTCTTATTCCAAATATTCTTTTCATAAAATTTCGCCATTGAAGTTTAGCTTGCTCGTTTAGCTTGTTGGTGTTAGCACTAGCGTTGTCCTGGATAAAACTGGGAGGTTCAATTTCTAAAAATAATGGAAAATCATCTGGGTAGGTATTCACGGCCTCAAGGGTGAAATGATCAAAATGCCAAGCCTAAAACTTTGCAAGGAGAATTAAATTGCAGAGTTCCTCCTCCTGTTACATATCTGCGGAAATAAACAATCTAGATCCTCGGTGGTGAAGATCTACAGACATGAGCAGGATTCGCGAAAAAAGGGTAAGGTGTTCCAGAACGAGGGGGATGTTTAGCCAACGAGCATCTTAAGTAGCAGATCAATGGCCAATGGAGTAGATTGACGGTCGGGAACTACTTCTACGATACGACATGCACGGAGCAAACAAATTTTCAGATCCGCGAACTTTTGGTAGAGGCCCACGGGTTTGGACGGTGCAGATCTGAGGAGGCTGAGATCTATGGCCGAGGTTTTGTTCGTGGATCTAACTTGCACGAAACATCAATGCAAGCCAAAAAATCCTTGAATTTGATAAAATTCACACTGTTTCACAGCCAGGATTCATGCACGATCCAGATCAACCGTGGGTGACTTCCCATGTTTTTAACTGGCAGAAAAGGAGACATGTGGCGGGATTCGAGGCCACCGGGGATCATAGAGATAGAAACCAGCGGTGAACCACGGCCCAAAATGGATCAAGAAAATAGATGGTCAGGGAAGCTTCCATGCCACAGGAGATAGCAAAGGATTTTGAAGTATTTTTATTCAAAAGAAATTTGTAATATTGTTTGTGACTTTGACTCAAATGACATTTGGCAAGTTTAATTAAGTTATTTCAGTTTTTAGTTAAAAGACATTATGAATTACTTTGAAAAGGTTGGAAACTTTTTGGAGAGACAAGAATTTTGTATCGAGTTGATATATTTGAATATAAAGAGCCACATAGGAAATAACTCATCTTTACAGAATGAGAGATTCATGTGTTGATCTTGTTTACAGCCGACTGTATTTTTCTCTTCTTAAAATTGATAGTGTATTCATCTGTAACTTGGTGCCCATTATTGATATTTTTCTCTTATATGAATGTTTCTCTCACTGTTTAATTCATACTGTTATGCTTTTTCATGCCTTGATAAGTGTTGTATCGGGACATAATTCATAAATATTATGCTCTGTTGCTTTCATTTCAAGCATCCACTACCATTTTCTGCTAAAGTCAGTATAGAATTCATTTCTATATTGATGGGTTGTTCATTTCTTATTCTTTAATCACCAAACAAAAGCTCTTTGACTGTGAGTGCGTGGCTATCCTGCATGTTGATGTATATGTAACTTTGGAATGTATTTCACCTATGTATTTCATATATATTTAGTGTACCCTTATTAGAGATGTGTTATTCCTCTATAAGGAAGTGTCGTCATGTGGATTGACAAGTGTCGCAAGTGTGTGTATTTGCCGATGGGTTATTAGACCACCATGTGTGGGGTCGGCCCTGAAATATATATTATATTGTGGATGTACCTAGCTAGACAAGTCGGCCCCATAAGGTCACTGGGCAAACAGTTTAGTATAAATAGAGATCAGGAGATCTCTATTTAGATCATTCGGAAAGTCATCTCTCTCTCACTCAGAAAGTGGCGCACTAGTGAGGAGGAGGATCATATGCTTCTAGGAGACTATCTCAAGTGTATTTTGGTTGTACATTGGTTGAGCCATTGCTCTCTCTATCTCTGAGGAAGTTGTGGGGTTTTTCACCTTAGGGTTTTCCCCACGGAAACTCTGTGTCTCTTGTCTCTCATGCTTTTGATTCTTGTCATGCTTATTGTGATTGTTATGCATTGATATACTGTATATGTTATTCTCTCAGTGAAGATCCTAGATTATTGTGAATTAATGCTCAAAATTTAACATGGTATCAAAGCTAACCTGAGAATAAGACATTTTGCAACGATGGAAACTTGAGTTTCTTGTTTATTGGGTTTCTCTCCATAGATTTTGGAAAATCAATATAGTAGATTGACTCTACTCATCAAGGAGAATCTATATGTCCAATCAGAATTCAATTATGAGCATTTTCCGATTTGGCCCTAAAAATTAGGGTTTCCACAAAAATAGGAATTTCTGAAATATGAAGACATAGCTGGAAGATCCTTGCAAAAATCGAAGTTTAGAGCTTTGGATCGATATTTGTGGCTGGGTAGATCTCCGGAAAACTCAAACCCTAATTCAAGGCTCTCCTTAGTGAACCCAGGAGGACAAAAAGACAAATCTAAAGGGTAAAGCTTTGCTGATCTCAAATTCTGAATACACCAGGCTGATCAGCTTATCAAGGCGAATCTTTCTATCCTTTCAGAAAGTTGAAATTCACATTTTGAATTTTTAGGGTTTTTTCGACAAACCCTAATCCGGGACGAGATCCAGTTTTCAGCATTTCAAGTGGTAAGACCTAAATCTTTTCTATTTTCATTTGAAGTACTCTTTAAGATGTCTCACCACACCAAGCTTGAGGATAATATTGAAGGAGCTGATAACTTCCGAGCTTGGAAGTATAGGATTGGGTTAATCCTCGAAGAGAATGAGTTGGACTCATATGTAAAAGAAGACATCCCTATCCCAGAGGATGAAGAGGCTAAGGTATTGTATAAGAAAAACTTGGTCAAGGCAAAGAGAATCATTGTTGATTCTATCAAAGACCATCTCATACCCCATGTGTCTTCTCTAAAGACACCCAAGGAGATGTTTGACTCTTTGACCAAGCTATTTGAAGGGAAGAACATAAATCGGAAGATGACCCTGCGGAACCAATTGAAAGGAGTAAAGTTTCAGAATGGAGAAATCATTCAATCTTATTTTTCAAGGGTCTCCCAGATCAAGGAACAACTAGAAGCAGTGGATGAAATGGTGGAGAATGGTGAAGTGGTGATGACCACTCTAAATGGCCTACCCAGGTCATGGGATTCCTTTATTCAAGGAATTTTTGCAAGGAAGAAGTTGATCTCCTTCAACAGATTGCGGGAAGAATGCTCTCAAGAAGAAGCTAGGCTTGTGGCCCGAGAAGAAAAGATTGGAAATGAAGATCAAGCTCTCACAGCACATGCCAAGAAAGACAAGTCCAAAAAGGAATCATCTCATAACAAAAGATTCTCACACCACCATTATCATAAAGATAAGAAAGATCTCAGATGCTTCAATTTGCTTCAGATTGTCCCAAGAAGAAGAAAGACAACAACAACAACTTCAATAAGAAGAAGAAGAATAACAAAAGAAAATATCATGCTCATGCTGTCGAAGATGATGAACCCCCAAAGAAGAAGGCTAAGGCAGAAAGTGATAGTGATGATGACTCATCAAGTGAAGAAGAATATGTTGTAATTTCTGCTCTCATAGGTACTATCTCCCATGGTTGTGATGATTGGTTGATTGATAGTGGGGCTTCCAAACACATGATTGGGTTTAAGGAATCTTTTGTGAATCTATCTGAACATGAATCACCCCATAAGGTGAAACTTGGAGATTATTATCAATACCCAATCAAAGGAAGTGGTAAAGCCTCCTACAACCTAAATTCTGGAAAATCCTTGAAGATGAAAGAAGTCCTTTATGTACCTGGGCTCAAGAAGAACTTACTCTCCATCTCTGCATTGGATGCAAAAGGTATGAGGGTTGAATTTGTGGATGGCCAAGTCCTAATGTGGCCAAAGGGAAAGAACATAGATGATGCAGTAGTGATTGGAGAGCAAGAGGGAGGTTTGTATAAATTGAAGGGACAACCTGAACATGACATGGTACATGAATCCATGGAGGCAAGTCAACTTTGGCATAGAAGACTTGCTCATATGCACTATAGGGCACTTCCAATTGCAAGCAAGGCTGTAGAGGGTCTTCCTGAAATCAAGACCAAACATGAAGGTGTTTGCAAAGGATGTGCAAAAAGTAAGAACATTAAGAAGGATTTCCCAAGCAGTGAAAGCAAGGCAAAAGACATCCTAGAAATCAGCCACTCAGATGTATGTGGTCCTATGTCATCCAGTTCTCTGAGTGGGTATGTTTACTATGTCTCATTTATTGATGACTTCTCGAGGAAGACTTGGGTATACTTATTGAAGAGAAAAGATGAGGTGTTTGATAAATTCAAGGAATTCAAAACCTTGATGGAGAATCAAACTGACAAGAAGAACAAAACATTCAGATCCGACAATGGTGGAGAATTCACCTTAGGTGACTTCAAGAAGCTTTGTAGTGATTCAGGGATTAAGAGGGAGTTGACTGCTCCTTATAATCCTCAACAAAATGGAGTTGCAGAAAGGAAGAACATAACAATCATGGAAGCAGCAAGGGCAATGTTGCATGACCAGGATCTACCTATGCATCTATGGGCAGAAGCAGCTAGAACAACTGTATATGTGCAGAACAGAACACCCCACAAGATATTGGATAACAAGACACCATAAGAGGTCTTTTTTGGTAAGAAACTTGAAGTCATCCATCTCAGAATATTTGGTTGCCCAGTATACACTCATGTCCCAAAGAAAAAAAAAAAGACTAAACTGGATCCTTCAGGAAAGAAGGGTATCTTTGTGGGTTACAGTGAAAGCTCGAAGGCTTACAGATTATACTTTCCAGGGTTCAAGAAGATTGATGTCAGCAAGGATGAATATAAGTTCAAGGATAGGTAATCCAGGAAGCAAAGATCACGAGGGAGCACACTCCAGCAAATCCTGCAAGGATGCAGATTTTCAGAGGGAGTTGACCATCTTCCTACATTCCACAACATAAAGGTGTAGAAGAAGCTACTTCAGCAGCTCCTGCCAGGAAGCAAAGACTCAGAGGGATTCCACCCAGCAAACAAACAAAGATAAGTATTTCAATTATGATTTCTTGCCCATTTTTGTTTAAATAATATTATGATAGACTTAGGAGATGTATTGTGCATATTAGAATTATTGCATTAATGAACAGTATACTACTAATATGCATGTGATGGGTAAGTGGCCTATGGCACTATACAACATTCTAGTGCTACTTATCTAGAATGAAACCTCTTTTCTGACATGTTGGGAGTAGTGCAAACTCTTAACAATGTTTTGGTAGAGACTGGAAGGCATCTAGAAAGTTGTGAAACATGGATAAATGTTGTATTGAAGCATTGGCTAAGATAACTACATGACATATTCTTTATGTGTAAAGAATTTGTTCTGAAAATTATGAGATGTTTCTAATCATGCAATTTAACTTATTTTGTAGGAAATACCATATATCTTCACCTACAAAAAGGACTACAACATTTGTTCCAGCATCAAAGATATATATTGAAGATATTGAAGTTCCCACGATATGGGATGAAGAAATGGAATGCCATGATTCTTCGATCATGAAGAAGATGTTTGGGATGCAATCCCAAGACCTGATAGGGAGTCACATGTGTGCAGATTGAAGAAAGCCTTGTATGGCTTGTAGCAAGCTCCCAGAATCTGATTGCAGAGGAAGCTTGCTGCTAAAGATTTGGGAATGATGCATTATTTCCTAGGTATGGAGGTGTGGCAGAGTGCAGGTGGGATCTTCCTTGGTCAAGGGAAGTACACAGTAGATATCCTGAAGAGATTTGGGATGATGGATTGCAAGGCCATGGCCACACCTATGGCATCGAATCTGAAGCTTCTATGTGATGCTTCATCTGAGTTGGTTGATGTCTCTATGTATCGTCAGATGATTGGGTCCTTGACGTACCTGACGAACACGAGACTAGATATTTGCTTTGCGGTGAACACATTGAGTCAGTTCCTGACAGATCCGAGGAGTGTTCATCTGGTTGCTATAAAGCATGTTCTGAGGTACCTGAAGGGTACAGTGGATTATGGGCTCAAGTATGAGGCGAATCAAAAGTTTAACCTGCATGGTTATGTTGATTCAGATTGGGCTGGCAGTGCTGCAGATAGGAAGAGCACATCTGGGTGCTACTTCAGTATGGGATCAGGTGTTATCTCTTGGTTTAGTAGGAATCAATCCTGTGTAGCACTGAGTACAGCTGAGGCAGAGTATGTTGCAGCCTATTCAGCTAGTTGTGAGGCAGTATGGCTACGCAAGCTACTGTCTGAGTTATTTGATCTCCTGTTGGATGCTACTGGTATCTTCTGTGATAACCATAGTTGTGTGAAGTTGTCTGAGAACCCAGTGTTTCATGACAGGTCGAAACACATAGAGATCAAATATCACGATATCAAGGATATGGTGCAGAGAGGAGCTGTGAAGATCCTGTACGTTGCGACGGACGAGCAGATTGCAGATGTGCTGATGAAGCCACTAGCCAGGGTGAAGTTTGAGTACTTCAGGGAGAGGCTCGATGTTCTTCAAATTGATGACACTTCGAGGAATAAGTGATGGACAAATTTGCTGAAGCCATTCCAAGCATGTTGGAAGGAGGATCCTTCACATGGCTGTGGATGTAAGCGCTAGATGATGAGCATCAGGATGATGTTCTGGTTTCTGCTTTGTATGATCAGTTGGATCATTTATATGTATATGTATGTACGCATCATGTTGGATGCTGGATATGATCAGTTGGATCATTTATATGTATGTACACATCATGTTGGATGCTGGATATGATCGGTTGGATCATGTTTATGTATTTTGTATAAGCATCATGTTGGATGCTTGGACCATGTATCTGTATATGTATCAGATGGATACATTGTATGATCAGGTAGATCATGTATTTGTATTTGTATCAGGTGGATACACTGTATGATCAGGTGGATCATGTATGATGATATGTATCAGGTAGATACTTGGTATGCATCAGGTAGATGCATTGTATGATCAGGATGATCATGGATGACGAGCTTCAGGATGTTGCTCCAAATGACATGCAGCAGGATGTTGCAGTGATGATGATCAGGATGATCATGTGTATATCAGGATGATGTTCTGGTTTCTTCTTTGTATGATCAGTTGGATCATTTATATGTATATGTATGTACGCATCATGTTGGATGCTGGATATGATCAATTGGATCATTTATATGTATGTATGCATCATTTTGGATGTTGGATATGATCGGTTGGATCATGTGTATGTATTTTGTATAAGCATCATGTTGGATGCTTGGACCATGTATCTGTATATGTATCAGATGGATACATTGTATGATCAGGTAGATCATGTATGTTGATATGTATCATGTATTTGTATTTGTATAAGGTGGATACACTGTATGATCAGGTGGATCATGTATGATGATATGTATCAGGTAGATACTTGGTATGCATCAAGTAGATGCATTGTATGATCATGATGATCATGGATGACGAGCTTCAAGATGTTGCTCCAGATGACATGCAGCAGGATGTTGCAGTGATGATGATCAAGATGATCATGTGTATATCAGGATGATGTATGGTGAGTATCAGGTTGATACTCTGTGGCCATGGAACGGGTTGTGCAGATAAGCATGTAATTTGTGCCCTGGGAGATTTGCAGATAGTCTTTCGAGGTTTTTCCTATGGCATGTAATTTGTACCCTGGGATATCTGGCAAATGCTCTTTCGAGGTTTTGCCTATGGCATGTAATTTGTACCCTGGGATATCTGGCAAATGCTCTTTCGAGGTTTTGCTTGGGAGGACATATAATTTGTGCCCTAGGAGATTTGTAGATAGTCTTTTGAGGTTTTGCCTATAGCATGTAATTTGTGCCTTGGGATATCTGGCAGATGCTCTTTCAAGGTTTTGTCCTATGGCATGTAATTTGTGCCCTGGGAGATCCAATAGGTTGAGCCGTGTGCTCATAATCAGTCCTGGGATGCTCTTTCGAGGTTTTTCCATGACCACATGTAATTTGTGCCCTAGGAGATCCGATAGGTTGAGCCATTTGCTCGTAATCAGTCCTGGGATGCTCTTTCGAGGTTTTGTGGTGACCACATGTAATTTGTGCCCTGGGAGATCTGATAGGTTGAGCCTTGTGCTCGTAATCAGTCGTAGGATTCTCTTTCGAGGTTTTGTGGTGGGGTCACATGTAATAAGTCCTGGAGATTTGGACAGGATGAAAAAGGCCTCAGATGCTCTTTAGGGTTCTTGCTAGTCAAGAGACTCTTTTAAGGTTTTGTGATGCACGTAATAAGTCCTGAGATTTCCACAGTATGGCTAGTGATGATGAAGACCTGCAGGTGGTGGGCCTACATCCAGTATGAAAAAGGACTGGCTCTGTAGAACTTCCTATGATGAGTAGAGTCAGAGATTGGTTGAGATAGCAGCAGCAGTGACGATGCATCGATGATGATGATCTCGAGAAGAAGACTTGTCTAGCAGATCTGTGTCGAGAAATACCTTCCTAGTTAAGAGGGAGTGTTGATGTATATGTAACTTCGGAATGTATTTCATCTGTGTAATTCATATATATTTATTGTACCCTTATTAGAGATGTGTTATTCCTTTATAAGGAAGTGTCGTCATGTGGAATGACAAGTGTCGCAAGTGTGTGTACTTGCCGATGGGTTATTAGACCACCATGTGTGGGGTCAGCCCTGAAATATATATTATATTGTGGATGTACCTAGATAGACAAGTCGACCCCATAAGGTCACTGGGAAAATAGGTTAGTATAAATAGAGATCAGGAGATCTCTATTTAGATCACTCGTAAATTCATCTCTCTCTCACTCAGAAAGTGGCGCACTAGTGAGGAGGAGGATCATCTGCTTCTAGGAGACTATCTCAAGTGTATTTTGGTTGTACTTTGGTTGAGCCATTGCTCTCTCTATCTCTGAGGAAGTTGTGGGGTTTTTCACCTTAGGGTTTTCCCCACGGAAACTCTATGTCTCTTGTCTCTCATGCTTTTGATTCTTGTGATGCTTTTCATGCTTATTGTGATTGTTACGCATTGATATACTGTATATGTTATTCTCTCAGTGAAGATCCTAGAGTATTGTGAATTAATGCTCAAAATTTAACACTTCCTTTGATTAGTTTTCTTTGCAAAGCACTATCATGTTTAATCATATTTGTAATCAATAATCCATACATTGATCTACAGAATGGATTTGTCTTTACTCATGATTTGTGTGTCTTTTATGTTTTAAGTGAATTTATTTAATTAAAACATTTATCTATTTTTGCAAATGATTAACGTAAATTAATAAATTCATGTTAATTTTTCAATTACCATTCTAGCTACAGGGTGATATCAAAGTGCCAAATCAAATATGCCACGAGTCACAATATGATCATTCCACGTGTCACCCTAGGATACTAGATATCAACATTTTAACAACAAAATTTATAGACGTCTTGATTTAAAGACTTTGTTGGCAAGTGGAAATATTCTCATTTCTCCAAGGTGTTCTATTTTTACACTTCCCTCCTAAAAGAGCGGTTCGCGAACCCTTCTTATTCGTAATATTCTTTTCATAATAGTTCGACACTACAAGAAGGGTCGGTCGATCCTTCCCGTATTATCCATTATAGATTTAGCTGAATCACTGGATAAAGGTTTTGACAATTAACTACTAAAAGAAGGGGCACCCGAACCTTCTTGTCATAAAATGTAAGTAGGAACAAGCCATTTTCATATGATATAAATTCCAAGGTGTTCTATTTTTACAATTCCCTCGTAATTGAAGGGTCGATCGACCCTTCTTATTCTCCATATTATTTTTATACTAGTTCGACACTACAAGAATGGGTCACTCGACCCTTCTTGTTACCAATATTATTTTCATAATATTTCGACACTGCAAGAAGGGTCGGTCGATCCTTCTTTTGCTCTCCATTATGGATATAGCTGAATTGTTGGATAAAGGTTTTCACAGTTAATGACGAAAAGAAGGGGCATTGATTCTTCATGTCAGAAAACGGAAGTACAATTGACTTGATATTCAAACAATTACTGAATATTTTAGACATTGATTTTTTCACCTTAAAATTTTGAACATTTACAAATGAAAACTACAATCTTCAAATATACAATTGCATTTTTTTATTTGAAATTCACTTTTCAAATCAGAAATTCCATTTTTTTTATTTTAAATTTAACTTCACAATAATTTAAAGTCGTTGAACGTTTTAGATTCTCCTTATCCTTAATCAGATCATCTCCTTTGAAGGAGCAATAAAAGACTAAACTTTTATTGGAGCTTCGACTTGTAGGCTTAGAAGCACTAGACTCATTCCAGAGTAAAACAACATTGGATGATTGCTGCAAGTGTCTTTGAAAGAATGAAACCAAATCATTTACTGAATACATCATACCTTCTGCACAAGGTGGTAGTATAAGTTAAACTTTAAAAAGTGTTGAACATCCTATAGTCATCCAAGGATTCCAATTTCCATCCCATTAAATTGGACTAGTTACTCGTGGATGTAGGATGGAGATACTTTAGAAAGCCTCCTACCCTGATGATTTTCCAAACTTCAGCTACAAAGGGAATATTATTGCAAAGATTGGTAAGCTCTCCGGGCTAGATGTAGTTATTTGTTTATGAATACTACAAAAAATGTGCGATGGTGATAACAAGTTTACTATCTGTTAAGTCTGATACTACATCATCTGAGAGTCACTCAACAAAATTTCAGATAGAATTCTATTTCAACCACTTGGTGCAGTTAGAAGAAGCTGACAGCATGATCTGGAGGCACAGACATTCGAATATTAGCAAGCGGATAGCCTAGACAAGGCGGTATTGCATCTCCCTCGAATACCTACATAGCAAACAAATAATTGTTTATCGCGCTGTCGTAAAAAGAAACGATTTCCAATAAATGAAAAAATAATCATTTTATTGCAGCCAACGCATGAGCACACATATCATCATGCACAATAAAAATAGAGAAACTATTCCTAAATTACCAAGTGCACCATAACAGGGGATGGCCACACAGTTGGTCTGGGCATCCCGCTTGGACAGGTTAGCTCCTAACACCATAGTTAGTGGAAGCAAAGGAATTCAACCAATGAAATATACTTTGCAAATGATAAGCAAACACTTAAATTAGACATGTGTATAATAATGACTACAAAAATTCTTTCTTACCGAGAAAAAACTTTTGCGGATATGTAGTCTTTCAAGGTTAGGAAGTTGCTCCAATAAGTTGAGAAGAGGAAGAGGCTTCAGAATATGGATATCAAGATTCTTCAATGATTTCAAGCTACCTAGTATCTCCACAAATTTCTCTACAGGTAAATGGTACATTATATCCATTATATGAGAACGTTTCTTCATAGCTATAAGATTCTAGCAGTTCACAGTTAAAGCCTCTATTTCAGAAGCCCATTACACATATTAAGTGTGCAATGTTGAGAGATGAAATAATAGGCTTCCATAGTCCATAACAATATATTAGCTCAAGCTTTTGAAGAAGAGGGAAATGAGAAATAAAGCAAGCTAAAGAGTCATTCGTCAAAGCGAGCTAACAACACCCCATTGACTCTTATACCATTTTCATGAATTGAAAAAGAGTAACAAGAAGCTGACAGCATGGTCTGGTACTAAAACAACATTCAACGAATGCTACAAGTGTTAACGACTGCAATAGCGCATGTTATCTTAGAGAAGAAATCCAGGAACATAATGACAAGTCCATGTATTGGGACTTCGATAGTGCTAATATCCATGTGTACCCTCATAGTTGCAGGAAATTAATGACAAATCCATACATACACAGGAATTTCAAGGGAGTGGATTTCGATATGCTCATATATCATGAGCAGAACTGGGGAGCGATCATAAGACTCAAGGCGAACAAGCTGAAAAATTCCATTTCAGTTTGCTGTGAGTGGCCATTATGCTGATGGATTAGACTATATATAGTGAGTGGCCACTATGTTAATGGATTGAATGGGATGGGAGTCTGGGACGGATGGGGAATGGTAATTATGACAGTATGGCAGGATCGTGCTAGTCAAATATATCATCGGTAGTGACTACATATTTTGTTGGATTAATCGTACACGTATCACTCCAATCGATTCCTTGAAAATCCAACGGCCAACATGCCTGCTGCCAGCAAATTAAATGGCCTACCGCAGGATGAATAATATTCATTGTAAATGATGGATTGTATCCCTCATGTGAATAATATCATCATGCTTTCAGTCCACATAATGTTTATGTCTTGTCACAAAAAAAGTCTCTCGATGGGGTCAATGGTAATTATCACAGTATGGCGAGATCATAGATATAATCTGTAGCGACTACAAATTTTGCTAGAGTAATCATAAACTTATTAATCGAATCATGCCTGGTACCATTAATATCCATAATATTCGTTTAAAAAAATCATGCCTGGTACCATTAATATCCGTAATATTCGTTTAAAAAATCTTTGAAATAATTTTAAAAATCAGATATGCCACGTGTCACAAGATAAGCATTCCACGTGTCGCCAAATTTATAGAAGTTTTGCTTCAAAGACTTTGCTGGCAAGTAGAAATACTCTTAGAGAAAGAGTGGCCGCTCTTTCTCTAAGGAATTCTATTTTTATTATTCCCTCGTAGATGAAAGGTCGGCCGACCCTTCTTATTTCCAATATTCTTTTCATAATAGTTTGACACTGCAAGAAGGGTCGGTCGATCCTTCTTGAGTTCTCCATTATGGATATAGATGAATTTCTCGATAAAGGTTTTCAAAAATAACTGCAAAAAGAAGGGGCGGCCGATCCTTCTTGTCGAAAAACAAGGATCGAATCCTAGGAATCCCCCTCTGTGGACATGAGAATTGCTGAGTCTACCTCAGTTCAGCAGCACAATTTTTTGTAGAAGAGATCCCTACTTGGATTAGTTTTTACATCAATTTTGGAATTTTTTTGCATCAGATTGTTAAATTTACAGAGCCATACTGGGAAATCTATTCATGCTCCCAGGCTCTCCTTTTTGTAATGAATGGATGTACATGACCTTCTGAATAAATCCATCTATATGCTTCAATAAAATTATAGAGAAGTATTTTATAGAGAAATATGGTCAAATGATGAATATATCTTTCTGAATATACCTCATTGTATTTTACATATTAAGAACAAAAGCATTTTACATATTAAGAACAAAAGTATTGTATATATAAAGAAAAAACATTTACAACCGAAAAATCACCAATTATTGGAGAACATTTAGAACCGAGAACTAGAATGGTCAAATAATGGAAAAATACTAAGGCTAGGCCGTCATTTGATGTATAACTAGAATGGAAAATAATGGGAAAATACTAATCACAAGAAGGGTCGGCCGACCCTTCGTTTAGTAGATAATTGAGAACACCGGTATCTAGCAATTCACCTGTATCCAGAATGGTTAGCAGAAGAAGGATCGGACGACCATTCTTGCAGTCTAGAACTAATATGGAAATAATACTGGGCAAATCGTATGAATGGGGGGGACCATTGAAGGAGAGAACTGGAGACACTCTGTACTGGGAGACTAGTAATTTTTTACAATCTTTAAAGAATTTTAGTAAGTTTCTATTTTACTTTCTTTTGTTATGTGTATCAAGTTTCCTTTATTCATTTTGGTTTTTCATACATACATCTAATAACTCTGTTTTGTATTGTTAAATCATAAAGCATATAAATATGTGTGCTTGATTTATCATTCATATGATTTTTATGCAAGTTATCCATCAGTCAAATTCTTTACTTGATTCATATAGTTTCACATTCTCTAATAACAACGCAGTCATTATGGTCATAATTTAATTTTTTAATTAGCTCATCATTGACAGGACAGTCACATTCCTTTTAATCCTTTGAATAAAATAACACAGGAATCTTTACTCTTGAAAATATGCATCAACTCTGCTCGAGAATATTTTTTCAAAATTGGAGGGATCAATACAGAACGAGTATCTCTTCACGGGTTCCAACACTTACTACATTGCCAAAACTAAACATATAATCCTTTGAATAAAATAACACCGGAATCTTTATACATTGTAGAACCTCCCGAGGTAAAACCCTAACTACTTGATAACTAAAAATAGAAAATTATAAACTAACTATTACATTCCATTTCGGTATAAATTTATACAATTTCCAAAATTTCTTAGAATATAACATTTGATGTCATTCTATTGGTTGTAGCTTCCGACAGGGCTTCTTTCTCGAACAGTAGTCTTCAAGTGTGCAAGGTGTACTTCATTTTCCCATATCTCTCCACTGTCTTCCATTGCTCTGTAGAAGTTACCTCATAACTAGTCATCTCCTCAACTAGTACTTTCATCTATGTGCTCTGCAATGGAGGTTGGAGGAATGTTTTCAGATGTCATGGCCAGCTGGTTTAGAATTTCAAAATCAAGGGAGATTTTATTTAGTAGAATTTTCCCTATTAGAACATGAGTCAAACCTTGAAATTGCTCATGGTTCCTCTTGATGTTATATAGTAAATCCTTATAGTTGTCCTGGGAAATTAACTCATTATTTTCATCCCAAAAAGAAGCCAGTCTCTTTTGTATTACCTTCTCAAATCCCTTTTTGGATGCTTAAACCTGTTCCTTCATCTGTTCTGCACTAGCCTGAACATTCTCAATGTGAGAATGTTTGCTAAGGACTCTTCTAGCCCAAGTTATGATTGTTACCTTGTTTTCGATATCCATTGCTTTCAAATCACCTTCTGTCAGAGTATTTAAGAAACTTATGGTACCCTGGGTTGCATCTTTTGGTATCTTATCTAAAACTTTTCTCATTGCTTTACAGCTTTGTAAGCTATCATTTTATATGGCTTCCTTTTTCTTCAAAAAATCTAAATAAGGCCTCAATTTGGCAACTTCATCAATGATTGAATCCCAAATCAAATGCTTTGCACCTTGCAATGCTAGTTGTCCCGTCACTTGGCCTATCATCCTCTGATTTCTGCTTACCAAATCTTTATTATTTTTTGTCAACTCTTTTATTTCATTTTCCTTTTTCTGATTTTCCTCTTCTAGTCTTATTTGTTCTTCTTTTAGTTCTATGATCTCCACCTCTTTCAAGCTAACTTGGTACATAGCTTGAACTGTATCATTTGTGCTTGCTTCTTTGTTGCCTTGATCTGTTCCTTGCTTCTCTTGTGTTGTATTTTCCAATTTTTCCTTTAGATCTTCAATTCCAGTCTTAAGACTCGATCTATATTTCTCCCAACTTTCCTCTTTTTCCTCAAACTCGAGCAATTTAGCAAGACAGTCATACAATTCTCGAGATAAAGTTTCTTCTTCTTGTTCCAACATAGTTAATTCAGAGGCTTGAATTATCCGTGATGTTGGAATTCTAACCTTTTGTTGAAGTAATTGGATATTCTTTTCTTTCTCAGCTAAAATCTTCTTAATTGCCTCCCCTCTATTTGGTTCATCATTGCTCTTCACCAGGTCATCTTGCAATCTTTTTATTTGCAGCTGATGAGCTTTGTTCTCTGTTTTCTCTTGCCTCAACTGGATTTGCAGCCTATTCACTGTTTTCTGTAATTTTTCCACTGTTAAAGTAGCTTTCATCATATCATCATAAATCACCTCTCCAGTCTGTCTGTGTAGGTGAATTTTATCAGGGACTGTTATCTTCTACAAATTCAATTTCATTTATGTGACCTTATCATCATATGATATGGCCAAATTCAAAGTATTTTTGTCTGGATCTCTGCTAGTCATCAGAGTAATTTCTGAATCAACAACATTCCTGACTTCTGGAAACAACTTATGCATTGATTCTACTATTGTTTGTCTGTCTTTGCCATATTTTACACATATTTCATCTCTTGAATGAAATTTGCTAGAATCACCTGCAGCTCTTGCCTCATCAAATTCGTATTCCTGTACTTTAATACTTGGCCCTTGGTATTTTTCTTTCCTCATTCCCTTTTCTTTATCAGATACAACTAATTCATCTTGCTGGCTTGATTTTAATCTTTTGGCTTCTCTTTCTTCCTCCACCTGCATATCAGTACTTTCATAAAAAATTATTTTACTTGTTGCATCAAGCTTTCCTGGGGTAGGTACCATCTCAGGTACAAACTCAGCTAAAAATTTATCCAAGGTAGAAGGATTAGCATGTGAAATTCCCGAAACTTCCATGTCTAATTCATATTGTAGTAAATTTGTCATCTTCTCCAATCCGTCAACCTCTTGGTGATCAAAGGATTTATTTTTGTTATCTTTCCTTCTGTCAGAAATAACATGACAAGGATCATAATTAATAGTTGTCGCTTTCCTAAAACTCATTGATTGTAAATGTATTTGTAGAAAAGGGAGAGCATTCTTGTTCTTGATGATAAAAGGACCAATTTTTAAAGGGAACTTTATATCTGTAACTTTCTTGAAAAGTAGAAAATGGTCATTTTCTACTATCAATTTTTGTCTAATAAACTCCAAAGCAAAACTCTCAGAGTCAAAAAGGCTGGTAGAATAAAGGGCTCCTTAACAAATCCATAAAGTCTGATTACTGTATCTTGCTTCCCTAAAAACCAGTCTCCAATTGCTTTTTTGGGGCTTAATTGCATCAGGGTCTTCATCTCTGATAATACTCTAGGAAAATTTTCTCCAAACATCAATCTGTATACTTATAATAAAATAAAATTAAACATATTGTCTTCCACTGTTTCTGAAAACACAGATTGTGGGAATTGTAAATATTTTCGACTGCTAAACACGAGCATTTTCATCAGGTGTGTCTGGAATCTGAAATGTCTTGAAGTGTGGAAATTCACTATCTGAGAGTGGATGTTCTGAGCCAAGAATACATCAAATATAAGGTAGGGTACTTGATTGTAATCCATTTCTGGTTTAGCAATGTTTAGTCTAAAAAGCAAACTTAACTAGACCTCTGTGACCATGGAATCGTCATCAAACCCTAAAAACTGTGAAATGAGTGACAAAACTAACTGTGAATTTTCATCAAAGAAATTAATGTCAAGTGGATAGGGGGTGTTATCAATGGCAAGGCCAGGTTTTGGAAAACTGATCATGAATGTTTGTTTGGTCTCAGGTGATGACTCTTTGTACTTGATAACTAGGGCTTCTTCGGCAAAATATTCCTTGTTGTGGGAGGAAAACATGGGTACTCCTTAGCTTTCCTAATTTAGACGCATTTACACTGCAAATAATTTTCTTTCGTGATGAATTCATAATGGCTCTTCGACTCTGAGAATAATTTACTCCACACCATGAAACGAATTCTGGAAACCCTGAAGGTTGTTTGGGACAAAAATGGATAAAACGAGACTTATAAACATTGTGCACATCCAAATTTTGTTTATGTAAACCCTCCAACTTCCTTTTGATTTCAGAAACTGAGAATTTAACCATTATGGGGTCACGAATGTCACAATCTCTATCCACTAGGGTTTCTCCTATCCTCATAGTTTTGTTCTGACAGATGGTTTGTCTACTTCTTTCCATTATGTAAACAATTCTAATTACTTTCACAAATTAAGAAGACCTACCTAGCACGGACAGGTTGAATAAACTATGCTATGTCGCTTTCGAGCAGCACAGACATGTTCCAATCCTCCACCTTTTGCAACACAAAAGTCAAATTTTGATGTGCCCTTCTCCTTTATACACCACCGAAGGTGGTTTGTCAACGCGGGATGGTGGTTTTCCTTACCGCTTTCTCTGATTGTGGAATTATGTGGAGACAACACGCGTACAGCGGTATGGTATTTTGCAACCGCTCAGAACTCCATTACATCGTGCATGTCGGCAACGCGAAAAGATTATGGGCCATCAGTCTAACCTCCCTTTATCAAATATCCATTTATCTAACCACCCTTTTATCATTCTTCCATGAGGTACGGCAGGGATTTTCCCAAGGCCACCTGAACCAGTTTTCCAACACTTGGTCATTTCCAAGGATTTCTCCAACTTGGTTGATCCTGAAACCCTATTTTGGCAGACTTATAACTTTCTCCTCATAAATGATTAAGGCAAACTAAGAACATGACTAGACAACCACTTCACCAAGCTATAGCATGATATGATAGTACATGCATTTTTCTCAAACTATGAATTATGGCGGGCATTCTCTCATACCAATTTTTTGTACTTTTCATACAACATGTCGAATTGAGACATTGATTTAATGATAGCACCAGAACACCATCATGTGTCTTTCCAGCCTCATCACACATTCCATGTCATCACTTCCTATGGTGTCAATTCTCTTTTTGAGGTTCACACGTGTGAGATTTTGTCCTGCCAAAATAGAGATCAATTCATGTATAACCAGAATGATCAAGGCTGGAAAAACACAAATCACAAGAAGGGTCGGCCGACCCTTCACTTAGTAGATAATTGTTAACACGAATATACAGTAATTCACTTGTATCCAGTATGAAGATAATATTTGGCAGAAGAAGGGTCAACCACCCCTTCATTTATGAGGGATTTGTCCAAATATTCAACCTATGAAGTCTATGCTGTCAATTTATCAATATCCTGAATAATGAAGACTAAACCAATACTAACCACAAGAAGGGTTGGCCGATCCTTCATTTAAAAGAGAAATGAAAAAATATTAAATCTAAGAAGGTTGGCACAACAATTCCCCACAACCGACTTCCGTAGTATATGGTAGGGATTGGGACATTGCCTAAGTTATAACACCTAAACAATATTTCTCGGAACTTCCAACTGTCGACAAGAAGGATTGGTTGCCCCTTCTTTTAGTAGATAATTGTGAACCCCAATATCCGACAATTCACCTGTATCCAAAATGGTGAACACAGGAAGGATTGAACCATGGCCCCTTCTTGCAAGTCTAGAACTATAATGAAAATAATAGTGGGCAGAAGAAGGGTCGGCTGACTCTTCATTCATTTATCTCGAGCCTCATTTGAAATGGGGTGTCAGTTAATGAAATACAACTTCAAATGACCATCATATTATGCAGACATTGATTCATTTGATAATTAGTATATTTTTTACTACTTCAAATGAATGTCATAATTATCATATCGGAACACACCAAAAACCAATTTCAAAAGTGGCAATATCAAAAGAAAAAGTATGGTTTTGGAACCTGTATTTGGCAATTTTTGAAACGAATTTGGCAGTAAAATCCACACAACAGGTAATTTTCGAGGGTGAAAAATAATAAAAGGAAACATAAACAAAATCAACATATTTATTAATTCCGTCGGCTTAATTCTGGGCCGTAAGATTAAGACAAGTCGACGGCTGAGATCTAATCTGGGGAATGCAGAAGACAAGTTGAGGGGGTTTAATTGTTATGAAATATATACAACATTCCCGCAATCCACAATCATGCATAATTATATAGCCAGTTCAACAATCTATAGCATGATATGATGGTGCGTGCATTTTCCTGAAACCATGAATTATGGCGGTCATTCTCTGAGAGCAGTTTTGACTACTTTTTCCATACTTTGTCAATTTCTAGTTTCAAAAACTTGCCATACTTTTCCAGAATGATGTTAGATAGCACCAGATCACTATCATGTGTCTTTCTATCCTCATCAAACATTCCATGTCATCATAGATTCCATGCCATCACTTCCTATCGTGTGAGATTTTGGCTTGCCAAAATAGAGATCAATTCATGTATAACGAGAATGGCGAAGACTCGAAAAATATAAATCAGAAGAAGGGTCGGCTGCCCCTTCGTTTAATAGATAATTGTGAACACCAATATCTACCAATTCACCTATATCCAAATTGGTGAACACAAGAAGGATCGCACGACTCTTTTGGTAGTCTAGAACTAGTATGAAAATAATAATGGGCAGAAGAAGGGTTGGCCTCCCTTTCATTTATGAGGGGATTGGGCAGAAGAAGGGTCGGTCGACCCTTATATCAAGCCGGAAAAATGGAAAAAATGACCCCTATTAAAAACTCGCAGTAAAATCCACACAGTAGGTAATTTTCGAAGATAAAAAATAACAAAAGGAAACAGAAACAAAATCCACATATTTATTAATTCCGTCGGGTTAAATCTGGGCTGTAACATTAAGACAAGGGACAACTGAGATCTAATATGGGGAAGGATTCAACGAGTTGCGGGATTTTAATGGTTTGGTAATATATACAATGTTGCCGCAATCCGCAATTGTGGGTTGCAGGACTATGACTCGAAATAAAAAACAAACCAAAGTTTCTGCAATCCACAATCTGCCTTGTGGGTTGCGGAAACACATGTCACAAATTCATTATTCAAACAGTTCCCGCAATCTGTAATCATGTATAACTAGATAGCCACTTCAACAAGCTATAACATGATATGATTGTGCTTAAATTTTTATGAAACCATGAATTATGACGAGCATTCTATCAGAGCAGTTTTGACTACTTTTTCCATACTTTATCAATTTCCAAAGTTTCACAAATTTGCCATACCTTTTGAGAATGATGTCAGATTGCAACACTGACTAAATGATACACTAGAACACCATCATGTGTCTTTCCAGCCTCATCACACATTCCATGTCATCATATATGCCATGTCATCATATATGCCATGTCATCATTCATGTCATGCCATCATACATGCCATGTCATCACGTCCTATGGCGTCAGTTCTCTCTTTCAGGCTCACACGTGTGAGATTTTGGCCTTCCAAAATAAATATCAAATCATGTATAACCATAATGGTCAAGACTGGAAAAATATAAATCACAAGAAGGGTCGGCCAACCTTTCTTTATCAGGCACACAAAGGGTCGGCCGCCCCTTCATTTATGACGAAATTATGCAAATATTCAACCGATGAAGTATAGGTTGTCAATTCATGTATATCCTGAATGGCAAAGACTGCAAAAATACTAAGCACAAGAAGGGTCGGTCGACCCTTCATTTAAAAGAGAAATGAAAAACAATTAATCTACGAAGGTTGGGACAACATTTCCCCACTACCCACTTCCGCAGTATATGGTAGGGATGGGGACATTGCCTATGTTATAACATGTAAACAATATTCCCAACTTCCTATTGACGAAGACAAGGAGTGGCCACCCCTTTCATTTAGTAGATAATTTTGAACACCAATATCCGACAATTCACCTGTATCCAGATTGGTGAACACAAGAAGGATTGAACCACCCTTCTTGCAATCTAGAACTATTATGAAAATAATAGTGGGCAGAAGAAGGTTCGGTCGTCCCTTCATTCATTTATCTCGAGCCTCATTAAAAAATGGGGTGTTGGTTAATGACATTCAACTTCAAATGACCGTCATATTATACAGACACCAATATCAAAAGACAAAGTATGGTTTTGGAACCTGGATTTTGGGTCTTTTGGAAACGGATTTGGCATTTTTGGGACTGGTTTGGTCACTTTTCGAACCAGATTTGGTGCTTTTGGAACCGGTTTTGGCTCTTTTGGAACCCGTATTGTCACTTTTGGAACCTTGATTTGGCACTTTCAGAATCGGATTTAGCAATTTTGGAATCGGTTTTGGCACTTTCGGAACCAATTTTGGCACTTTCAGAATCGGATTTGGCACTTTTGGAACATGGATTTGGCAGTTTTGGAACAAGATTTTGCTTGATTTTGGAGTTTAGAAAGGGTTTTTTTGACCTGTCTTCGGTGACCATTAAAATTTCTGACCATTTTGGATACAGGTAGGTAATTTTTGAAGATAAAAAATAATAAAAGAAAACAGAAACAAAATCCACATATTTATTAATTCCGTCGGGTTAAATCTGGGTCGTAACATTAAGACAAGTGGACAGCTGAGATCTAATTTGGGGAAGGCTTCAACGAGTTGCGGGGGTTTAATGGTTTGGAAATATATACAATGTACCCATAATCCGCAATTGTGGGTTGCGGGACTACGACTCAAAATAAAAACAAACCAAAGTTTCTGCAATCTGCCTTGCGGGTTGCAGAAACACATGTCGCAAATTCATTATTCAAAGAGTTCCCGCAATCCGCAATCATGTAGAACTAGATAGCCACTTCAACAAGCTATAGCATGATATGATGGTGCGTAAATTTTTCAAAAACCATGAATTATGGTGGGTATTCTATCACAGCAGTTTTGACTACTTTTTCCATACTTTGTCAATTTCCAAAGTTTCACAAATTTGCCATACTTTTTGAGAATGATGTCAGATTGCAACACTGACTAAATGATACACCAGAACACATCATGTCTCTTTCCAGCCTCATTACACATTCCATGTCATCACTTCCTATGGTGTCAATTCTCTCTTTGAGGCTCACACGTGTGAGATTTTGGCCTTTGAAAATAGAGATCAAATCATGTATAACCAGAATGGTCAAGACTGAAAAAATAGAAATCACAAGAAGGGTAGGCCAACCTTTTTGGCATCCTACAACTAGTATGAAAATAATATTGGGCACACGAAGGGTTGGCCGATTTTTCTGGCAGTCTACAACTAGTATGAAAATAATATTGGGCACACGAAGGGTCGGTCGCCCCTTCATTTATGAGGGAACTGTGTAAATATTCAACCGACAAAGTATAGGCTGTCAATTCATGTATATCCAAAATGGTGAAGACTGCAAAAATACTAAGCACAAGAAGGGTCGGTCGACCCTTCATTTAAAAGAGAAATGAAAAACAAAATTAATCTTCGAAGGTGGGGACAACATTTCCCCACTACCGACTTCTGCATTATATGGTAGGGATGGGGACATTGCCTATGTTATAACATGTAAACAATATTCCCGACTTCCTACTGACGAAAAGAAGGATCGGCTGCCCCTTCGTTTAGTAGATAATTTTGAACACCAATATCCGACAATTCACCTATATCCAGATTGGTGAACACAAGAAGGATCAAACCACCCTTCTTGCAATCTAGAACTATTATGAAAATAATAGTGGGCAGAAGAAGGGTCGGTCGCCCCTTCATTCATTTATCTCGAGCCTGATTCAAAAATGGGGTGTTGGTTAATGACAGTCAACTTCAAATGACCATCATATTATACAGACACCAATATCAAAAGAAAAAGTATGGTTTTGGAACCTAGATTTTGGGTCTTTTGGAAACGGATTTGGCATTTTTGGGACCGGTTTGGTCACTTTTGGAATTGGATTTGGCACTTTTGGGACCGGTTTTGGCTCTTTCGGAACCGATATTGTCACTTTTGGAACCTTGATTTGGCACTTTCGGAATCGGATTTGGTAATTTTGGAATCGGTTTTGGCACTTTCAGAACTAGTTTTGGAATTTTCGGAATCGGATTTGGCAATTTTGGAATCGGTTTTGGCACTTTCAGAACTAGCTTTAGCACTTTTGGAACCGTTTTTGGCACTTTTGAAACCTAGATTTGACAGTTTTGGAACTGGATTTTGCTTGATTTTGGAGTTTAGAAAGGTTTTTTTTTACCCGTCTTCAGTGACCATTAAAATTTCTGACCATTCTGGATACAGGCAGGTAATTTTTGAAGATAAAAAATAATAAAAGGAAACATAAACAAAATCCACATGTTTATTAATTCCATCAGGCCGTAACATTAAGACAAGTGGACAGCTGAGATCTAATCTGGGGAAGGCTTCAATGAGTTGCGGGGGTTTAATGGTTTGGAAATATATACAATGTTCCCCCAATCCGTAATTGCGGGTTGCGGGACTACAACTCAAAATAAAAACAAACCAAAGTTTCTGCAATCCGCAATTTGCCTTGCGGGCTGTGGAAACACATGTCGCAAATTCATTGTTCAAACAGTTCCCACAATCTGCAATCATGTATAACTAGATATCCACTTCAACAAGCTATAGCATGATATGATGGTGCGTAAATTTTTCAGAAACCATGAATTATGGTGGGCATTCTATCACAGCAGTTTTGACTACTTTTTCCATACTTTGTCAATTTCCAAAGTTTCACAAATTTGCCATACTTTTTAAGAATGATGTCAGATTGCAACACTGACTCAATGATACACCAGAACACCATCATGTGTCTTTCCAGCCTCATTACACATTCCATGTCATCATAGATGCCATGTCATCATAGATTCCATGTCATCACTTCCTATGGCATTAGTTCTCTCTTTGAGGCTCACACGTGTGATATTTTGGCCTTCGCAAATAGAGATCAAATCATGTATAACCAGAATGGTCAAGACTGGAAAAATATAAATCACAAGAAGGGTCGACCGACCTTTCTGGCAACCTACAACTAGTATTAAAATATAATTGGGCACACGAAGGGTCGGCCGACCTTTCTGGTAGTCTACAACTAGTATGAAAATAATATTGGGCACACGAAGGATCGGTCGCCCCTTCATTTATGAGGGAATTGTGTAAATATTCAACCGACGAAGTATAGGCTGACAATTCATGTATATCCTGAATGGTGAAGACTGCAAAAATACTAAGCACAAGAAGGGTTAGTCGACCCTTCATTTAAAAAGGAAATGAAAAACAATTAATCTTCAAAGGTTGGGACAACATTTCCCTACTATCGACTTCCGCAGTATATGGTAGGGATGGGGACATTGCCTATGTTATAACATGTAAACAATGTTTATCCCAACTTCCGACTGGCGACAAGAAGGATCGATCACCCCTTCATTTAGTAGATATTTCTGAACACCAATATCCGACAATTCACCTCTATCCAGAATGGTGAACACAAGAAGGATCGAACCACCCTTCTTGAAATCTAGAACTATTATGAAAATAATAGTGGGTAGAAGAAGGGTCGGCGCTCCTTCATTCATTTATCTCGAGCCTCATTCAAAAATGGGGTGTTGGTTAATGACATTCAACTTCAAATGACCATCATATTATACAGACACCAATATCAAAAGAAAAAGTATAGTTTTGGAACCTGGATTTTGGGTCTTTTGGAAACGGATTTGGCATTTTCAGGACCGGTTTGGTGACTTTCAGAACCGGATTTGGTGCTTTTGGAACCGGTTTTGGCTCTTTAGGAACCGGTATTGTCACTTTTGGAACCTTTATTTGTCACTTTTGGAATCAGATTTGGCAATTTTGGAATCGGTTTTGGCACTTTTGGAACCAGTTTTGGCACTTTTGGAACCTGGATTTGGCAGTTTTGGAACCGGATTTTGCTTGATTTTGGAGTTTAAAAAGGTGGTTTTAGCCCCGTCTTCAAAGTGACTTGGACTAGAATAAGTCCAAGTTTAAGGAAATAAGCGTTAAATGTTAACTTCAATCCTAACTTAGAGTCTTTATTATTTTTGTCCTCTCAGACACTTTAGTAATTAGAGAACATTTACTTTATGTTCACAAGATGTCAATCCTTGCACTAGGAAAGTTCACAATTCCACACTTGTTTTATTTTATGTTCCTCCATTTAACCATCAAGTCAATCTTTGCTTCTTGCAAGTTCACAATTTTACTTTGCTTCTGCTTTCTAATAATTAGATCAATTTCTCTTTCATGGGTAAATGAAATACATAGTTTAGCTAGAACTACTTTTAATATTGCTTCAAGTCATTTCAAGTATTGAAATTACTTTTCAATCACATATCCTTTTCCCATTGGATTAAATAACTATCTTTTGATATACATATAATGTGATATTTGTGTGATTTACTGATATAGTGTGCATTTGATTTACTTGTTGAATATATTTGTTAATTTTTTGATAATTTCATTCAAACATTATCTTAGGATCCTACTAAGAGAATAACATGCACAACATAACAATCATAAACACAAGAGACACAGAGTTTCCTAGGGGAAAACCAAGAAGGCGAAAAACCCCGCAACTTCCTCAGAGATAGAATAAGCCACAATACAAGATCACAACGATCAAACCCAAGATGGATAACTCCAACAACTACTCCTCCTCCACTTGTGCGCACTCCTCTCTCAACTAATGTGAGTTGGATGAGTGATTGAATGAATAGAATGAGACACACTCACTCTCTATTTATACACTGACTTGACCTGCCAATAACCTAATAGGGCCAACCTCCCAAGGAGGTCTAATAACCCAACCACATAACTCAACTAGGGCCGACCCCACACTAGTGGTCTAATAACCCATCAAATATAAGTTGCAACACTTGCGACACTTACAAATACAAATGACAACACTTCTGATTGGAGGAATAATACATATCCATCATGAATATAATAAAGTACAAGTGTAATACATAGAAGAATATATTCTGAAGTTCCAAATACATCAACACTCCCTCTTAACTAGGAAGGTATTCTCTAGACACGGGTCATCAATACATATCACCACAAGTCTTCAATTCTGGAGTTGGATCATCATCACTGGATCACGAAGCATCATCGTCACTGCTGCTGTACTCGTCATCTCGATCACTGGGCTAGATCTCTCAATTATTCTCCTCATAAGAAGTTCTACAAAGCCAACCCTTTTTCATGCTAGATGTAGGCCTATCCTCCTGTAGGTCTTCATCATCTTTGGTCATCATGTGGATACCAGGACTAATTACGTGCATCAACAAAACCTTGAAAGAGTATCCCAGGATCCTTTATGTGCCTAAGCACGATCGATAAGATCTCTGAGGGAGATATTACATGTGACCACCACAAAACCTCAAAAGAGAATCCCAGGACTGATTACGAGCACATAGCTCAACCTATCGGATCTCCCAAGGCACTATTACATGTGGTCATGGAAAAACCTCGAAAGAGCATCGCAAGATTGATTACGAGGACACACCTCAACCTATCGGATATCCCAGGGAGCTATTACATGCCATAGGACAAAACCTAGCAAGAACATTTGCCAAATCTCCCAAGGAGCTATTATATGCCATAGGCAAAACCTAGCAAGAGTATCTGAAAATCTCCCAGGGCACTATTATATGTACTCCCAAGCAAAACCTCTAAAGAGCATTTGCCAGATCTCCCAGGGAGCTATTATATGCCATAGGAAAACTCTATCAAGAGTATCTGCAAATATCCCAAGGCTCAATTATATGTCCTCCCAAGAAAAACCTCGAAAGAGCATTTGCCAGATCTCTCAGGGAGCTATTATATGCCATAGGAAAAACCTAGCAAGAGTATCTGCAAATCTCCCAGGGTGTTATTATATGCTTATCTGCACAATCTATCCACGGCCATCCTGTAGAAAAACCTCACAAGAGAATCCTAGCACAGACTATAGGATCTCCCAGGCAGCTATTACATGCTACCTACACAATCTGTCCGCAACCAACATATAGAAAAACCTAGCAAGAGCATCCTAGCACAGACTATAGGATCTCCCAGGGAGCTATTACATGCTACCTGCACAATATGTCCATGGCCACGAAGTATCATCCTAATACTCATGATCATACTGATCATCATCACACAGTACATCATCCTTATGTACATCATCATCGCATGATCAACCTGATCATCATCACAGCATCGTCCTGATGCACATCATCATCGCATGATCAACCTGATCATCGTCACAGCATCATCCTGATGCATATCATCTGGAGCATCTTCTTGATGCTCATCACACATGATCATCCTGATCATCATACATAGTAGTATTTGGAGCATCGTCTTGATGCTCATCACACAACACTTACATCCACATCCATGGGAAGGATCCTCCTACCATGCTTGGAATGGCTCCTGCAAATGTGTCCCATCACTTATTCCTCAAAGTATCTTTTATTTGAAGAACACTAAGCCTCTCTCTAAAGTACTCTAACTTCACTCTGGCTAGTGGTTTGGTCAACACATCTGCAATCTTCTCATCTATTGCAACATACTGGGGCTTCACTGCTCCTCTCTGCACCATATCCCTAATATAGTGATATTTTATCTCGATGTGCTTCGACCTGTCATGGAACACCGGGTTCTCTGACAAATTCACACAACTCTGGTTGTCACAATAGATACAAGTAGCATCCAACTAGAGATCAAATAAATCAGACAGTAGCTTCCTAAGCCATACTGCCTCACAACTAGCCGAACAAGCTACAACATACTCTGCTTCGGTTGTACTCAGTGCTACGCAGGATTGCTTCCTGCTAAACCAAGAGATCACACTTGATCCCATACTGAAGCAGCACCCCGAAGTGCTCTTCCTATATACAACACTGCTTGCCCAATCTGAATCAACATAACCCTCTAGGTTAAAATTTTGATTCGCATCATACTTGAGCCCATATTCAATTGTACCCTTCAGGTACCTCAGAATATGCTTTACAGCAATCAGGTGAATATGTTTAGGGTCTGTTAGAAACTGGCTCAAGGTGTTCACCGCAAAGCAAATATATGGTCTCATGTTCGTCAGGTACATCGAGGACCCAGTCATCTGACAATACACCGTGACATCAACCGACTCTGATGAAGCATCATTTAATAGCTTCAAGTTCGATGCCATAGGTGTGGCCATTACCTTGCAGTCCATCATCCCGAACCTCTTCAGGATCTCTAATGCATACTTCCCTTGTCCAAGGAAGATTCCATCTGCACTTTGCCACATCTCCATACCTAGAAAGTAATGCATCATACCCAAGTCTTTCATCTCGAACTCAGCAGCAAGCTTCCTCTTCGTATCGGAAATCAACCTATCCTCTTATGTCAGAAACAGGTTGTCCACATACAATACGAGTATCACTAGATTTCCTTCCTCAACCTTGTAGTAAAGGTTGGAATCAGCATTTCTCTTGGTAAATCCCAAACTGGACAGGAAGCTGTCTATCTTGTCGTACCATGTCCTATGTGCTTGCTTCAATCCATACAAGGCTTTCTTCAATCTGCACACATATGACTCCCTGTCATGTGTCTCAAAACCAAGTGGTTGCTCCACATACACTTCCTCTTCGACTACACCATTCAAGAAATCTATCTTGACATCCATCTGGTGTATCTTCCATTTCATCATTGCAGCCAGAGCAAGTATTGTTTTGACAGAAGTGTATCTGGCTACAGGTGCAAAGGTCTCTTCATAATCTATCCCCTGTTTCAAGGAGAAGCTACAAGCCACAAACCTTGCCTTGTATTTTTCTATGTTTCCATACGCAGCATGATTGATCTTTATAGATCCACTTGGAAGTCACAATAGACTTCCCTTTGGTCTTGAGACCACATCCCAAACATCATTCTTCATGATCGATTGGTATTCCTCGATCATGGAATTCTTCCATTACTGCATCCCAGATCTTGTGAACTTCAGATTCTTCAATATATTCAATAGATAGTTTTCTTGAACTTCGTTGCTAGAACAAATGTTGTAGTCCTTCTTTTGTAGGTGATTGTACACGATATGTCCTACAAATCAAATTCAATTGCATGATTAGAAACTTCTCATAGTTTTCAGAACAAATTCCTACAGATAAAGGCATATGTCATACAGTCATGCAATTGTCTTAGCCAATACAACATTCATCCATATCCTGTATTCATACGGTAACTTTCTAGATGCCTTCCATCTCTACCAGAACATTGTTAAGAGTTTGCACTACTCCCAACATGTCAGCAAAAAGGTTTCATTCTAGATAAGTAGCAATGAAATGTTGTACAGTTCCATAGGCCACTTACCCATCACATGCATATTAGTAGTATACTGTTCATTAATGCAATTATTCTCTTATGCGTGATACACAACCTAAGTCTATGAACATAAGTATATACATCATTGAACAATATTATTTCAACAATCAGATATACAAGAAATGACAATTCAAATACTTATGTTTGTTTGTTGGTTGGGTGGACTCCCTCTCAATCTTTTCTTCCTTGCAGAAGCTACTGGAGTCTTTGATAGTGTGTATCTTAACCAATGCTGAAAGTGGATGAGAGGTTCTTCCTTTCTGCAAATCCATTATATTGTGGATTGTAAGGAGTGGTCAACTCCCTCTTAATCCCTAAATCACTGCATAAATTCTTGAAGTCTTCTGAAGTGAATTATCCACCATTGTCGGATCTAAAAATCCACTAAAAGAACTGGATGACATTGGTCTACATACATTGGAGTGGATAATCTCCAAGATTCCTTTTGCTTTGCTTTCACTGCTTGAAAATGCCTTCTTTGTGTTCTTTCCTTTTGCACACCCTTTGCAAACACCTTCATGCTTTGACTGGATTTCAGGAAGACCTTCTATTTCTTTGCTTGCAATTGGTAGTGCTCTATAGTGCACATGTCCAAGCCTTCTATGCCAAAGTTCACTTGTCTCCATGGATTCATGTACCATGGCATGTTCAGGTTGTCCCTTTAATTTGTACAATCCTCCCTATTGCTCTCCAATCACTACTACATCATCTATGGTCTTACCTTTTGGCCACATAAGTACTTGGACATCCACAAATGCAACTCTCATCCCTTTTGCATCCAAAGATGATATGGAGAGAAGATTCTTCTTGAGTCTAGGTACATATAGAACATCTTGCATCTTTATAGACTTCCCAGAGTCTAACTTGTAGGAGGCTTCACCACTTCCTTTTATGGGGTATTGATAATTATCCCCAAGTTTCTCCTTATGAGGTGACTCATGTTCAGATAGGTCCATAAGAGATTCTTTGAATCCCGTCATATGTTTAGAAGCCCCACTATAAATAAGCCAATCATCACATCCATGTGTAAAAGTACCCATGAGAGCAGAGATTAGGACATATTCATCATCACTTGAAGAGTCTTCACTTTCTACCTTAGTCTTCTTCCTGAGAAGTTCATCATCCTCAGTAGCATGAGCATGATATCTCTTCTTTCTTCTCTTGTTGTTGTTGTTGTTGTTGTTGTTGGAGTTCCTTTTGTTCTTGGGACATTCTGAGGCAAATTGTCCCTTCTCATTACAGGTGAAGCATCTCAGATCTTTCTTATCTCTTTGATGATGGTGGTGTGAATATCTCTTGCTATGAGGTTGCTCCCTCTTGAACCTACTTCTCTTGGTGTGTGTTGTGAGAGCTTGATCTTCATTTCCTATCTTTTCTTCTCGGGCCACAAGCCTAGATTCTTCTTGTTAACATTCCTCTCATAGTCTACTGAAGGAGATCAACTTCTTTCTTGCACAGATACCTTGGATGAAGGAGTCCCATGACCTAGGTAGGCCATTCAATGTGGTCATGACAATTTATCCATTCTCCACTACTTCATCCACAACTTCAAGTTGTTCCTTGATTTGAGAGACCTTAGTGAAGTATGATTGGATGGTCTCTCCATTCTGGAACTTTACCCCTTTCAATTGATTTCGCAGAGTCATCTTCTGATTTATATTCTTTCCTTCAAACAATTTGGTCAACGAGTCAAACATCTCCTCAGGTGTCTTTAGAGAAGACACATGGGGTATGAGATGGTATTTTATAGAATCATCAATGATTCTATTGGCTTTTACCAAGTTCTTCTTGTGTAAGGCCTTAGCCTAATCTCCCTCTGGAACTGAAACCTCTTCTTTTATGTAGGTGTCCAAATCATTCTCTTCTAGGATTAACCCAATCCTATACTTCCATGCTCAGGAGTTGTCAGCTCCTTCAAGCTTATCCTCAAGCTTGGTGTGGTGAGACATCTTAATGAGAAGCTCAAATGGAAATAAAATATTTAGGTCTTACCACTTGATTTGTTGAAAACTGGATCTGGAGCTGGATTAGGGTTTGTTAGAGAAACCCTAAAAATTCAAACTCTGAATTTCAAACTTCTGAAAGGATAGAAAGATGCACCTTGTTGATCTGATCAAGCTGGTATACTTCAAATTTGAAATCTGCAAAATTTGACTCCTCAAAATTGCCATTGAAATTTCTGGATTCTCTAGACAAGATCCCGAACTAGGGTTTGATAATGCCCGGGGTTACACCCAGCTAAAAAGTTCGATCTTGTTCTCTAAACTTCGATTTTTCTGAGGAGCATCCAGCCGTGGTCACAGATTCCAAAAATTTCAACTTTTTCAGAAACCCCAATTTTCCACCTTTCCGATCAAAATCCCGATTTAGGGTTTGATGAAGCCCGTCCTTCTGCCCAACCAAAAATTTTGATATTGGTCTCTAAAGTTCGATTTTCTTGAGGTGCATCCAGCGATGGTATCAGATTACAAAAATTCCAACTTTCTCTGAAACCCTAATTTCCTGTAGTAGTGATGGGCCAAAAACTGAAAGTGCTCAAAATTGAATTTTGTCTTGATAGAAAGATGCACCCTTCCAAGGAGAGTCATTCTAGCCTCCTTCCTTTGATGATATGAGGAGAGAAACCCAAGTATTAAGAATCCTTAGCTTTTGTAGCTGCACAGTGTCTTCTTCTTAGCACAGCTCTGATACCATGTTAATTTTTTTATAATTTCATTCAAACATTATCTTAGGATCCTACTAAGAGAATAACATGCACAGCATAACAATCATAAACACAAGAGACACAAAGTTTCCTCGGGGAAAACCAAGAAGGTGAAAAACCCTGCAACTTCCTCAGAGATAGAATAAGCCACAATACAAGATCACAATGATCAAACCCAAGATGGATAACTCCAGAAGCTACTCCTCATCCACTTGTGTGCACTCCTCTCTCAACTAATGCGAGTTGGATGAGTGAGTGAATGAATAGAATGAGACACACTCACTCTCTATTTATACACTGACTTGACCTACCAATAACCTAACAGGGCTGACCTCCCAAGGAGGTATAATAACCCAACAACATAACTCAACTAGGTACGACCCCACACCGGTGGTCTAATAACCCATCAAATATAAGTTGCAACACTTGCAACACTTGCGACACTTACAAATACAAATAACGACACTTCTTATGGGAGGAATAATACATCTCCATCATGAATATATTAAATTAGAAGTGTAACACATAGAAGAATATCTTCCAAAGTTACAAATACATCAACAATATTGTTAGATTATCTGCTTCTAGTTAAATTAGTTAACTCCCAAGTTTCTTTTTCCAAAGCAACTAACCATAGTATTGTTCTTAGGTTCTACCTCCCTTGGCTTTGTTTAAGAGTTGGCCTAAACAGAGGAGTCGAGTGTTGTGGTGATAGTTCTATCCGATTGAAGACTTGCCCCCAAGGCCATGCCAGAGAGTTGAGATTTTTCTCTCCTACGTGTGGGTTAAGGAGATAATATTTTTCATTAAGGTTTTCATTCAACCGCTAGGTGACAAGGAGAAAAATTGGAAGAGAATATTCCACAAGTCTTGTGCAATATTATAAGTGCACTGTTTGACTAGTTTTTTATTGAATCCAAGTATGTAAATGGTTTGAGACATGATTCAAGTATATTTAGCTTGAAGTACAGTAATGGAAAAAGGGCCTTATTCAACAATATATTTCTTGTTAGTAGTTCAATATTTTTTTAACATTGTATTATATTAATAATTGAAAGGAAGATAATATATGAATTCACAAGCTATTTTTTTAATGATGTAAGTGGTTTTCATATATCATACTTTTCCCAAGGTTCTATAATACTTGTTGAATACTAAAACATTTATTGCTCCATGTGAAGGAAGTAGATATTTTTCATTTTACATATGGTAAGAGAGTTATTTGTACATAAATATTATTAGTCTGTTAAATTTATTTCTTCTTTCTTCGATTTCCCAATTGACCGTATAAACATAAAATTCCTTAGTTTGCACCATAATAGATAATGTACTTTGTAGACCTAATGCATGTAATGCATGGATTTTACCAATTCCAAAGAGTCATATACAATTCATTTGAACCAACAATGATACTCTTCATCGAGGATTCGGTTGGCCCAAAACAATGTTTGTGTACATGGTAATCTATCTCTCAATCTATAGTATAAACCTAAATGGATTATATTGCACTGTATGTGTTAAACATGTAATATGTATTAAATGTATGAACATTAGAAGTCATCTATGAATTCGCATGAAAAAAAAAAAGAGAATTCTTCACCAACTTCATAGGGACATCCAATGAGGTTCATTTAAGAAAAACAAGTTATCCTAGGGACTTGATCCTCAGGCCTCATGTTTGCTATTCACAACTCTAAAAAATGTTAGGATATTTAGACACTTAGGATTTAGTTAAGATCAACTTGTGTAATATATCTGTTAGGTAAAGTGTGTTTCTTTAGTATGCATTTGTAAATATTTAATCCGATGGTTACAATATGTTCTATACATAGAGTGATTCGACGGTTCAACTTCTCTTAGATCATACCTACCCTTTGATCCATGGCTTAACACCCGATTGGTCCATGATCTCTGTTTAAAGATCATGGAGGTTTATTGGCTAGTTGATCGATTATGAGAAGCTCATTTGTAACTTTCTTTTTTTTGCATAATAAACTGCTCCGTAGAAGCTATTTGCCCGGGGTCGTGGAATGTTTCCCTCTAGAGGGTTTTAACGACGTCAAAACATCGGTGTATTGATCTGTGATCTGTTTGTGTGAAGTGGTTGATCTAGGTGTTCGGTCTTTTGGGAGTACCCTGTGTACCCGAACATGGTATCCAAGCGTTTATGAAGAGTCGCTTCCGATTATGATCTAGATCTTGAACTGTTGTTGCCGAAACTTGAAAGGTTTTCTAGTTCTAGAATTTTTGTGCATTTATGGGTTGTGGGAGGTGTTCCATTGCATCCAGAGCGTCGTTTCCATTGGGAAATACTTTTCGTTTGATCGAAAACGGTTTCCGGTTTCTTCAAAAACGCGTATTTCATCAAATCTGAAGGTATAATGTTACAATGACGTTTTTTATTATTTTAAAAAATATCTCGTATTTTATCAATTTTTATTATCATATTTTTTTTTAGTTTCGGATTGTTGTTTTATTTTTTTACGTATGCTCTTTTTTTTGCACCTTGTGCAATCTCGGAGAATCAAAAATACAAAGGGAAAGGTTTTTTCTCGGCTACGTATGCTCTTTGTCGAGCACCTTGTGCGATCGCGGCAAATCAAAAACAGAGAAAAAACGTAGACTTTCCAAGAAAGCTAACGAGATCTAACACCAAAAGTGTGGGAAAGTTTTTTGTTTCAGTTTGTGGTGTGATTTGCAGGAAAAGAGGCAAGCACAGAAACCGAGAGAGAAGAGTGAAAAAAACAAAAAAACCCTTCTTCCTTCCCTTCTTTTACGTACCTTTTAATATTAGCTCACTTGGTTCAAAGTTGCTTTATTCCTTAATAGGTCTTGAGTTCAAGTCTTATTAAGTTACTTTTAAACAAAGGTGCATGCAATTTCTAATTTTTAAGTTACCTTATTGTAAAAGTGCATCTCACTTAAATTAAAAATAAAAAGTGAATCACTTAAGTTCCTTTTTTTCGCTGCACTATTTAAAGTAACATCATCGTAAAAGTGAAAATCACTTATTTACAAAAGTGATTCACTTAAAGCGACTTTCTTGTAAAGTGATTTTCAAAGGTTCATCTTGGGAAGAGGGGGGTTCTTTTTTTTTAGTTGGTCATTCTCTATCTGCCACGTCACTATTGGGGACATCTTCAACATTTTCTTTGATCAAGCATAACTTCACCATACAGAGTCAGTTTTAAGTGCCATTTTTTTTTAAACCGCCTGTTTTTTTGAGCTCTTCGCATAGAGACTATTGGTTCCTTTTTTTGCATCATCAATTTACAATATGGCCGCCCCTTGTGATATTCTACTTACCAGTTCCAACTATTTCTCATGGAAATCTTGTATGGAGGATGTTCTACGAAGTAGGGGACTTTTTAGAATTACCTCAGGGAAATAAACAGAACCCACTGATGATGATAAGAAAATAAAATGGAAAAATAGATGTGATGAAGCTTGTGGATTGATTGGGATGACAATCTCTACTAATTTGCGATTCCACATATCTGGAATTGATGAACCTGATACAGCTTGAGAAAAGTTGGAAGCTATGTTCGGTAAACACAATGAAATTCGAGGTCATCAACTCGAAAATGAGTTGATTTCTTTAAATCCAAGTGATTTTTCATGCATTCAAGATTATTTATCTAAGTACAAAACTCTTAAACTCTTATGTGAAGAATGCAAGATTAAGAGGGAAGACAAACAATACATTTATCATATTCTTTCAAAACTTGGACCTGCATATTCTGTTTTTGTATCTACATTTTACTCCATGAAAAAATCCTTGAATGCAGCTAGCTATCAAGAGCCTAGTCTTGAATCCTTTTGTGATTCCTTGATTAGAGAGCAAGATAAGCTCATCCATCTTGGAATGATTATCAATGTAGATACATCTGGGAAAGCCTTATTGTCCCAACAGAAAGAAAATTTCAAGCCTCCTAAGAAACAAAATTTTCACAATAATAAGTCAAACAAGGGTCCCAAACCCTCTTAGTCAACTCCTTCTTTAAAAAATGACAAAGGATCCAAGCCAAAAGGAAATAAGACTGAGCATCATTGCAACTATTGCGGGAAAGATAATCATGATGAATCTAAGTGTTTCAAGAAGATGGCAGCCTTGGAAGCAGCAATGAAGAAACACCACATCATCCTAGATTCGCCTCCAGAATCTACGTCTCATGGACATGCACTTTGTGCTTCTGGTTATTCTTATACTACATCTTCTTCTTCTACTTCAAATTAATGGCTCATTGATTCTGGAGCATCTTATCATATGGATAAAGATCAAACCATCTTTTCTACTATGCATGAATGTAACACCAAACAAATATTTGTTGGTGATGATATATCTCTAAGTGTTGTAGGATTTGGAACAGTTCCAATAGATAATGGTCATTTTAGTGATGTACTATGTGTTCCAAGAATTTCCTGCAATTTGTTATCAGTCTATCAAATCACTCATTTTGGTGAAGGTAAAACTATGACATTTACACCTCACCAAGTTGTAATCAAGGATTTTAAAGATCCTGAACATGTCCTAGCTACCGAAAGTGTTGATGATATTACCAGGTTGTACAAATTTAACAACTTTGGGTCATCACCTTTTCCTTCAGCTTTTGTTGTTCATAGTGATAACTTGAGCAAACTTTGGCATGAGCGATTTGGTCACTTAAATTATCGCTCATTGCAACAACTATGTAAAGATAATATGGTGACAGGTCTTCCGACAGTATCTTGCAGGGATAGTGTTTGTTCCGGTTGTGTACTCCAAAAACATCACCGGGACAGTTTTGACAAACGTGCCTCTTGGCACGCCTTGGTTCCCTTAGAGCTTGTGCATAGTGATTTGTGTGGTCCTCTACCATCTGCTTCCTTTTCGGGTTTCAAATATTTCTTAAATTTCATTGATGATTACTCCAGACGCACTTGGGTTTATTTCCTAAAACTTAAGAACGAAGTATTTAACATGTTCTTGTCCTACAAGGCCCTTGTTGAAAAACAATATGGTCATCAAATTATTAAGTTAAGATCCAACAATGGAGGAGAATATGTTAACAAAAATTTCACTACTTTCTGCACTGAACAAGGAATCCAACAACAACACATTGTTCCATATATGCCACAACAAAATGGTGTAGCTCAACGAAAGAACCGCACTTTAAAAGAAATGGCTAATTGTATGATCCAATCTAAGGGACTAAGTCTTCAATCTTTGGATGAAGCCATAAATTGTGCAAATTACATAGTTAATCACACCCCCACTAAATATTTACAAGGTATCACACCGAAAGAAGCATGGAGTAAAACTAAACCCGATGTAAGTCAGTTCCGTGTGTTTGGTAGTGAAGCATGGGCTCACATTCCGGATGAAAAACAGAAAGCATTGTATCCTAAAAGTGAAAAGTGTATATTTGTTGGATATTCTGAAGATGTAAAAGGTTATAGACTTCTTCAACCACATTCTCATGATATAATTATTAGAAGAGATGTTAAATTTGATGAAAATATCTTGGCCCGTAAGCCTAACTCAGCGGTTGTGCCATCTTTGGCCTGTGAGCCTAATCCGGCGATTGTTCCTTCTTCTACTTCCAACTTCCTTGACAGATTTCCAACTCCAGTTTCTAATGATGACAGTGAGGATGAAAATCCACCTTTTCCTACTCATGTTCCTCCAGTTGCACCGGCACAAGTGCTTCCTCAATGGGTCTGTTCAACATGTGAAGCAGCTAGTGATCTTGTCGGTGATCTTAGAGATCAACGTCGGACACGTTCTCAGTTTCAGCAAGCCTCTTCTCTTTTAGCTCAAGTTTCCGAGAATCATAATCCATAAAATTTTGCAGAAGCTTCAGGAAATCTAGATTGGGATGCAGCTATGGATGAAGAATATCGTTCCTTAATGGCGAACGATACTTGGGATCTTGTACCTCTTCCAAAAGGAAGAAAACTTGTCAGATGTAAATGGGTCTATAGAACTAATTATTCACCAAATGGAAGTGTTGAACGACTTAAGGCAAGGTTAGTTGCCAAAGGTTTTTCACAAGTTGAAGGGATTGACTACAATGAAACCTTTGCTCCTGTCACAAAAATGAACTCCATCTGCCTTGTTCTTTCCCTTGCAGCCTTACATAACTGGGAAGTCCATCAAATGGATGTCAATTCTGCATTCTTACATGGTGATTTACAGGAGGAAATTTACATCAAACAACCTCTTGGATATGTTCAGAATAACTCTATCCTTGTTTGTCGCCTTAAGAAATCCTTATATGGCCTTAAGCAATCTCCTAGAGCTTGGTATGCCAAAATGGATAGCTTTCTACTTGACACTGGTTTTTCTAGATGCCATTCTGACCCCAATGTCTATACCAAGAAAGTAGGAAACCATCTCATCATACTTGTTCTATATGTTGATGGCCTTATTCTTACTAGTAGTGACCCTAAGCTTTTAACCCATGTGAAATCCAGTCTTAAGCAAAATTTTGAAATGTCAGACTTTGGACATTTCCATTATTTTCTTGGTCTCCAAGTCCTGCAAACCAAAGAAGGAATCTTTCTTTCTAAGTCTAAGTATGCTTGTGACCTTCTTCGTCGATTTCACATGGAATATTGTAAATCAACCCCTTCTCCCTTCCATTCTGGAGTCAAACTTTTTGCCACTTATACTTCACCTAAAGTAGATGCCACCTTGTATCATCATCTTGTTGGTAGTCTCTTATACTTGACTCATCCTCATCCTGACCTTTCCTTTTACGCTGGTTGTGTTTCCCATTATATGCAAACACCTCGTGAAATTCATTGAAAAGCAGCTAAAAGAATACTTCAATATATTCGAGGTACAATTCAGTTTGGGATTCATTACAATACAAGGGGGAAACCTTTGTTGGTTGGTTTCACTGATTCAGATTGGGCCGGCGATCCTGATGATCGAAAGTCTACTATAGGTTATGTTTTCAGTATGGGATCTAGACCTGTCACTTGGGCTTGTAAGAAACAACAAGCTCTTTCTCTTTCTTTAGCAGAGGCAAAATATCGAGCCGCAGTTAATTCCAATCAGGAAGCTTTATGGCTTCAACAGATCCTTTCATAGTTTGGATTCGAGCAGCAACAACCTACTCCACTTTGGTGCAACAATCAAAGTGCCATCAAGCTCGCCAAAGATCCATTTCTACATCAACGCAGCAAACACATTGAGCTACATATGCACTTCATCAGAAATCTTGTTCATGATCATGTTCTTGAAGTACTATTTTTCCCTACAAATTATCAAGTTGAAGACATCTTCACCAATTCTATTATAGAAGTGAAGTTTTCTAAACTTCGATCTATGTTAGGAGTTCAGGAATTTGTCATTAAGGGGGGATAGCCTCTAATGCCTCCTTCCTTCTTCTAATAGTGTCACTTTTGCAAATCCTTCAATCCTATCCCAAGTTGTTCTTAAGGGGGGATGTTAGGATATTTAGACACTTAGGAGTTAGTTAAGATCAACTTGTGTAATATATATGTTAGGTAAAGTGTGTTTCTTTAGTATGTATTAGTATGCATTTGTAAATATTTAATCCGATGGTCACGATATCTTCTAGACATAGAATGATCCGACGGTTCAACTTCTCTTAGATCATACCTACCCTTGATCTGTGGCTTAACACCCGATTAGTCCATGATCTCTATTTAAAGAGCATGGGGGGTCATTGGCTAGTTGATCGATTATGAGAAGCTCATTTGTAACTTTCTTTCTTTTGCATAATAAACTTCTCCGTAGAAGCTATTTGGATGGGGTCGTGGACTGTTTCCCTCTAGAGGGTTTTAACCATGTCAAAAAATTGGTGTATTGATCTGTGATATGTTTGTGTGAAGTGGTTGCTCTAGGTGTTCGGCCTTTTGGGAGTACCCTATGTACCCGAACAAAAAACTCAAACCCAACCTTGAGGGTAGGGTGGGGTGTGGTTGGACGAGGTTGTGCAATTGTGTGTGAATTTATTTCAAGAGTTATTAGCCTCTTTTTTTTGGAGAATAACATTTTCTTCATTTTTATAAATAGATTTCTTCCAATTTATTATATTTTTGAAACACTACTATTAAGCCTTATTTTTTAAAAATTAAAAATTTAATTGAACTATTATTTTTTAATTGGATGAAAAAATGATGTGATATATTTATTGTTACCAAATTATAAAAGGTATTAACTTTTTAAGAAACAAATATAATATTCATTTTTTGCATTATTTTTGTAAATATAATTTGTTTTTACATATGTTTTTATAAATTGGAAAATAAATACACAACTTTTGCTTATTTTGAATAGCTTGGCAGTTGTTCATCAGTAACTCATAAAGAATAGAAAAGAATTTGTAATCCAACTTATTATTGTATAATATTCAATTCAATTTAGCAATAATATAAATATTAAATACAAATCAATCAAAGGATTAAATATTACAAATACTTGCACTGGACCCTACCTTAAATGTACCACCAAAAGTCATATGTATTTTATTTTATGCCTCTCATTCATGTCCACCAAACGTATTTTGTTGTGAGTTAAAGCTATTTCACAACACACTACTTATTAATCACACACAAACTAATGGAATTTCAAGTGAAACCATACATGACTTTTAAGTAATTACATCTCATATCTTCAATGTATTTCCATGAGATTGTATGGTCTCATTGAATCCACAAATGGATAAAGGAAGAAAAATAATGATCCTTCACTACAAGGACACACAAATATATGCCTTGTCAATTGTATCAATTGTTTCATGTTATGATCCATCATAACCTCGTGGACCTTTCTTCGAACCTCATTCCTATTTTGGTCACTGCCTTCAGTGCTTTGTTGTAGTAGATTGAGGTCCTGGACCATGGATTTGCTGATAATGGAAATATTACATGGCACTACAAAGTATAATCACCATGGAATATTGGAAAAATTCTAAATGATCAATCAGGGTTTTGAAATACAATGAATTCAAAGTTTAATATAGTTGATCCCATTGGATGCTATGGTCAATACAATATATGAGGGAATGATGGATTCCCATTTCATAAATGTATCTTTGTCCAAGCATCATGGTTACCTTCTAATATTGTTGTCTTTTAAACTCATATTATGAGTACATTTGAAAATGATTACCTTTCTCTATTCAATATTTCCGTTACTACAATTTTATTGTTTTCACACTATTTGATTGTTGCTCGTAAGGATTCTCCCCAATTTATACTTCAGATGCAACGTTGATCTCCAAGAGACAAAATAATCCATAAATCATGGAAGCTTTATCTCATCTATAAGAAATTCATTGTATATTGATATAAATCGAGAATTCAATGGCTCAAAGGAAACCACAAGTCCAAGCATGCATGTATTTTGTAATACATACAATGAATGGGGATCTTACAATGCCATCACAAGAATTATTTGGGTAGATGGACCAATGGTAAGGGAAAACCATCATCAATGAGATTCTTTGAGAACCACCATTGAGAACAACGGGAGGTAGATGCATGATTTTAGCAATGCCAAGAGTCACATACAAGTCAGTTGAACCATCAATGATACTCTTCGTCGAGGAGTTGGTTGGTCCAAAAAAAAATTTGTGTACTTAGTAATCTATCTCTAAATCTACAGTATAAACATAAATGACTTAACTTGCATTGTATGTATTATACATGTAATATGTATTAAATGTATGAACATTAGAAGTCATCTATGAAGTCACATGAAAAAAAAGAGAATGCTTCACCAAGTTAATAGGGACATCTAATGAGGTTCATTTAATCAAAGGAAGTTAGCCTAGGTACTTGACCCCGAGACCTCATGTTTTCTATTCACAACTCTTGACAACTCAAACCCAACCATGAGGGTAGGGTGGGGTGGGGTTGGGTGAGGTTGTGAAATTATGTGTGAATTTCTTTCGAGAGTTATTAACCTCTGTTTTTGGAGAATAATATTTTTTCATTTTCGTAAATATATTTCTTCCAATTTATTATATTTTCAAATTATTAGTGTTAAGGTATTTTTTTTAAATTAAGAATTTTCTTTAACTATTAATTTTAGTTGGATGAAAAAAATGATGTGATATCTTTTATTGTTACTAAATTATAAAAGGTATTTTTTTTAAAGAAAAAATTATATAATATTCAATTTTTGCATTATTTTTGTAATTATAATTTGTTTTTACATATGTTTTTATAAATTGAAAAATAAATACACAAATTTTGTTTATTTTGAATAGCATGGTGGTTGTTCATCGGTAACGTTTAAAGAATAAAAAAGAATTTATAGTAAGCCAACTTATTATTGTATAATATTCAATTCAATTTAGCAATAATATAAATAAATATAAATCAATCAAAGGATTAACACTAGTAGTTCAATTGGCAAATAATGACTAGGTGACTAAAAACATTAGTCACATGAGTGTTATTAAGCTAAAAATGACTAAATTTGAGCAAACAACTAAAAATGACTAAATTAAATGATTAAATTAGTCATGGGATAAAAAAAATGACTAGATAATAAGTGGCATGACTAAAAATGATTTTAAAAATGGATAATTTTTTCCATGGATAAAGACTAGATAAAAACTACAACTAGATTAATATGAATTAGTCCAAATATTAATACGCCCTGTATAGATGATATAACCCGGTGTCCCATGGGCATGTTTGATGTAGAGATGTAATTGACCATTACAACTAATTAGGAAAGTGAATGACCTATGTTTCTCACATTTTTTTTTAATAATATAGGATGGATTATTGAAATTGTTAATCACCTGAAATTGCATTAGAGAGGTGATCCAATAAAAATGGAAAATTGCAATTTAACAATGAAATTTTACAATTTCATAATTTTGTGTGCAATGTTAAAATTGTAATTGTTAATATATATATATATATATATATATATATATATATGTCATTGTATATAATAACTTTATATAATAGTAATAATTTAAAATAGTTATATTAAATTACCCATGCTTATATAATAGTTGGGGTTTTACTGCAAATTCATTTTACCCTTACTTTGCACAAATTTTTCGTTGTTTTTCCAATTTCTATTTTTTTCCCTTTTTTCTAATTTTGAAAAGAAACTAATATTTTATATATTTCTTTTGTGTAGAAAATATTAGTTTCTTTTCAAAATTAGAAAAAAAAGGAGAAAACTTTTGAAATTGGAAAAAAGGGGAAAAATTGTGCAAAGTGGGGATAAAATGAATTTGTAGTAAAATTCCTACTCATCGTCTTCACAGGAAGATCTAAGGGGAAATGGAGAGAACTCACAGAAGGGAGGGGAAGGGAGGGGAAGGGAGGGGAAGAGGAGTCCCTATTTAAGCTTTTGCCACCAACACTAAATGTTGAGCAAAAATATTCTCGAGCTAGCCAAAACTGTGATTTGCATGTGAGCCCAGGTTTTTCATTTATTTGTAGAATAAATGAAATTGAAATTTGTCAAATATGTGTATGCCTGCACCAGGGATTTGATTTATTTGTAGAATACATGAAATTGAAATTTGTCAAGTATTCATTGGGTACGAGCAGTGTAGGGATAATGATACTCTCTATTCTATATTGAGATGCACACTCCACAATGTTTGGTCCATTCAGTCTTATTATACACTAAGGGTTTTTGCTTGGTTAGTGATGCCCGATGTTATTGACTTGTATGGAGATATTAACAAAGGCGAATGAATTGTAAGAGTCAGACGAGAATAGCCAGAAGGGTTCTGTAGGGATTCAATATAGGGTTTGTTAATAGAAATTACTCTGTGTTAATGGGTATATTAAATCTCCATTTTGTTAGTGTAAGTGTTTCTCTACATCTCCAAACGATATATTGAGTAATTAATCTTGTGATAGTCCAAATTGGGATTTTTTTATATGTAGAAATATTCTTTAGAGTGTTTGCACAAGTTCTAGGTTTATACTATGTGAAGAACCTCTTATTGATTATCAAATGAAATTGATGATCCAAATACAGAGTGTGATAAGGGTTTGAAATCATGTTAAGTGTAATCGAGAAGAGATGTGAACTATCAGATCGTTCTAGTAAAGAACATGAATTATTGACCATTGACATCAATAGAGTATTGTAGTGGGGGAAAGTGATCCATCAAGATTCCCATGTATTGCATGAGATGTGTAAAATCCTCAAACCAATGGTGATTCCACCCCAATAACTTTTTGAGGCTATGACCTTTAAGGTTTAGTAAGAAATATAGTGGTATTGAGCTTGCTTGACAACAGAATCCACAAATATCTAAATGCAATGAAGAAGAAACACTTGTCCAAATATGGGTGCAATCCTAAAAGGATGGGTTGCAAACTTAACATGCGTAATGTGTTGGGGCATTTCTCTCTTGTTTCTGCTAATGTGACAAAGCATTGGGGTTTGGAATCGCTCTATCTTTTCCCAATGTGACTCCATCAAATTAACTTCCCAAAACTCCAAGCACTTGCCAATATTTAATGTGTCAATATTTAGATGAGCAAGTAATCCCAATATAGAGATTGTGATGATGTTGTTATCATAATTGTTTTAAAATGGTCTACACCACGTGCCATCATGTGTACCTTGATCTTTTGTTGCAATATGTCGTTGTTTCTTCTAGGCATTTCAACGTGGGGGAATGTCTTCCATTTGTAGGACATGTTTGATAGATTTCATATATTTGAGGTTAGCTATGATATAAGAATATGGGTGGTAATCTAGATCGTGATTATTAAGTTTATATATGGCCTTGATAACATATCTGACAATAAAATGATTGAAAACAAAGATGAAATCTTTCAAGGGTCTTATTTAGTGCAATTTTACATGTTCTTTTTATAAATGTTCCCACATGTTGGGCCAAAGAGTGGATGCTTAAGTTTTATTAATTGCATTCTTAGATGGTAACTTAGAAATTTTGAAAAATAGTTGGTATTTTGAGGATTAATTGTCTCTCTTTCTATATTGATTTACCACCCTTGTACCATTCTTGTGGATCCTTACACTTTATGCATTGCTATAGGTTCAACACTACATCAGTTGTTGAAAAAAATGTTTTTTTCTTACACAACATATCCACATCGATCTTTTTGTGATTATTTTCAAAAATATTTGCACCTTCAAGTTGTAATATTTGTTTAGGACCTTAGGTTAGATTACCATGATTTGAGATCTTCGAGGTAAAAATAAGTTTTGCAAGTTAATATCGAGGAACATGTGAATGGAAATCTAGTTTTAAAGGTGATTTATAAGTTTTACATTACATTTGTATGACCAACTTAAACATTGGCATGGACTACTGGTGTGTGGCAGTTCTGATACCTCTTTCTATTATGTGTGGACAAATTCATTTATCATCAACAACAGTATAAATCATTCCTATTTCTCAAAACATGCCATCTATGGGAATAGAGCTATGTTTATAGGTTCAATTCCTTACAGCATCCTTAACACTTTTAGCTCGTATATAAGATTCTAAACAAACTCATTAATATGTGCTTGTATGACAAAATTTTGGTATACATAGTAGCTTTAAATCAAACCCGAAAACTCAAACTTGCATCTATTAATGTATAGGATGAGAGAGAGTTTAAAAGGAAAAGAAGAAAAAAATCAAATATAGAATCTTCATGGAGATCAAGGATGCATAAACAGGTAGATTGCATCGTTTCTGCTTGTATGGAACATAACTGTAAACATGACATTTCAGTTTTGCAAGAATAGCTTCATTGAGTTAAATATCACCATGAATTTTTCTCAAGTTGAGTGTGAGGAACTAGCAAGATGAGTTGAAGAGCTTAAAAGTGAAAATGTGGCACCAAGGATAGAGTTGGCTCATTTATTGGAACAACATGAAAAGATATCTCTTGAAAATAATTCTCTCATGCTAAGAATGGAACTTTGTTAAACATTTCAATTTACTTGAAGGAATGGATTCCATTGTCTAAATTGTTGGCCTTGATGTTAGCAGGAACGAATTAAGAATGTGAAAGAATCAAGAGAAATTGGAGTGAATACTATAGCATTTTGGGGGAAAATTGGGTGAAAAAATACGACGGTACGAAACGACAGACGAAAATTCTTTTTCTTTTTTGTTTTTTTTTTCTAAATTTAGCCTGCATTCATCAGTTGACTGATGGCTATTATTAAACTGTCAATCTTACCACGTTATTAAATCGTCAGTCTTACCACGTCTTAATGTCGGTCCATCGGTGTTTGTTCATGAACCGTTGAACATCCGACGGATAAGAAGTAGTAGTTGGTGTTTCGACAGCCTACCATCAGACCCCCAACGACAAATGGATAATCCTTAAACTTTTGCAATAGACACTTTTGACTGTTGAATGTTGAAAAATTCAATGTTCACTAACTTAACAGGTGTCATAATACCGATGGTTGCAATATTTATAAATATAAGAAATTTAATAGATGTTTCGAAAATATTTCTATAATTACGAGAGTTCGGAAAGGTTATAATGTAATACGCTGAGTTTTGACTTGGAATGTATTTAATCAAAATTATGTAAATGATGTAAATATGCTAGTATGGATTCCTAGTGTGGAGCTCAAGGCCAAGCCCCAACTAGTGAATGGATAGGCATGTATGTTGTATATATATTTTTTTATTTGGACCACATGATTGGCTTATCATACCAATTCGAAATGTATGTAAATATTATGTTGAAAATTAATAAAATGGTCCAAGATGGCTATATAAAGAGCACTAGAGGGGCTATTATTCCACCAGAGGGGAAGAGGGAGGGGGCCTATGGGAAACCGAATCCCTTGCTACCAAGTGTCAACCTTAGAACTCATCCAAAATTTTCCATGTGCCTTAAATAAGATATTACCTTCGTTTGACTATTAAATCCAATCATTGAATGCATATGTGAGGCTGGTGGGAAAAGTCACTTCATGTAGTTATTGAAGCATGGGGGTTGTGACAGTTATGTCAACTGTCAACAATCCTATTTCTTCTATGGTTAGAAGCTATGCTAGTTGTCTTTTCACCCGTACCTCATATCCTTGGATTCAACACTCTTTTGATCATTCTCTCATGCATGTTCCTACACTACGTAGAGTTTTCCATTGTTGTTCATAACCATTACCAGATTGTGTTTAACCAGGAAAATTCGAATTTGGAGATGGAGCTACATTTTTGGAAGGGAAAATAGATGGTTGTAGGTGAGCATGGAGGTTGGGAAAGCTAGGAACATTTACCCATTGAGTTTTTCTACTTTTGGATGCTTGAGAAGCCACATATTAATGTTGCAAGAGGTTCTCCATTAGCATACAACAGGTTGGACTCTTATTGCACACACTGGTAAGCATTGTAAGGGTTGCATTTCCTTAGGGAACTGTGGATCGATGAAGGGAAATGCCTTCCTTGTTTTGTGTGGGGAAATTGGAAGGATTTCCATGGCTATGATGGCTTAGTGAGACCCTTGTAGAGCTCTAGTTGAGATTTTGGCTAAGCATATGGAGCAGAATGGGTTGTGGGCTGAGAGATAGAGGCCTGTAGGTGTTTCCTTCACCCTGGTGGCTGTTCGGATATCCATCATCTATTTCGGGATACATATCTATTTCAGGATCATCTATTTCAGGATACATATCTACTTCAGGATCTTGCATGATCTATTTCAGGATATGCAACCCAGTCACCAGTTTGATGCCTCCAGCACCTTATCCACCTTCTTCTAGCACCCGGGAGCCACTTACCACAGAGTTTTAGCCCTCCCAAGCTGAAAGGCGCCCTCTTCTCACCTACTGACAGAGAAGGGCGCACTTGTTCACCTACCACTGCAGATTCACTCCAGTTACATTCAGTTAGCTCCGATTCTGATTGATTTCACTCCTGACTGACTGTTTCACCTCCGATTGACCTCCAGTTCGATTAGGTGACTTGCTCTGACTCCAGTTAGCCTCCCATGCGCCCCCACTGAGCCTCCAGATCCTATATCAGTGCTAGACACTTCAGTTACATTTATTACACTCAGTTAGACTCAGTTTGACACCTGGATGACTGGTTGATGTGATTGATGAGCAACACCGATGATTGATGAGGACTCCTAGATAGAGTCAAGCTACTCCATTCTGTGATTCGAATGACCTCCTTAGGCAATTCGAATTGCTCAGTCATTGTGACAGTTTGTATTGTAATTCATTCACCCTTTCTGGGATAGAGAGCACTGCTGCATGTTTTGCACAGTTTTGCACCATATTTTCTATGTTCATCTGTTGTGATTGATTTACTTGTTCATTAGATCTGCTGTGACTAATTTTACAGTGGCTTCATAGCCATTGCAGGGACAAGATCTCTTTTCTACAGGTGTTTATACAAGAAGATTTGACTGAATTGCTAAAAATTGCAAAAAGTTTGGCATGAGATATCTCAAGGGCATTCGCTCCTGTGCATGCAAAGCTTGAAAAATACTCCAATACAACTCCAGAAGCTTGAGTTACCACATAATTCCTGGATCTGATACATTGGACCTATTCAACATTGCTTGAAATCCAATCCCAGGTGTGATGCAACTCTCAAAGGGTGGATTGTTCGACCTTATTGTGGTTGTTTTTATGTGATTTGCAGGTTTATTGTCTCCTCCAATTGCATTCGCTACCTTCTGCATGCAAGCCTTTCTACAGCAATTCCATTCGCTCTAGTCTGCATGCAAGCTCCCTCTTCATCAGTTGACTCAATCCTTGCAATGGAATACTCTTCTTCAAAGCCTATCCTCACCCCATTCAATTATTTTGATTGGAAAGATGATATGGAGATCATATTACGTTCAAAAGGATACTACCGAGTCACTCTTGGTCTTGAATTGGAGCCAAACAATGTAGCAGAAAGAACTAAACACTACAACAAGCTTGATGAAGCTTACAGTCTTCTTTGTCTCTCCATCTCCAAGGATCTTCACTTTCATCTCAGCGGATTGAAGACTCCAAAAGCCATATGGGAGCAACTTGAGACACTATTCGGCAAGCAGGATGAGCTTAGGGCTTTTCAATTAGAGAATGAATTGATTGGCCTTAATCCTGAAAATTTCGAGACCATCAATGAATTCTTCACAAAATTCAAGAACTTGAACTTGCAATTGAAGAACAGTGGTGTTATCAAAGAGGATAAACAGTTGATCCTCTCCATTCTAAGCAAGCTTGGGAAAGATTATTCGGTATTTGTCTCCACTTTCAATTCCGGTCGGCTAACTACCCCGAATTGGAAGATGCCTACCTTGAATGCCTTCATTGAGTCCGTTACGAAAGAGCATGACAAGTTGATTCAAATGGGGTCCATAAGCTCCAAAGATTCAGCCCTATTTGTTCAAGGACCCAAGATCTCGAATGGTAAAGGAAAGCTAAAGAAGGAGAAGCCCAAATTCGAGCCTCACAAGCAAAAAGACAAAGGCAAGCAAACGGATGCACCATCCAGTTCGAAATCCAAGCAAAAGGGCAAAGAAGGTAACCAAAAATCTAAATGTACTTATTGTAACCGTGGCTTTCATCCCGAAAGTTCATGTATGAAGAAGACTATAGATCAAATGGCCCTCCTTTTGGAAAAGAACAACATAACCCTTCCTGACGGTGCAAGGAAGAAGGATCGGAATGACGATCATGAAAGAGGACAAGCACTCATGGCAACGGTTTCGAAGCCCACTCTCTTGATAGATTCGGGTGCATCAAATCATATGGCTGCAAATATTGATTCTTTTTCCTCATTCGATCCAAACAGCTCCATCCCCATCCATTTGGGAGATGACTCAAAAATTTCTTCAAAGGGCAAAGGTATGATTCATGTAGATCATGGATGCTTTCAGAATGTTCTCTATGTGCCTTCCTTAGCTTCGAATCTCCTTTCTGTGTATCAAATGACACATACTGGTGATCCAAAGAAAGTCACATTCAGCCCTAATACAGTTGAAATTTCTGATATCAAAAGTGGAAGACTAGTTGCGGTTGGAAAGGCAAACCACACTGCAAAATGTTATGAGTTTTCGCACTTTATTCCGCTTGCAAAGCCCACTGCTCTTCGCACACATGGTAATGAGGTTAGTAGGATTTGGCATGAAAGATTTGGACATCTAAATTATAAGTATTTGCTGCTGCTATCAAATAAATCCATGGTTGATGGGCTTCCACAACTCCGTTCCTCGAAGGGAATATGCACCGGTTGCATTATTGGGAAGCACCCCGAGCACAGATTCGACCGCGGCAAGGCTAGCAGAGCCTCTACTATTTTGGGATTGATCCATTCTGATATCAGCGGTCCGCTGCCCCATATGTGATTAAATGGTTCAAGGTATGTTTTGACATTTATTGATGATTATTCTCGCTTTACATGGGTATTCTTTCTCAAAAACAAGTCAGAAGTGCTTGGAAAATTCAAGGATTTTAAGGCTTCTGTTGAGACCACCACTGAGAGCAAGATCAAAGCTCTTAGATCTGATAATGGTGGGGAATATATCAAGTCCGAGTTGCTGCAACTTTGTGCCCAAAGCGGAATCAAGATCCAACATACAGTTCCCTACACACCCCAGCAGAACGGTGTAGCGGAAAGGAAAAACCGGTCACTGAAAGAGATGGCTACATGCATGATTGAATCTAAAGGTTTGGCTGCAAATATTTGGGCTGAAGCAATCAATGTTGCTGCATATATACAGAACCGAGTTCCACATTCATCCGTGAAAGGTATGACTCCTTTCGAAGCATTCTTTGGTCACAAACCGGATGTGTCAAATTTGAGAGTTTTTGGCTCTACTGCATGGGCTAGAATTCCTTCTGAGAAGAGACGAGCTTTGGATCCACAAAGTATCGAGTGCATATTGATAGGATATGGGGAAGAATCAAAATCATATAAACTCATGGATATCAGATCTAAAAAGATATTCATAGAGCGCAGTGTGCAGTTTGAAGAACCGCTTCAAGAATTGCAACTAGTTGAGGAGAAAACTGCCGATTCACCGCCTTCACCAGAAGAAGATTCGAGCAGCGATAATGAAGGTATGAGTTCTGATATTTCTGATATTGTAGCAGCATATGATGATCATGACATATCAGGTTCGGAATCCGACCATTCAGATCCCCCTCAGTTACCAAAGTGGGCCCAAAATACTCTACAATCTGCTGGTTCGAATCTTGGAAATCCTGCTGATCCGAGACGAACAAGAGGAGACTTTCAAAGGGCAGGTATGGCTCTTTCTATTGCTGATCCATTTCTTCCTGAGATTTGTTATTTGATGGCTGGTTCAGATCCCCAATCATACTATTCATCCCATCGAGATCCGAGATGGAAAGATGCCATGGATGAAGAGTACAGTTCTCTTCAAAAGAACAATACATGGGAGCTAGTTTCTCTTCCACTTGGAAGAAAATTAGTGAAGTGTAAATGGGTCTACCGTACTAAAGTTGCTGCTGATGGCACTATCAGCAAATATAAAGCAAGGTTGGTGGCAAAAGGTTTTTCCCAAGTCCAAGGAGTGGACTACACAGAGACCTTTGCACCGGTTGCAAAGATGGATTCCATCCGCCTTGTTTTAGCTATTGCCGCATCCAAGCACTGGGAGGTGCATCACATGGATGTGAAGAGTGCATTTTTACATGGAGACCTTGATGAAGAGGTCTATATGCAGCAGCCAGAGGGTTATACATCAGATCCATCATTGGTTTGTAGATTGAAGAAGTCTTTGTACGGGTTAAAACAGGCCCCAAGAGCTTGGTACGCAAAGATGGACTCCTTCCTTCTTTCTCAGAATTTCCAAAGATGCAAATCTGATCCGAATGTCTATCTTCAGCGAGTTAAAGGTAATTTGTTGGTTATTGTACTTTATGTTGATGATCTGCTTATTACTGGTAGCACACTTACTTCAATAAACAAGCTAAAATCTGCCCTAAATCTAGCTTTTGACATGAGCGATTTGGGCTTGCTGAGTCACTTTTTGGGCTTGGAGATAGCTCGAAATTTCGATGGGATCACTATATCTCAGCAAAAATATGCTTCCGACCTGTTATTGAAGTTTAATATGGCTGAATGTAAGGCAGCCCCATTCCCATTCCTCTCAGGAATCAGTCTTGAGGAGGGAGATTCCACACCGCTTGCAGATTGCAGTATGTATCGACAGTTGATTGGTTCACTACTTTATTTGACACATTCACAGCCTGATATCTCATATGCCGTGAGTGCCGTGTCAAGATATATGCAGCAGCCACATGAGCTTCATTGGCGAGCAGCCAAGCGGATCTTGCAGTATGTGCAAGGTACGAGACAGTTTGGCATACATTATGCTGCAGATTCTGAGCTAGATTTCATTGGTTTTACTGATTCAGATTGGGCAGGTGATAGCATTGATCGGAAGTCCACTTCCGGTTATGTTTTCATGATTGGTCATGGTGCTATTTGCTGGTCCAGAAAAAAGCAAGCAGCCATTGCACTTTCTTCAGCAGAGGCAGAGTATCGAGGGGCAGTCAATGCCTGCATTCAGGCAGTTTGGTTGCAGGGTATTCTTTCCGAGTTTGGTTTTGGTGGCACTACTTCGACTGTCCTATTTTGTGACAATCAAAGTGCTATCAAGATCTCCACAGATCCAGTTCAGCGGCAGAGGACCAAACACATTGAGATTCATATGCATTACATTCGACAGTTGGTGCACGACCGCACCATCATTCTGCAATATTGCCCTACTGATGAGCAAATTGCAGACATCTTCACCAAGAGCTTCACTGAGAAGAAGTTCTCTTACCTCCGTTCACTGTTGGGGGTGAGTTCCATCATGGTGGAGACAGATTGATTCATTATTATGCTTTAGACTTGAGGGGGGGCTTTCTTCCCACTGGGTTTTCCCTCTTTCCTCACTTAGTTTATTTTCAGCATTTTTTGGATTATTGTATTGGGGTGACCTTTGGTCTTAGTTACTAGGGCCCCACATTATTTTAGTTGGCACATCATAGTCTAGCTTGAGGGGGGGTGTTCGGATATCCATCATCTATTTCGGGATACATATCTATTTCAGGATCATCTATTTCAGGATACATATCTACTTCAGGATCTTGCATGATCTATTTCAGGATATGCAGCCCAGTCACCAGTTTGATGCCTCCAGCACCTTATCCACCTTCTTCTAGCACCCGGGAGACACTTACCACAGAGTTTTAGCCCTCCCAAGCTGAAAGGCGCCCTCTTCTCACCTACTGACAGAGAAGGGCGCACTTGTTCACCTACCACTGCAGATTCACTCCAGTTACATTCAGTTAGCTCCGATTCTGATTGATTTCACTCCTGACTGACTGTTTCACCTCCGATTGACCTCCAGTTCGATTAGGTGACTTGCTCTGACTCCAGTTAGCCTCCCATGCGCCCCCACTGAGCCTCCAGATCCTATATCAGTGCTAGACACTTCAGTTACATTTATTACACTCAGTTAGACTCAGTTTGACACCTGGATGACTGGTTGATGTGATTGATGAGCAACACCGATGATTGATGAGGACTCCTAGATAGAGTCAAGCTACTCCATTCTGTGATTCGAATGACCTCCTTAGGCAATTCGAATTGCTCAGTCATTGTGACAGTTTGTATTGTAATTCATTCACCCTTTCTGGGATAGAGAGCACTGCTGCATGTTTTGCACAGTTTTGCACCATATTTTCTATGTTCATCTGTTGTGATTGATTTACTTGTTCATTAGATCTGCTGTGACTAATTTTACAGTGGCTTCATAGCCGAGCTTGGGGGTGGCCTCTTATCAAAAAGAGTATACACTGGACATAGTGCCTATGGTTGGGTGGAAAATCGCTCTTATAGAGCTAGTTGCTTGGATATTATTTGTTTAAAGATAAGTATTCCTATGTATTTGACGTGCAATGATTTTTATCTATATGCCTATGACAATTATGCTTAGAATTGCATGTTATGTGTGTGTGGATCAATTTTATTTTTGATGCGTGTTTTATTTCATGTCTGCACATGTATTTAGTTGTATGAATTCATAATTATGGTTATGGGGTGAAATTTTGAGGCCCTGATTCAGTTAATGTCCCCTCTTGCTAGCCAAAAAGAGGGATGGGGACATCATAGAGTGGTATCAGAGATTTTGGTTGTAACACCAGAGCTATATGGGCTGGAGATGTGAATTTATAGGAAAGAATACGGGTTGCAGATGAAACACTTCTATGGAGGTCGGGTTCTTTTAAATGACAGATAAGGACCCAATGGAATTTTTTTTTTTAATCTAAAATATTATAAATTTAGCAATTTCATGTGGACCCCCCCACCCATGCCACATGGGAAAGTGATGTGGAGAATCCACATGAGCCAGAAGGCATGGTGTGGACTTGCCACATCGGACCCGTACACAGAAGGTTTCCAAGTATGAAGAGTGGGGGGATGAAGATCCAACCGTTGAATGATAAGGCAGATCAACGATTGCGGTGGATAGCGCATCAATAATATGTATGGAGATTAATAGAGGGTGGGAGAATCTATGGCCGCTCGATGGAGGGGAAGATCGACATTTGTGGCTCATAGCGCCTTGAGGAAGTGCATGATGGTTAGCAATGAGCACGAGGAGATCTAACCGTCATATCTTATGGAAAATCAAAACCCCAGACCCATCGCGCATCAATAAAGTACACAATGGATGATTTGGGACAAGGCAAGCATTGTTCCCAAAACCACATGGGGCATGTGTCAACTTTTGATTGACCATGCCTCCCCAAGAGATGTTTCCCAAAACTGCTTCGTGGGGGGTGCATTACCACTTATGGTAAAGGGAAAAACCGTCGAAGCTCTCCTGCTCAAGGTTGGATGGTATGGCAGTTTGGTGACTTGGTGGTCGGTAGAAGGTGACATGGTCGTGTCACAAGGTGATAGATAGGATTATGTGACACATCAAAGAGAACCTATCAAGACACATTGGCACCCTTTCCACATCATCGTAAAATCATGTTTTCCTATGCTCCAAATTGCACGGAATTGATTTATTTACAAAAAAAAACGAGGACGCTACCCTTTACCCACCCTGTAGGGACGTAGAGAGGCCACAAGGGTGCATGCCCCCTTAACCCCCAATTTCTTTTTCTTTAATCAACAAAGTTGTATTTGGAGTTGAACTGCAGCCATTAGAGAAACAAAATTTTGGGAAGATTATGAAATATGAGGAGATGCTACAAAACAACAGAATTTTTCTAAGTCTAGAAGAAGTGGAGAAATACAAAGTAGTAAATTCTAGAATTATATAGCAAGTGATGGGAGCCTTAGATCAAGGAACCAAAAATTGTTGAGTAATCCTGGTTGTATGTAGTATCTAAGACAATAAGTAATTTATCTTGGTTCTCCATAGGTGATATTCTGTAGGTATCTGAAGTTGGCCTCTTGGGTTAAATGCACATAGAGGAAAAGTGCAGAATTTGGGCCAAATTAACAATTTTGAAGGATTGTAACTTTGTCCTCAGGAATTAGAATTGGGCATGCTTATAGTAATTGGAAAGCTTGTCCAATGGAGAACAATTTTATAGAGTCCAATTCTGAATTGGTGATTCAGATGATTCTATAATTTAATCAGAAAAGTGTATGTAGCCATAATTGACAAAACTATCAATATGGGTAATTTCCAGAATATATGAAATTGATTTTTGATTTCCCGAGAACTTAATAAATCTAACATATGTGTGTATATGAACACTTTTGCAGATTCAAAATCATATCAGTGACTGTGAAGGGTCAGTAGTGAATATAGTTTAGTTGGGAAATCTTTGGTCTTGCTTGGGCCAACAAGGTTATAATCAAGGATGATGCACATGATCCTTATGAAGTTGAGGTAGATGCAGTGGGAGAGAATATTCAAATTGAGATTGAAGAGACATAACCCAATGGTAGGAGAAACCAAGTGACTCCCCCAAACATTGCAGAAACCATGAGGAGCCTAAGGGTGGAGCTGTAGAGTTATAGAGAAGACAATGGGAGGCTAATTAGAGCTCAAGAAGAGAAGAATCAATTGAATGCAATTATGCTCCAAATTCTGACTGACATTCAGAGGAAGATTAACTCTGGACATCATTATGAAAATCAGGAAAAGAGTGGGGGTATATCAAGAAGGAATTATCACAAGAGGTCCCATAATTCAAGAAGAGTTTCTAGAGGCAAGTCATATACTTCAGAAATATCTTATAGTGCGTCATATGACTCTAAGGATTCCACTGAAGGATCAAGCTCCTCATCTCATAAAAAGAAGAGGAATAGGTCTTCAAAGGACAACTCACATGAAGAATTTAGGAAGTCCAAACCTCCTACATTTGATGGTGAGATAAAATCTTTTCAAAAAGCTGAGGCTTGGCTTCTTGGGATGAGGAAGTATTTCCAAGTCCAAGACTACTCTGGAAATATGAAAGCAAGAGTGGCCATATTCAATCGGAATGGAAGAGCATCTATATGGTGGGATCACCTTAGGCAAGTGAATAAGATCAATTAAAGGAATATAGTGTGGAAGCAATTTAAGAAGTATTTTAAGAAAAAGTACCTCTATGATAAGTACTATGATGGAAAAATTAAAGAATTCCATGAGTTGAAGTTGGGCCAAATGACTATGGAGGAATATGCAAAAAAATGTTTGGACCTGCTGAGATATGTAGAGTATATCAAAGATGATAAATTCAAAATTCAATGTTTTCTAAGTGGGTTTCCTCAATCCTACAAAGATAGAATTGAGTTTGATGAGCCTCAAACTCTAGATGAGACCATAAGAAAGGATAAGTATTGTTACGATCAAGCCAAAAGCAAGACAGATTTCCATAAGGCATGGAAGGACAAGAAGAATGAGAAGTTTGAGCAAAGGAAGAAGGGGTTCAAAGGCTCCTTATTTCAGAAATTAGCCAAGGCATCCCCCACAAGTTGTGAAAAAGCTAGCTAGGATGATGGGAGACAAACCAAGAGAACCACTTCAATTTTGGGGATGTGGAGAGGACCATTTGCTTAGAAATTGTCCACATCAGAATGGGAGTGCAAAGCAAGTTCACAAAATTCAAGAGGTTGAAACTATTGTTCAAGTGGCAAGGTTGTCCCTAGGATTTATGCAGCACTAGAGGACTGCCAAGAAGATAATCAATCAATTGTGGTTGAGGTTGAAGGTAAGATTGCTAAGAAATCTATTTATATTTTTATTGACCCTAGATCTACTCATAGTTATATCAGTCGTAAAATTATTGATATTTGTGATTTTAAGAGAACCAAGCATAGTAAATCATGGTTGATTCAACTAGCCACAATAACCAAGAGAAAAGTTAGTGAAATGGTGGAGAAATGTCCATTACAAATGGGTGGAATGTCCACTTGTGAAGATATGAATATTTTACCACTTGGTTCATATGACATTCTCATTGGAATGGACTAGTTGGAAGCACATAGAGTTAAAATTGATTGCTACAACAAGAGTTTTGAGTGCATTGATGATGAAGGAAACCCAAGGGTTGTAAAAGGAATTCCAAAGAAAATTTATACTAGGCATATTTCAGCCATGCAACTGAAGAAGTTTTGTAGGAAAGGTTGTCAATTGTATGCACCCATATATTGGAAAAATTAGAAAATGAAATTCCAAAATTGGAGGACTATCATGAGCTACAAGAATTCAAGGATGTCTTTCCCGAGGAAGTGACAATACTGCCTCCCAAGATGGACATTGATTTAATAATTGATCTTGTGCTAGGAGTTGCACCAGTGTCTAAGACATCTTACAGAATGAGTACACCATAATTGTTGGAACTGAAAAGGCAATTGCAAGAATTATTAGAAAATAAATACATAAGGTCAAGTGTGTCTCCATGGGGAGCACCTGTACTATTTGTAAAAAATAAATATGGTACACTCATGTTATGTATTAATTACAGGAAGCTAAATAAAGTGACAGTGAAGAACAAGTACCCATTACCTCGAATTGATGATATTTTTTATCAAATGAGAGAGGCAAGAGTATTTTCAAAGATAGACTTGAGGTCTGGTTACCATCAAGTAAGGATTAAGGAAGAAGATATTCAAAATAAAACCTTCAGAACAAGGTATGGACACAATGAATTTGTAGTGGTGCCATTTGGTCTCACTAATGCACCAGCTACCTTCATGCGTCTCATGAATAGAATTTTCCACAAATATTTGGACAAGTTTGTTCTTGTTTTTCTAGATCATGACATTCTTATATACTCTAAGAATGAAGAGTAGCATGAAGAACATTTGAGAATGGATTTGCAACTGTTAAGGGAGCATAAGTTGTATGCAAAGCTAAGCAAATGTGACTTTTATAAAAATAAAATTCATTATTTGGGTCACATTATTTCAGAAGAAGGAATATCAGTAGATCCAGAAAAGATTGAAGACATTATGAATTGGCCAACTCCAAGGAATGTGTCAAATGTGATATCTTTTATGGTTTTTCAAATTACTATAGAAGATTCATTGAAGGACTCTCCAAGGTTGCACACACAATCACTTATTTGCAAAAGAAGGGAACAAAATTTGAATGGACGCAAAGATGTGAAGAAATATTCCAGCTATTAAAGAAGCTTCTCACAAGTGCTCCAATTCTAGAAATTGCAGACCCAGAAAAGGAATTCGTGGTGTGTACATATGCATTTACACAAAGACTTGGAGGAGTTCTTATGCAAGAAAATCATGTGGTGTGTTATGAGTCTAGGAAATTGAAGGAGCATGAAAATAATTATGCCACATATGATCTAGAACTTGCATCCATAGTTCATGATTTAAATATGTGGAGACATTATCTAATGGGAAAAAAATTTGAGTTGAGGACATACCATTGTGGTCTGAAATATTTATTTGGGAAGCCAGCATTAAATGTCAAGAAAGCTAGATGGCTGGAATTTTTATGTGAGTTTGATTTTGAAATCAAACACATAAAAGGAAAAGAAAATGAAGTGGCTAATGCACTCAACATAAGGTGCATGAAATGCATGTGGCATCCATCACAACTTATCAATCAGATTTAAGAGAACATATTGCTAATTATCTAGCTGAAGATGGATTATATGTGTAATAAAAGAAAAATTACAACATCAGAATTTTAAAAAGAGGTATGAAGGGTATCATTTGGAAGAGGATGGGCTTCTTATTTGTAAAATTAGAATTTATATTCCAAATGTGGTAGACTTGAGGAGAATTGTTATGGATGAAATCCATAAAATGCCATATTATGCTCATCCAAGATATCATAAAACAATTGCTACAGCCAGGAAGCAATATTTTTGGATGGGGATGAAAAAGGATATTGCTGAGTATATATCTAAATGAATGAAGTGTCAGCAAGTGAAATTTTAGCATCAACACCCAACATGTTTGTTGCATCCTTTTCCAATTCCAAAATGGAAATGGGAAGTAATTTCCATGGATTTTATTATAGGTTTTCCAATGACTGTGAGACAACATGATTCTATCATGGTTGTGGTGGATAAATTGCCAAAATCAGCACATTTTATTCCAGTTAAATCCACCTATAAAGCAAATGCCATTGCAAATATTTTAATAAATGAAATTTTCAGATTGCATGGATTTCCTAAGGCAATAATTTTAGATAGAGATACCAAATTTACTTCAAATTTCTCGAAAAGTATTTTTGTTGATTTGGGTACACAATTGATTTTTAGCACTTCCTACCATCCACAAACAGATGGAAAAACTGAAAGAGTAAATCAGATTCTTGAATACATGCTTCGCATGTATGTGATGGACAAACCATCCAAGCTGTGGGAGGATTATATACACTTGGTAGAGTTTGCATGTAACAATGGGCAACAAGCTTCATTGGGCATGAGTCCATTTGAAGTTTTATATGGTAGAAAGTGTGGGACACTAGTGACATGGGATAATCCAGTGGACAGAAATTTAATTTGGCCATAATTGCTTAAGGAAATGGAACGAGAGGTTGCAAAAATTAGGCATAATTTAAAGGCAGCCCAAGATAGAAATAAAATCTACACAGATAAGAATAAAATGAATAGAGAATTAAATGTTGGGGATCATGTTTACCTTAGAGTGAGCCCAAGGAAGAGTTCCTTGAATCTTGGAAGTTGTGCCAAGCTATCTCCAAGATATTGTGGCATTTTGAAGTGCTTGAAAGAATAGGGCCAGTTGCATATAGAATTGCATTGCTTGTTAACACTAGAGATCATAATGCTTTTCATGTGTATTTGCTTAAAAAATATGAATATGATCCTAACCATGTGATTGATTGGGATGTGATTCAGGTGGAACCCGAGGGAGAGTTCCAAATCGAGCCACTATGCATCCTAGACAAGAAGGTAACATTTCTCCGAAACTGAGCCATCGAACAGGTAAAGGTGTAATAGAAGCACTTTGGTCTCAATGAGGCTATGTGGGAGTTGGAGGATGCCTTGAAAGAGGAATACCCAATTTTGTTTTGATTTTGAGAAAACACCAAGGACGGTGTTATTCCAGGGGGGGATTGTAATACCCTCAGTTTTGACTTGGAATGTATTTAATCAAAATTATGTAAATGATGTAAATATGGTAGTATGGATTCCTAGTGTGGAGCTCAAGTCCAAGCCCCAACTAGTGAATGGCTAGGCATGTATGATGTATATATATACTTTTTATTTGGACCATATCATTGGATTATCATGCCAATTCGAAATGTATCTAAATATTATGTTGAAAATGAATAAAATGGTCTAAGATAGTTGTGTAAAGAGCACTAGAGGGGCTATGTTTCCACTAGAGGGGAAGAGGAAGGGGGCCTATGGGAAACCAAATCCCTTGCTCCCAAGTGTCAACCTTAGAACTTATCCAAAATATGCCATGTGCCTTAAATAAGATAATTACCTTCTTTTTACTATTAAATCCAATCATTGAATGCATATGTGAGGTTGGTGGTAAAAGTCACTTCATGTAGTTATTGAAGCATAGGGGTTGTGACAGTTATATCAGTTGCCAACAATCATATTTATTCTATGGTCAGAAGCTATGTCAGTTGTCTTTTCACCCTTACCTCATATCCTTGGAGTCAACACTCTTTTGATCATTCTTTCATGCATGTTCCTACACTACGTAGATTTTTCCATTTGTTTTCATGACCATTACCAGACTGTTTTTAACCCTAAAAATTTGAATTTGAAGATGGAGCTACATTTTTGGAAGGGAAAACAGATGGCTATAGGTGAGCATGGAGGTTGGGAAAGCTAGGAACCTTTACCCATTGAGTTATGATACTGTTGGATGCTTGAGAAGCCACAAATCAATGTTGTGGGAGCTTATCCATTTGCATACAACATGTTGGACTCTTATTGCACACATTGGTAATCATTGTAAGGGTTGAATTTCCTTAGGGAACTGTGGATCAGTGAAGGGAAATTCCTTCCTTGTGTTGTGTGGGTCATTTGGAAGGAGTTCCATGGCTGTGATGGCTTAGTGAGACCCATGTAGAGCTCTAGCTGAGATTTTGGCTAAGAATAGAGAGAAGAATGGATTGTGGGATGAGAGATAGAAGCCTACAAGTGTTTCCTTCACCTTGGTGACCTCATAGCCCAAATTGGTGGTGGCCTCTCAGCAAAAAGAGTATATGTTAGATAGAGTGCCTATGCCTAGGTAGAACATCACTCTTACAGAGCTAGTTACTTGGATATTCTTTGTTTAACGATACGTATTCCTATGTATTTGAAGTGCAATGATTTTTATTTATATGCCTATGACAATTATGCTTAGAGTTGCATGTTATTTGTGTGTGGAGCAATTTTATTTTTGTTGTGTGTTTTATTTCATGTACGCGCATGCATTTAGTTGTATGAATTCGTAATTATGGCTATGGTTATTCCAAGGGGAGGGGATTGTAATACCCCCAGTTTTGACTTGGAATGTACTTAATCAAAATTATGTAAATGATGTAAATATGCTAGTATGTATTCCTAGTGTGGAGCTCAAGGCCAAGCCCCAACTAGTGAATGGCTAGGCATGTATGATGTATCTATATATATATATATATATATATATTATTTGGACCATATCATTCGATTATCATGCCAATTCGAAATGTATGTAAATATTATGTTGAAAATGAATAAAATGGTCAAAGATAGTTTTGTAAATAGCACTAGAGGGGCTATGATTTCACCAGAGGGGAAGAAGAAGGGGGCCTATGGGAAACCAAATCCCTTGCTTCCAAGTGTCAACCTTAGAACTCATCCAAAATATGCCATGTGCCTTAAATAAGATAATTACCTTCTTTTGATTATTAAATCCAATCATTAAATGCATATGTGAGGTTGGTTGGAAAATTCACTTCATGTGGTTATTGAAGCATGGGGGTTGTGAAAGTTATGCCAGTTGTCAGCAATCATATTTCTTCTATGGTCAGAATCTATGTCAATTGTCTTTTCACCCTTACCTTATATCCTTGGAGTCAACACTCTTTTGATCATTCTCTCATGCATGTTCCTACACTACGTAGAGTTTTCCATTGTTGTTCATGACCATTACCAGACTGTGTTTAACCTACAAAATTCGAATTTGGAGATGGAGATACATTTTTGGAAGGGAAAACAGATGGCTATAGGTGAGCATGGAGGTTGGGAAAGCTAGGAACCTTTAGCCATTGAGTTTCGATACTTTTGGATGCTTGAGAAGCCACAAATCAATGTTGCAGGAGCTTCTCCATTTGCATACAGTAGGTTGGACTCTTATTGCACACACTGGTAAGCATTGTAAGGGTTGGATTTCCTTAGGGAATTATGGATCAGTGAAGGGAAATTCCTTCCTTGTGTTGTGTGGGGAAGTTGGAAGGAGTTCCATGGCTATGATGGCTTAGTGAGACCCATGTAGATCTTTAGTTGATATTTTGGCTAAGCATAGGGAGAAGAAGGGAGTGTGGGATGAGAGATAGAAGCATGTAGGTGTTTCCTTCACCTTGGTGGCCTCATAGCCCAACTTGGGTGTGGCCTCTCAACAGAAAGAGTATATGTTAGACAGAGTTCCTATGCCTGGGTAGAACATCGCTCTTACAGAGCTATTTGCTTGGATCTTCTTTGTTTAAATATAACTATTCCTATGTATTTGACGTGCAATGATTTTTATTTATATGCCTGTGACAATTATGCTTAGAGTTGCATTCTATGTGTGTGTGGATCAATTTTATTTCCGTTTCGTGTTTTATTTTATGTATGCGCATGCATTTAGTTGTATGAATTCGTAATTATGGTTATGGGGAGAAAAGTTGAGGCCCCAATTCAGTTAATGTGCCCTCCTGCTGGCCAGAAATAGAGATGGGGATGTCACATATAAGGACATTTTTTCAAACATAAAGCATATTTATTTTATCTTTCACATCAGCCTCTTCATTCTATAAGATAGTCATCACTCTATTTTGGTAGGGGAGAATGTTAGATAACATTGGTGCAGAAGAGAATGAAAGGATTCTTGATAGGTTGTGGGTGGATTTCAAGGAAAGGGGTGATGAAAAATGTTATTTCCCTTGTGTTGAATGTGGGGGATTCAATCTTAGAAGAATTTTTATAAAAAGAGCTAAAATATATTGTAGAAAAAATGGACACATCGAAGGGAGGAATTGTTGGAATATTCTATCCATTTCATCTCGGTTTTGCATGCATGCATTCCATGCATCTGTGCATTGGAAGTAAAGTCTCCCAACACGTAGTCCTTAATGTAGGCCCCCTAGAGCTTAAATTTGGTCATAATTATCCTTCCTATCCACTCAGAGCTCCTTGGTTACATCACTAAAGTCCAAAGGCGCCCTCATGCATGATTTTAGGATTTAGCACAGTCGATTCCATGATTTAGGGTGCCTTGTCCCCTTGATTTCCTGTTTAACTCACTGTTACACCTAGTTTCTGTCACGTCCCCTCTCGTCAACCCAATGCAAGGAGGGGAACATGACTACACTTATGGGGCTTTTACATAAACTCATCCCATTTCATTTCTTTCATACAAATTAAAAAAATGTGTGCAGATGTCAATCAACATAACATGCACATTCCTCATGCATACATTCAGCAAAATCAAAACAACCAATACATTGCAGAATTGAATACACAGAAATAGAATACTTATCTTGATGGTAAAGTTGCCCCAAGAAACTAGCTATGTCGCTGCAACGTTCCACCCAACCATAGGTCTCTTCCCAGCCTGTATTATTTCAACACTCAGATACCACCCCCGAGCGGGGCATGATTTCTACAAGAAAAAAGGGGAACTCTCAAGCATATGCACAACCAAATAAAAATTTCATCTAAGCCAAGCCATTCCACAGTTGGGTTTATCAGGTTAAAATATGAACCCTCTTCATTTATGTATGCTTGCACAAAATCTCAAGCCAAAACAATGGATACCCATAATTCATACCCCAACATACTTTTTTCACACACAACAAGCATAATGGTTTGGCATGGATAAACAATTTTACAAAGGGATTTGTGAAATAGGGTTCTCATTGGCTCTTCCAACTCGTGGCTCACCCAAAATGAACTGTGGGAAGGAGAAAATCGACCACAAGGATAAAAACTGATTTCTCCCATAGGTTAAGAACATTCAAAATGGCCAAAACGGCTTCAATGAACCCCAAATCGAGCTCCCTTCCTCCTAGCAGCCCTACAACACCAAAACGCCCTCTTCCCAGCTAGAAAACAGGGAAAAACCATCAAAAGGTGGAGGGGAAAACACCTAGGTAGCTCCAAAAACGTGAGAGAGGAAAAACTAATTGATGGATAATGGCATGGGGAGCAATTTCGTGGATCCTTTCTTTCCCATTAATCCAAAAAAAAATTTCCATGAAGGGTGGCTTTCCCATACTCGAATTTGGACAGCCATACCTACCCATTCCCAAAGACATTAACTACCTCAACCAACTCTTGGAAGAAACAAATGATTGGGAACAAAAGTCAACATGGGTAGTTGAGGGTTTATGGGTTCCCTCATTGAAACTTGGCTTGACTTGATTGGCTCCAAGGGTTTGAATATTTCCCCCCCAATTCCTTATAAAAATCATGCCCCCATCTCTTGTTGCATTGCATTGCATAGCTAGTTGTGAGTATTTTATTAAAATGCATATTTACATGATATTTGCAATTGCATTGTGCCTGGCTAGCACGTAAAAAATATGCATCACTAAATCGATGGCGGGGCCTTGGCCTTGAGCTCCTCACCATGATTTTATAACAATATCACATCATTTACATTTTAATGCAATGGAGTTAAAATCAAAATATTACATTTTCATCGCCACGGAGTGTATGAGTTCCTATTTTCACCACTACAAGTCACTATTGCACCTCCTTGGAGTTTCCTTCCCTAATTTCTATCCCCAATGACTTAGTCATGCGCCATTCCACCTCAGTTGACTATCCAATCATCATCGGTGGCCACTATATCTTATCGGGAGATGGTTCCAATGTAAACCAAGCCTACCACTTGTGTGGATTCCAAAAACCTCTTTAGGCTCATGAATTTCTCCTTGGAGATGTATTACTTATGTATACATTTTATTGAATAATAGATGTAATGGAATTTTTTCCAATTGTTCTTCATTCTCTTGTGTTGTAACACAAGTTTTCCTTCTCTATTTTTCCTGCTCAATTCTTTTGATCTCTGTTAGACTTAGTGTGAATTTTATCTTTGTCTCTATATATCCATGAGAATATCACAAAATATCACTTGGTATCATAGCTTTGCTAAGCAAAGTAATCTTCCAAAAGAGTTTTTCAGATCTTTTTTGTGCAAGTATTCAACAACAACTTACATGAATCTAAAAGCGGTTCCTCCTCTCTCTCCATTCAACTATGATGATTGGAAACCAAAGATGATAGCATATTTGAAGAGACATGGTATTTTTTATATGTGTATTGGTGTTATGATAGATTTTGCTTCCTATGAAGAGCAGAATTATTGGATAAATGAATGTGACAGAGCCTTTGGAGAAATGTGTATTGCTATGTCTCCTAGTATGCGCTACCTCATTGATACTGATGAATATCCAAGTGATCTCTAGACCAATTTGGATAGAGAATTTGGAAAGAAGAAGGAAGAGGATCATGCTAGCCATTTGGAGAACAAGCCTAGTGATACCTGCTCAAGTGTTCTCTCTAATTATGTTTCATCCTCAAGTATCTCTCATGATGAAGTTGTTCAATATGAAGAAGAAGGTACAAATTCAACATAAAAAGTTCATGTTGAAGACATTCCTTCCTCTGTTGCTCTAGAATTTGAAGACAGTTTCAAATTGTCCCCTTCCCATGTAGCTAATGTAGATGAAAGTGATACAACTAAAGAATCCGATCCTTTTGGAGAGATTATACATTCCTCACTCATGTTCTCAATATCTTCTATTTCAAATTCTGAGAAAGATAAGCTAGCTCATGCTCTAGAATCTGAAGAGGTTCTTAAATCCTCTATTTCACATGAGTCTGCTAGTGTTCATAATGATGATGTACTGAATGTTTTGGAGGTTAAATCAGAGTTTGGAGGTGATTCATTCTCCCTCCTTGATCACATGCTTCCTATGAACTTCTATTTCATCATATGCACTTGTTCTCCGAGTTTCACTAAAGATGGAGGATGCTACCATTCGCTTGGGTTCAAGTCTCAAGCATATTTTGGTGATTTTGGTTTTGATATCACCCCTCCTAGTTCAAAGTAGATATCAAAGAACCATCTAGACATTCCTGAAGTTGATCCTACCTCAACTGGTTTGAATTATAGGTTATAAGATGATCTTCATATTTTTGGATTTGTTCTCACCATGTTTGGTCTGAAGAGAAAGTTCAGAGAGCCTCCAGATTCACTTGCATCCACCGAAGGAGAATTCAAGCACATGTTTTTGTAGCATGATCCACTTCTTCCCAAGAGGAAGATACCTCCAAACACTAATTCAAGCATCACACCTACTTGGAGTTTATAGAAGGAAATTTTTGGTGTGTTTCATGTCCATATTGAGGGGGGTTTTTGTAACCACAGGGTTTTCCCTCTTTCCTTACTTAAATGGACTAATAAATTTGTAAAGGGTGACCTTTTGTCTCAGTTACCAAGGCCCTATTTATTATCTTTCCTCATGCAGTCAATATTAATGGGTGGTGTTGGAATATTCTAACCATCTCATCTTGGTTTTGCATGCATTCCATGCAGCACTCCATGCATCGATGCATTCGTAGTTGAGTCTCCCATCACCTAGTCCTTAATTTAGGCCCCTTAGAGCTTAACTTTGGTCATAATTATCCCTCTTATCCACTCAGAGCTCCTTGGTTACATCACTAAATTCCAAAGGCTCCCTTATGCATGATTTTAGGAGTTAACAAAATCAGTTCCATGATTTAGGGCACCTTGTCCCCTTGATTGCCTATTTAACTGACTATTACACCTAGTTTCACTGCCACAGAGTGTATGAGCACCTATTTTGACCACTACAAGTCAGTATTGTGCCTCCTTCCCTAATTTATATCCCCAATGACTCAGTCATGTGCCATTCCACCTCAGTTGACTAGCCATTCATCATCAGTGGCCACTAGACCTTATCGGGAGATGGTTCCAATGCAAACCAAGCCTGGCACTTGTGTGGATTCCAAAAGCCTCTTTAGGTTCACGAATTTCTCCTTTGGAGATGTATTATTTATGTACACATTTTACTGTATAACAGAGGTAATGGAATTGTTTCCAATTGTTCTTCATTCTCTTATGTTGTAACACAGTTTTTTCTTCTCTATTTTTCCTGCTCAATTCTTTTGATCTATGATAGACATAGTGTGAATTTTATCTGTCTCTATATCTATGTGAGAATCTCAAAAAATCTCACATGAATGAATACCATCCCTTGGTAAGTTATATTTATTTATTATATGTGCTTATATTGATCATATTTGACACACTATTTTTTCTTGATTGTTTTGAATTATAAAGACAACACCCCCTAGGTTTCTGACTTCAGCGAATGTGCCAAGTACTAGTAGATATAATGTTGCAAAAGATAAATAATATGGAGTGAATATTGAAGATCAGTTTAATGATCCTATGGGAGAATATTGATGGGACAAATAGATTGATCCAAGACACGTCTACTCAAATGGATGATGACAACTTTCATGATATTCATGATATACCTCTACTTGACAAGGAAAGACAACCACTTTATGAAGGCTCAAGAGCAAATCTTCTGTCCTCTACAAAATTGTTGAAGAACTTAAAGGTTTTAAATGGTTTTTCAAACAATTATATGACACAGATCCTATGGTATGTTTCATCACATTGTGATAAGTTTATACTTTTTTTCTCTATTTTACAATATTTAGTACAATTAATGTTCTTTACATTAACTAGTTATTTTTTATGTTGTAGTTTGTTAGGTGAATTTCTATTACCATAGTCAAATATATTGTCTATTGCATACTTAGATTTATCTACCATTATGAAAGATATTGGAATGGAGTATTAAGCTATTGATGCATGTACCAATGATCATATTATATATTATGGACAATTTGTGTTGGAAACATAATGCCCATAATGTCATATCCGTAAGTATCGAACCGATCAACTAACAAAAAAGGTGCCTCGCAAGGTTCTACATCACATTCCCATTATACCATGTTTGAAGTGATTGTTTAGGTGCGAAAGCATAGCACGGTTTGTGGATTACCATGCATGGAACATAAGTGGAGTTGGTGTTCTTTGAATGATTGCAGATGGTTATGCATCTAGGAACATTAAGGAAAAATGGCCAATTTTCAAAGAAGAACCTCATAATGTTAGGTTTTCATTGGCAGTTGGTCAATCCATTTGGTGAGCTCAGATCTATTTACTTAGTGTGGCAATTTTTTGTTATCAACAATAACATTCCTCCTTGTATGGCAATAAAGATGGAGCACATAATGTTGGAAATGATTGTTCCAGGTATTTCTTTACCATTTTTTTTAACCTAATATTTTATTTCTCTTGTTTGTTGCATAATTTCTTATACTTATTTATTAGCTTATATGTACAAATAATAGTAATTACATGTATTTAAAAAAAAAATAGGTAATTACCAAGTTAAAGATATGAATGTATATATCGATCCTCTTATCAACGTGTTGCTTCAGTGATGGGATGGCATCACTATGTATGACGTTTCTAGGCTAATAGGGAAAAAGGAATTTCAATTCCATGAAATACTTTTATGGACGATTCATGATGCCCCAGGGCTAACACATTTTTGTGGTATGTGACATTCCGTTGGACTTTAATAGTATATCATTTTATCAAGATATCGTGCATGTTTTAATTTAAATGTTCCCTTGATATATATATATATATATATATATATATATATATATATATATATAATTGAAAATAATCTATCTCTTGCAGGTCTTCAAGCAAAGGGTAAATTTGTATGTCCAGTTTGTGGTCCTGAGATGAAATATTATCGTTCAAGAAGTTTAGGACCACTGAAAAAAAAAATCAATGGGAAAGAAGAGAATGGATTAAAACCACAAACAGTGACTCCCCACCTATGGAAGGTGGAATATAATAGAATTAATCGTCGAGGTACTCAAATTGTCTATGTATCATTTATGTTTTATTGTTTGTAATATTTATTTTTATTGCATTATGTTTATCGTAATTGATAATTATTGTTGTAATTTATTTTATCCTTCATGGAGGTCTCCAAGGAACTAATGGGATTCCATGAGGAATGAAAAGTTATCACATACAATTTAGTAGGTTTCCCTACTATGAGGACCTACAAATAGTTCATTTGTTTGATACAATGCATATCGGGAAGAATGTAACTGAAACATCTTGGCGAATCTTAAATGGTAGGCGTGACAAAGAAAGTATTGCCAACATTTGTAGTGACATTCAGAAAGCTAATCATGCATTGCAAAGTGTGATTTATTCAAATAGTGATGGAGATCGAAATAGCCTTCCTTGGTTACTAACAGAGCAACAAAGCAATGATGTTAAAGAGGTCATTTGTAAAATTAAGTTTCTGTGATGGTATTTTCTTCAAACATAAATAATATCTTAACAAAGAAATGTGAATATAATGGGGTAAAAACTCATGATTGGAATACATTCATTAAGGTAATTATTTGGGATATTATATATTTATATATTGGTATACATTCCTTTTGTATTTGTTATCTGATTTGGAAACAAATAATGATTCATTTTTATGGTTACAGTATGTCCTACCTCTTTCTCTCCTAGACAACTTTGAAATCAACGTCAAACAAGTTATATATGATCTTGGAAAATACATGAGGTAAGTAGCGATTTATATGCAAAATATATGTTCAATTTGTTGCCGAACTGAATGACATGTGTTTTGCTTGTAATGTATATAACATTTTTGTTGAAGCATGTGATTTCATTGCATCATTTGTAGATGGTTGTCGTCAAAATAGAATATATAAAGTATTGGAGCAGACAAATGCCTCAGCTAATGTGTGAAATGCAAAAGTATCTACCTTCGACATTCTTCAATGCACAAGAACACTACGGCATACACCAAGTTCAAGAGATTGAAATGTACAGACTTGTACACACAAGGTCAATGTGGACCTAAACACTATCTAATTATTGGAAAATTATTATTTTTCATACATGTGGTGGAGAGTGGGATGCTCTACATTTATACATTGCAAACAAACTTGATTGTATGAACGTATGGATTGAAATATGCAAACAAAATTATGGAAAGTTATCATGGGAATGGGTGTCTACATTGGTTAAAAGAGCTCATCTTGATCAATATACTAATCTTACATAGAGGGAAAATGATTTAGCATATGGTTTGAAAGAGAAATAGGTAAGAATGTTAAAAAAAAATTATCATATTAATGTGTTCCGTGTGTTTTTTTTTGCACGGGATACTTTCCAAGTTATATTAATATGCTTATTAATTGACAATGCATTTTTTACATGTATGGCATATTGCAATTGAAACACCACAAGGCTATATGGTGCAATGGTTGTAAATTTCACATTAAAAAGTTGGATGAAAAGAGGAAAAATGTTAATTGTGGTATAACTATAGTGTTCCAGGTCATTAATGTTTCCTCTAGGAGTGACAGACATCTAGAAGAATCTAAAAATATATACTATGGGTATTTGGATGATATAATTGAGTGTAGCTTTGGATCCTTCAAATTATTTTTGTTTTATGTCAAATGGTACAGGTTACGAATGAATGAACGTGATACTAAGAGAACTGTTATAGGACATAATGATGGATTTACCATGGTCAATACGAGGATGGCTCAAAATTAAAGCATTCAATCCTAATGCGAGTGTTGCACAAAATTATAGCATAGTTGAAGATTTGGCTCAGGCTCCTTGTGAGATGTCTACGCTTCAGGTCCTCCAGACTTGTCCAAATCAAAGGAAGACCTTACTTTCAGCTTTAGGGGCTCTCGATCCTGTAGATAGTCAAGTGGTCACTTTCTATTTTGATAATGGGAAGCCTCTTTTACCCTACCCTGCAGATTTTCAGATTCAAGTTAGATTTGGAAACACTAAAATTCATCAGACAGTTGTAGACGAGGGTGCCTCCACATGTGTCATGTCATTATCATGCTGGAAGGCTTTAGGATCACTTGATGTAGTTCCTTTGGTCACCATGTTAAAATATTTTTACGGCCATCTTTTTAAACCTCATTGGATTATCCCGGCTTTTCCTATAGAGCTGGGGGGGAAATTAGTTAAAGTGGATGTGGAAGTGGTTGATTCCCCACTTGATTACAATTTTTTTACTAGGGATAAATTGGACTCAGGCTATGTTGGAAGTAGTCTCTTCGATCTTTCGCGTCATCAAGTTTCCACATGAAGGAAAGATTGTAACAATTGACCAACTACCCTTAAACAATAATGAGTCCAATCAGGAGCATGGATCCAAAATTCCCTTAGTTTCCCATTTTGTGAGGAGTTGTGAAAACATTGGTGTGGGGATGTATCCTTCATTAATGGGAACTTTTGATCTTCCCGCACCTGATTTACACACTAATGCATCACCTCTGCACACAATTTTAACAGTTTCCACACCTTTCGTAAATAAGGAGTTTCAATCTAAGTCTTCGAACTTTAAGAACCCTTGGAAGTGTTTAGCCTCTGAAGTTGGGTGTACTTAGTTCAACCAATATTTATATCCCTTGAGTACAATTGCTACTGAGAAGAAGGCCCTGAATTCATGCTTACCTTCTCGGAACTTGGTCCCGACAGTTGACCAAGTGATACCTCCATCTGAATGTTTGGATATGTGTTCTATCTGAGATGATATGCTTCTTTTTTATGAAGTTTTCCTAGAGTCTATAATGCAGTATGCTATTCACTTGGACATTGATCCAGTTGCAGTTATGTCCAACCCCAATTTGAATTTGGAGTCTGATATTACCGATGTTGAGTCTTTGGAATCTCCTATAGACCCACAAATCGATGTTCCTGTTGAGTTTGATTTTTCTTCTAGAATTTTCAACTCCCGTGATTATGAATTTGTTCCTGTAGATTCCATCACGTCCTTCAACTTTGATCTTCATCCTGAATTTGATCTTGTTGATTGTAAGTCCTCATGCTTTGGTACTATAGAGTCTCCATTGGTTAACTCTACCTGCAATATGCCTGTTGTTGATGATAGTTAATTTGAAAGTATTTCTACTACAGTGAATTGTATCGGATCTTTCTTTGCATACTTTTTAGATATGATCTTAGTACTAATGTTTCTTGGAGATAGGATTCTTAACTAGACTCATGCTTGTTTACTGGTCATTTTCAATATATTGTTTGATCATGTCAGGTATATTCATAACCTTGCATATAGGTTTAGGATTCCCCACTGTTATGATGCATTTGAACCTTTTTCCATCCAATTCGCCATAGGGTCGAACCTGTTGGATATTGGTGTGTTAACCATCTTTATATACATTTTGCACCAACTCGACAATAGAGCTTACCTAACATGGGTCACCCTAGTCAGTACCCTTATGTCATTTTGGTTTCCATGCTAAGTTTTTATCATAGGCTCGGGAGCCTTTCTAGATTTACCATGACTTTGAGAAGAAGCCTCATGTCTTTCTTCCTCATTTATTTCTGGCCATTCCTTATAAGGATCCCATTTTTTTGTTTAAGTTGCATGTGAATTTATTTTGATCATGCTTGCACTAAATAGCCTGATGTCGAATTCCATGCTTTTAGCTCTTTATAAACCTCCAACTTTGATCTCATTTCCATTAAGCCATGTATCATTTTGCCTTTTCGATTTGACACCTTTTACCCTGAGGAGACACACTCTAACTGTCCTTATCTTGCTTATGTTTCTTGCATTATGCATAGTTCTTTTCCATGTGCTTGGAACTCGTCTCGCATGTCGCTGACTCGTCTCCTCCCATTATGAGTAGTCTTTCACCCTTCCTTCAAGCTCATTAAAAGCATTAAGGAGGCTACTGGCATTCTTTCATATCTCCTTCGAGCTCGTTAAAAATAGTAAGGAGGTCACGATTTTACTTTTTTCGGGCTCGTTAAACCTTTATGGAAAATATTTTTATGGAATCCTCTTTAATCTCTTTTCGGACTCCTTAAATAGGAAAATATTGTTGAGAAATCTTGTCTCTTTCATACTCATCAAATTACTTGAAAGGCCGTCTCTACGGTATAAGTTTAACCCTTTTCCAGACTGTTTAGACTATATACGAAAAATGAATACTCTAGTCACACTTGGCTAGAAGAGTTCTCTCTCGCATTGTTTTACCCTTTTTCGAGTGAGGAGACTAACTTTACGAAAAAGGACCCCTTGTAGTATTCTTTAGGATTTTTCGACTCTCTAAATATGAAAAAAATTGCGAGCATCTACCAACTCGGGCTTGATGTAAAATCCACGAGTAGCTATATGGAGTTATTGTTTAAGTTTTCCAGACTCCTTAAATATGAAAACACCAGCAAGCATGAACAGATCCAAGCTCGATCTTAAAATACACGGATTAGTACATTATCGAGTACTATTCTACCTTGTCTTCAAACTTGTTAAACAATGAATAAATTCTTGAGTTTCCCTTCCATGGACTCATAACATTACACATGGTTGGACCCTTATCGAGCATTCTTTAGTTTTTTCTCAAGCTCGTTAAAAAATGAAAAATGTACCTAAAAAGAGAAAAGGGAAGGGAAGAATGTCAAATGTCTTTCAATATATTGGCAGCAAGTCAATTATGTCCTTGAACAAAGCACCTTTTTGAGTCTATCAAACAAGTTGGGTTCTAGTTTTGGCCTTAGGATAAACCTAATCTCATAGTTTCCACTCCTCCGATTGGTTACTCTTCCAATCATATGGAGAATCTGTTAATGGCTTCTATATTGCATATTTGTATCATTGGTCCCTTCGCGTTCAAAGCTTCCTAAGTCACTCTTGTATCATGCTCACTATTCAAGGATAAAACCCATGTCGGGCATTCTGCAGTTTCCTTGACCTTATTTGCCATCCATTCCTTGGTATCATTATGTTTCATAGTGTACTCAGTCCTACTCTAGATCAGCTCAACCTTTGATTGTCCTTCGTGTTGTATGATGGAGGATTCTTTAAGGCCTCCCTTCCAATGGACTTCTTCCCATTGAATTCAACTCATATTACTTTGGGAATGGAGTCTATAGTTTTCGGTAGTACCTTGGGGATTGCAGTCATCGGTGGAAATTTCCCTCATCATTGAGTTATGGGAATACATTAATGTCCCTTACTAGATGGATTCTTTAGGTGTTTGACTTCAAGAACATATATTCACACATGTTATAATGTACTAGGTACCTTGGGGCCTATTTTCATTATCAATGGGATTCCCTCATGTTTGTTAATGGTTCACATCAATGACGAGTAAACAAACGGAATCCTCCATGTTCGACATCAACTCATTTATTCGCATGGTTAGGATTCGTACCTTGAGATGGTTTGGATTGAAGACCTTGGGCTGATGGAAACATTTGTCATATTCATTTATAGCCCAAGTTGTGGAAGACTAAGCCACACTCTTTTTGGCTCTTGATGAGAAATAGATCTAGTTTTTCCTTTATGGCTATGATCTCCAGTTTTGACATAGATCCACCTTTGTATTCTGGTGGCTATGTTCATATTTATATCGTCCTCATGGATCCGCGCTTGTATTCTAGTGGCCATGATATATACATCATTTATACTTATGTATTGGATCATTATTGTATCCTCCTAGAGGTCATGTTCCACTATTTGAACATGGACATTTATCCCATGGATGATTTTGTCTGACATTTCCTTTCTTTCAGGGACTTCGTTTGATCCTACGATTCATGGTTTCTTCGACTCCATGATCCAACCCTTTATTATTTATAATGTATTTTTGCCATCGTATTCCCCTATGACCTCATATATTAGGGGGCATCTATTATATCCAAATTTGGCACTTCTCTATCTGTGACAACACTTACAACTTTTGGTCGCATCCCAACACTCGCATGATGACACTTCATGAGATTACTGTGAGTCACACAAAAGGAAATTAGTGGATGGAAGAGCCATATTTGGGACTTTAGAAGGATGGAATTCCCTAATTCACAGCCCATTTGATATATAAGAACCTTAGGAACAATTTTGGAGACCAAAAATTCTCCAGAAAACCCCTAGAAAAGGTTTTTTTTTTACCATTTTTCCACAAAAACGCAGGTGGAAGGCTCTTCACCTGCAGGTTTGCCAAAAATACGCTAGTTGCACATGGTAAATTTGTGGTTCACCTACTTTTTTTCCATTGTAAATTCATGAATGCCTCAGAAATACCCAAAAATATATATGAAATCTTGAAAAATGGGTGGTTCAGGTGGTTTTGGAACCTCCTCTTCCAGTTGTAAGTACTTCTTCCTCGACCCTATCTCATTATAATGTTATGTTGGAGGAATTGGGACTGGCATCCCCCTCACTTATGCCCTAGTTGCTTGTAAACCCTAGCACATCTGATAAGAGGTTGGGATCCTTGGAGAAGAGGAGCAGGAGACCTTGAATCTTGGTTTCATGAAGTGCCATTCTTGAAGGAAGGTATAATTTTATGTACTTACTTAATTCATTAATAAATATAAGACATTCTTCCTTTCCCAAATATGATTTGTTCATGTATGTTTTAGATTTGATTGCAATTTGATGTCTCATGTTGTTTTAGATGTCATTCTCTTATTTGTAGTCAAATTGGTATGAGGAAGGTTATTTGGATTTGTTTTGCAAGTTTTTGCATTGTAGATCAAGAGGACTCAAAAGAGAAGCTTGTATTAACCTTCTAAATAAGGTACACATCCTATTAAACCCTAATATTTTGCTTAAATATTGTATTTCCAAAACTTTGAATGTCTATCTTTTACCCCAGTACGTTTGTAGTCTCACCCCAGCTATAGGAAGTTTTCCCTAAAAACACCATGGTCAATACAAGGATGGTTGAGCAAGGAACATAGCCATATGTTCTTCCAAACCAATGTAAACGGGTCTTTTACTTAGAGGTTCTAGGTAAAGCGGGTTGGTCATTTGTTGTTAGATATATTCCAAGAGGAAGGCCTGTAAAGTATCATGTAGAGGAAGGATTACTTGACATTGCAGAATAATATGATGTATATGTTGAGTAGGATGTAGTAGATGTGTTAGCCGAAGAACTTTAAAAAGTTGAACCAAATGTATCGGAAGAAGAACTTGAAGAAGTTGAACCAAATGATACAATCGAAAGTGACATATATTGATATGGTTAATCCTTTGATCATCGATTCTAAAGTAGATGATACGTTAGATGTTGAGTTGGATGAAGAACACGATTAAGAATATCAAAATGATCAAATAACCAAGGTATGTAGTAATTATATTTTTTCTTCCTTTTATTATCTTTAAATAATTTACTTATATGGGTTAATTATGTGGTGTTCAAGTTTATGCAATTTTTTATGTTGTATGTTAAGTGTTGTTTATTAAGTCAAATAATGATTTGGGTAATTGAGAGTGATGTGAGGAGTGGGGGGGGCATATGAGCTTCCACATTCACATGGTTGGCCCTGTTCAGTAGAGAATAAATTATTCTTGAAATGAAGAGAAGCTCACATTCATCATCATGATCATGATATTCATGATCATATTCATCATCTTCATCGCCATCATCATCATAATCATGATCATCTTCATTGTGTTCCTTGTCAACATCTTCTTCATCGACCCCGGATAGTGAGCAGTGAACGGAGCCAATGTTGAAATTTCTTCAAATTGTGCCTATATGTGTTGGAATTTTACATGGTTAGACTATGCGCATTCCTTGACGATATGGAAGGGTTTCAAGAGTCAAGGATGACTCATGTCCTTGCATAATCCTCATTTCTATCAATGTTCATCATGGTCGTCTCATCATCGTCATCTTGATTACCATCATCATCATCACCATCATCATCATCCTCATCCTCATCATCGTCATCATCCCCATCGCTATCATCATCACCATCATCATCATCACTACCATCATCGTCATCATCATCTTCATCAACATCATCCTCATCATCATCGCCATCATCCTCATCACCACCACCATCATCATCTTCATCTTCACAAGGATCATCCTCATCATCATCATAACCATCATCAACATCATCATCATCATCATCATCATCACATCATAACTATCGTCTTGCTCCAATGGAAACCATCTCCACCTTTTTGAATTAGACAATCTTTTGAGTTTACATCATGGTATCGTTATCAACTTAGGGAAATAAAAAATATTCATCATACTCACTAGTAGTGCATTGGCCTTGTAATATTCATTGTCTTCGTCGTCAACATCATCTTCATCAAGCCCGGATAGTGAGCAGTGAATGGGGCCAATGTTGAAATTTCTTCAAATTGTGCATGTATGCATTGGAATTCCATAGGGTTAGACTACGTGCATGCCTTGACGGTATGGCAAGGTTTCAAGACTCAAGGATGACTCATGTTCCTCGCATAATCATAATTTCCATCAATTTTCATCATGCAGGTCTCATTATCGTCATCTTGATTTCCCTCGTCATCCTCATCCTCATCCTCATCCTCAGCATTCTCATCCTCATATATATGAATATGTCCTTCAACCATATTCTTTAGTAGGGACACATTAAGTGTTCTTCAAGTTCATCTCCTGTGGTGGGGATCCCCAACTTTATTACTAGTTGGAGGCCTATCACTCTACTTAACATGTCATACAATGATTTTACCAAAATTCTTTCTGTAAGAATCAACTATGATTTATTCATGGGCACGATATCTTGTATAATGTTATTACAGTGTGGGAGGGTAGGTAATGGGTTCGGTCTTCTAGCCTTCACACCCTATTCATCAGAATTGAGTTATCAAAATATTATAATAGTGCAATGCATTTTCACCAGTGTGATACTCAAAGCCTTGTGGTTTGGCACTAGCTTGATTCAACGTTTTAAAACCCTTTTCATCGGCATGTTATTCCATCAATATTGATAATTTTGAGCGAGTGGGGAATTTTTAATGGATTAGAGAATCTACCCCATAGATTTGAAATTATACATGTTGATCATTGAATCCCTTAGTGTTTTGTTGTACTTTAAAGTTAACTTGTGCCTAATCCAAATGATTCCTCTCCCTAAACTTGAAGACCATTAGCTAATGGGAACTTAGTTGATGATTCCTACCTAGTGATTTTTTAGGACCAAAGTTTGTGGGTTCACACAATGGATTGGTTGGACATGTTTTGTGTGGTCTCAAGGTTGAAATATTAAATGGGACAAACTGCATTGCTACAGAGATAACCCATGATTTATGCATGACTAGGTATCCTTGCAAAATAGGTCTTTGATCCAACTAAGCTAGATCCTTAAGTTTCTAGGAACCTATTTTTCTTTCTAGGGGTCATCATGAGACTTGTGGGAGGTTGTAGTATAAGGGTGGAAAAATTGATATGTAGAATGCCAAGCTTTTAGCCTTGGCATCGAAATTTTAGATTTGTAGTAAAGTGCTCACTATGATTCACATTTACTATTATCTTCATTGGTTTCCCTCTAATGTAGTGTATTTAATGTTGGATAAGGATCTCATACAAATTTTATGTGACAGAACTTATAGGAATAGAGGTTTTCACAAATATAATTGGGAGCTATGTTGCACCCCACTATAATTTGGAAGCTTTGGTATCATTAAAAGCCACATGCAAGCTCAAGACTTACTTTCCAAATATGTGATTTGGGTTGTTGATGGGAAATCACCTTTAAAGGTCTTTCTTAAACATCGTATAAAACAAGGATTTTCGCTAGGGAAGAAATATTCACAATGAGTCTGATTTCAAAGCCTCTTGCTCATACCATCTCATTTTAAAGTTGTTGGCACATTTTTTTATACAAATTAAATGGAATCCCCGTGAGACTTTTGAGCCTTTCCTAACTTGGAAGTAGATTTCTTTTTGGACTTCAATAACCATTGAATTTGGTGATCATTTTCATTAAATTTGATGACAAGATTCTGGCCAAAAATTCTCTCGAGATGGGGGATGGAGGGGGGATCAAACACTTTCATGACTTAACCTAGTCTTTAATGCCTTGGATAGAAATTTGTACTTTAAACCACTTTCACTACAACATGACTCTTTTTGGACACTAGGAAACTTTGAGTCTCAATTTTGATGTATTTGGACTATAGAGATCAAACAAATCCTACAACCAAGGTCCTATACTTAATGTAAATGTTAATGTTGTCCCTGACTAGATCAATATGTTTTTCGTTGTCTCTAATCAAACCTAGGAAAAAGATATCAATGAACTTTTCTATCCCCAACTACACTAACATATTCCTTGTTAGCTCCAATGACACCAAGGTAAAATATATTAATATACCTACTAGCCCAAACTATATCAAGACCTTTATTGCTAACTCAAACAAAACCAAGGATAAAGATACCAATCTTCTATGATATCCCCAACTATATGACACCTTCCTTCTTGCCTCTAACTAGCTCTAAATATATCCAAACCTTCACATTCCAAACACATTCCTAGCTCTAAATATATACAAACACATTCCTAACTCTAAATATATTCAAACTTTTCTTGCTAACTATAACCAAACTGCGGGTTCCATATACATAGTTAACCTAGTTACCAGTAGAGCGCTAGTCCTGTCATAATGGATCAGAGGATACCACGGGTTCCATATACATAGTTACTCTAGTGACCAGTCGACTAGGATATTGCACTAGCCTTGTCATAATGGAGCAGAGGAGACCGCGAGTTCCATATACACAGTTACTCTAGTGACCATTTGACTAGGGTACCCCGCACACTAGCCCTGTCACAACGAAGTAGATGAGTCTCATTCCTTCGAGGATAGAGCAGAGGAGATTGTGATAGTAGAGGAGACCATGCCATCCTCACAATGTCAGGAAATTTGGTAAGTTGATCAAATTCCCATCTACACGGGTTCATTGTTTATTTCTGCAGACTCCATATCCCTAATTTGGCACATGGGTTTGGCATGTTAGTTCAACCAGGTTGGGGAAAGGGTTTAATTGGGATTAGGTTAAGGTCAGAACATCTCTACTTATATCTATATGCATTCACAAATAAACTTGAATGTTGATTGATCTTGTCATTGTGGCTTCACTATGAACTTCTCACACAATAGTACATAACCCTTCATTGTCATCCATTTACAATCTTTTCTGGACCTCACTAGATGGATTGATAGACTTTCACACCTAATTTATCCATATATGGTTCATACCATATGTTACACCAGATGAAATTGAATCCCCTACTCTATTGCATCCTCGAGCCTTGCATGGATTTTCCCATAACAATACGAGGCATGGTTTCACTTATTGTAGGTTGTTGAAGCACAACAATTCATAGCTTATTTCCAATCGTCCTCAAGGGAGGGGCTCCTTATAACCTTGATGGTGTGCAAAAGAATCACATATTGAAGAAGGCCAACTCACTAGAACATGCCAACAATAGTTATATCACATCGTTTAATGATACTCTCTACACCATATCATGTCTATACCCCATATAGACTAGACAAACTCCCATGAAAGTATAATAACAAAATTATGAAATGTGAAAGTAAATACTATTTTAGGAAATGTGTGTTGGAACTATCTCAAAACCTTGAATCAGACCTTGTATTGGAGAAGGAAGAATAAAACCTTGACCAAGAGAATCCTCCCAAAAAAAGGAAAAATAGTGAGAACCCTCCCAACCCAAAACTCAACAAATAGAAAAACAATGATTGAAATTTTAAGGGCATTAAAGTGGAGGGTCAAGAATATATCCTTGATAGAAAATGCATAAACTATAGAGGAAGAGAGGCCAAAAACATGAAACCTACTATCTAGTTAATCTAGGTAGTGTCAAGAATAGTTATTTTGCTCATGGTTAGGATCTTTTTGTTGCTACTATTCATGTAGTTCAATCTAGTTTATATAGTTCAATAAGTGTCTTTTTCATGGGTTTTTGAAATTATTGATTATTTTGATGGTCTTGGTAGGGGTCCAACGGACCATCTCTTCATTAAGGGGTAAATATAAGAGTTCAACGATAACCCCTATTATTGGTAACTGGGAATTGCAATATGTATTCATCCATCCTAGTGTAATGCTGCTATCTTGAATAAAGAACTTGATAACCAAGGGGTTCCTAATGATCAACCTAATTAGTTACCCAATTCCCTTAGTTGTGTTGATTAATTCTACCATCTCTTCTCTATTGTCCCTTTACTTCACCCATAACAGAGCGAAGGCCTAACTCTATCCATATTCGACTATTTTTGGGAATTGATATAAATCGTGTACTTGTCTTAGATTGTGAATAAGATTGTTTCCAAAGTATGAAAACAACTATTCAAGTGAATCATAAAATCAAATGCCATGTTTCTAATGTACAAAACCTCAAGTGGAGTTTCCAAATGTTGACTCAGATTCTTATCAATCACAATCAATTGTGAAGTCTCACAATTAAATAATATCAAGACCAACCTCGTTAATTGTGAGACCTAGTATTTTTCGATACCATTAAACCATTATATGTGTCCTCCTAATGTGAATTTAGAATTGATATAACTTGTGCATGACTTAAACATATAACAACTTGGGCAATGTCATGCCAATATGGTTTTTATCAACACTTCTTATTGTAACTTCATTGATCATAGTTGTTGTTTCTTGAAAATTGTATAGTATACAATATGATCAAGCACGTGTGATTGTGTTGATACTCAAATAACTTGTTGTCATGGCTCGAGAAGTGTTTTTCATGTGAATAACTAACAAACATCTAGATAAAAACCTGTCGCCAAACAAGTCAACCATAGGTCAAATGAATGAAGCACAATAGAACTTGTATATTATTAAAATGGTATCGGGTAACATTGCATCACCAAGAAATGTAAAGTGGTAGACAAGCATCACAAAAAGGGTACATTGGCTAACAATATAAATATTTTACCAAAATAATAAGGTTTCAAAAAGACAAGGCATGCAAAGGTATATTGAATGGGCAGTTTACTACAATGCATAATATATTCTTGGAAGAGAATCAATTAGCCTACTAGGCTAGCTCCATGCATCAAGGAAACCTTGAACTCGGGCATTTTTTTGCGTTGATTGCTTAGGATGATTTGGTTGATACAATGGGCCAATCTTAGCCTTTTAAGAGTAAAGGGCAAGGTTGCATGTATGGATTGTTTTGTGCAAATTTTGGCACTTTGAATCATGCCTCAAAATAATTTGAATCCCTTTCCCATTTCCTTGAATATCAAAACAATTTTCTCAATATATTTTAGCGTCATTAATAGCCTAGATTTAGAATCTATGTGCTACCAACAAAAAAGGAAAAGAAACTCTCTTTGATGTGAAAGATTGGTTCAAAAGGAAGCTGTATATTTTGTTTGAAGGTGGCCTCTATTTTCCTTTCCTTTTACACATTTTGCATAAGTTCAAAGGGGCCTCTTTTGAGTAAACTTTGCATGTGAAAGACATAAACTAGTTTCCATGGGTGAAAAAGCCAAGGAAGATTCAAGCGTTCAGTTTTCAATAGAGGTAGGATGAAGACCTCTGAACCCACCATTATATGTGCAAGATCCCATGAAGGGTTGGGGATCAACCAATATCACAAAATAATTTCCTACCCTTGAGAACAATGTTCTAGAATGGGCAAAGGTCACTATGCCCAATGGATCCTTCTATGGTTGAAATAGGGTGGCCTTATTAAAGACAAGTTGGTACATCCTCAATGAGGAAGTAATTTTATTATGATTGACTGATGTGTAATTGTAACCAGGGTTCCATCTAAATTCAAATTTTGTACTTGATAAATTATATGATAGTTTTGAAGCAATGTGTCTTGAATATTGACCATGGACATTTATATGACATTTATGAATGTTAATTATGGACAAACACACACACATATGTATATCTTCAATTGCCTAAAATGTCAAGATGTTTGCAACTTTGAAATATCCACTACATGTGGTCAAAACATGTGGATTTTCCAATTTTTGAATATTTACAATCAGAAAAATCACATTAGTTTAGAGACCCTAAAGGTGGACAAAGACCCTAAGAACTTTGACCACCATATCCTACCAACTTCCCCAATAATTCTATTTTTTTTATCCTTGAAATCAATTTTAGAGGGAACTGAAAAGACATTGTTGACTTTTCACCAGAAGAAGGGGAGGATGGGAGAGCAAGTACAACCTATGCTTTTATTGTGTTTGTTTTAATTCCATTTTCAACCCTTTCCTCTACCCAATACTGCTAGCAATGGTGGGAAGGCTGCATTTCATGACCTCTTTCCCTAATGTATAGTGTTTTTGGGTTTCTATAGGATCTTTGACATTTTGAATAATGGTTGTTATGATATAGTAGCCTATGGTGTTTATCCCTTTTCCTTTGTCTATTGAGTATGGATTGGGTAGGGGCTTCTTAGCCATCTCATTTCACTTCTTGTTGATTTTTGGGTTGCTTCAAAAACATTTACACCATGCTAGGGGTGTTTTTCAAGTGATGTTGGGTGCATGGTGAGGCCCTATCCCATTGTTTATTGTTATTCCCTTAGTTTATTGCTAATCCTCTATCATGTAAAGTAGTCGCATGACCAATGATTGCAGCTAGACAATGAAATTTCAAAAAAATTCAATGAATGATAGCTAAACATTTGCAGGATCACTAACAAATATTTGATAGGGAAAACAGGTTGTGTATTGACTTCCTAGATTACAACATTCTAGTTGATAAAATATAGGTAAATTCTAATAGCATTGAGTTGTTTTAGTTCCCTCTCTTCCTCACATTGGCTGCTTGTGATCCATAAGTTGCTCCAAATTCCAATGCAATTGTTAAAAATAAGCCAAAATTTTATACAATATAGGTAAAATTCATTATGTTTCTAGTAGTCGATGTTTCCTTAGTGTCTCAAGCACTTAAGCTCATCCCAAGTACATACTCTGGTTTTGTGCATTGCAGATTGAAAACGTTATTTTGTGTATCGAGTGAGATCTACATAGATTTCCTACTAGCACATCAGAAGTCAAACCATAAATTTGTAGAGCTATAATGAGTCAAGTTCCACCGGAGTCCTACATTGTGGATGTTTCACCTCATGAACTTTATGTTGGTTCATCACATCTTCTGGTTGTTCTTATCAGCCATGGTGAATGGGATACAAAATGTAACATAATTGCAAACGTGATTCTAAATGATCGATGCACGAGCACATTGATAATTCCTATACATGTTTAGTCCACGAATGAAATGTGTATAAGCCTCCTTAGCACCCACATTCCTTTGAAATACGACTAGAATACCAAGATCGAAAAATAATTAATCGTGGCTAAGAGAACTATGGGAGACCAACATCATTTCATCTCGACCACCAGTCAACCACAATTAGAAGCAGCGCGACCATCCACTACTGTAAAGTATTTTGACACTCATTATTTCTATGCGAGAGGATGAAGAATACGATAAGCCACAAGGGTGCCTCTATGGGGAAGATGATTGTGTATACTTTAATACCATGGATTATGACCATGTTTCTGATATGGTTAGAGAAGGAAATGTATTTGTTCTCATTGCACTAGAAGATAATCCAGAAAAAGGTGCATAATCATTTATTGAGATTCACTAGATCGAAAAGCACACTGATGCAAGAATTTAAAGATTCGTCTTGAACTATACATATGCAATGGGTTCATTGGTTTTATTGGGACATTTCATTGAAGAAGTAAAGAAATGTGATGACCATATTATTTTTCAAGACTACCATCCAGATGTTATATGTGCCCAATATAGTATTTTGGTCATAAAACTCGATTGCAGTTGAATCAAGTGAAGAGTAGGAAAACGTACAAGCATCAACAATGAAAATTATCGATAGAAGATCACGTTGACATTCTTGAAAATGTGCCGCTAGCACATTTCATGTGAATGGAACAAATTGATTGATGAACTTTTATTTAATTGTAGGGTTAGAACATAGAAAGTTGTTATTCTTGGAATATATGTAGTAATGATTTGTGTGGTATTGTTCATGAACTATGAAATGCGATTTGATTATGTGAGGATTCCATGTACTGTAAGATTGGATATTTATGAACAATAAGAAGATTAAACAACATACTATGGATGTTTCCCCATTCGGGATCTTTCCACATAAATTTGGTGTGTCATTTCTTTTCTCTTGTCTCTAGCTTGCTTACTTCAATTATTTGACCGCTTGTATAGATAGAAGGCTTGTAAATGTATTGTATTCGAGTTTTCATATCACTAGTTAGTAAATTGTACATGGATCACTAGTTGGACTATCACTTGAACTCAAGAAAAGTGAAGGAACTGTATGTACCTTAAAGTTATGTTATGTTGTTAATAAAAAAATTTGGAAGATGATATTGAAGGTGAATTCGTTTGTATCGATTGTTTAGTAATGGAATGCCTTACTTGCTATTTAAATTATGGGAATTTACTCTAATTAATTAGATCCAAATTACTTCTATGCGTCTTAGATTTAAAAGGATTTTTTTATTGAAATAACATCCATACCCATTTGAATGTATCCAAAAGTAGAAATTTGGGGTCAAAGCTTTGCTAAAACAATGTATCTATGTTACCACGCTATTCATTTTGTCAAGCTATTTTGAATGGCTATCATGCATAAAAAATAATTTCATAGGAGAAAGTTATACCTCTAGCACATTGGCCATTTATTTGACCATTCAAGTACCAAGAGTTGAGCATCAATTAGTGTTGGTTTTGAAAGCCCTTGGTATCCCTTCCTATAATTTTTTATTATAACTTTTATCATAAGGAACATTTATATGAGTTCATATTGTGAACCCAAATAGTAGAGGCTAAGTCAATGAAATGTATATATATGTCACAATTTTATTGTAAACATGAATTAATTTTAAGTGCTTATAAATATAACTAGAGCACAATAATAAGAAGTTATTCTGCCTATTTATAAACACCATAATATTTGTGTTAATGTTATGAGTTGTGTTTCCATCTTCTTAAGTTGGTGTAGTGGTTTATCTTCCACATAATTTAGCATGTAGATTTGTATGCACTTTTGATTACTTTTATGCTAGCTAGCTTATGAATTTTTTTCATCATGGTTCATTTGTGTACAATTTGGGAGATTCATGATATCCACTTATGAATAATTTATCATCTTATGATTTAGGAAAATTAATGTTACTTATGATTTTTTGTTTTGATTATTGAGCTTCCTTTGCCTGTAATTTGGGAGATGGACGTTGTTCACTTATGATATTTTTATCATCAAAGTTTATTAATAATGATTTGATAGTTTTACAATGGTTGCTTAGGAATTTTGACCACCATAGTTCACCTACATACTATTTGGGAGGTTGACACTAGCTACTTTAATTTTCCAATTCTCACAATTTATCTACCTATTTGAGATGGTCACATTGGTCACTTACACAATTTTTGGTTATCTCAATTCCTTTTTTTTTTATTTGGGAGGTCCACACAAGCCACTTATGAATGTTCAATAATCATAGTTCATCATCTTACAATTTTTTAGGTTCACATAGCTCATTTAAGAGTTTTTTATCATTACAATCCATTTTCTTACAATTTAGGTTGTTCCTAATTACCTCTTAGAACTTTCATGTCATTAGAGGCACATGCTTACGATTTGGAAGAGAAGGTTTACATTGGACACATAATTTCTCGGTGATCATGGTTCATATAATCATAGTTTGGGAGGGAAGTTTAACATTGGCTGCTTGAAATTTTTAGGTATCATAATTCATCTACTTACAATTTGGCAAGAGATTTTTATAATTGCCACTTACCATTTTTTGCTTATCATAGTTCATCTACTTATGATTTAGGAGGTTCACAGTAGTCACTTCTGAATGTTTAATCATCATAGTTCTTATGCCTACAATCCAGGAGGTTCACTTTGACCATTTATAAATTTTCAATCAACATAGCTCATTTGCTTATAATTTAGGAAGTTTACAATAACCGCTTAGAAATTTATGTCATTGTAGTTCATATGCTTATGATTTGGGAGGGAAGGGTAACAATTTTTTTGGTAAGTGAAAGGAAAATCATATATTCATATGCACACAAAAATATACATGTGGATCGAGAATTCATTTGAGAAACTTTCAATCTAATTTTTGGATAATGTTTTGTTAAGTCTAAAAACTTGAGTAATACCATATTCAAAATTTGAAAAATGTTTGATTATGTCCCAACAAAATAGAAAATCCTAGATAATTTCATTATTTCATAGTAATGGACATAACTTGGCCCTATCCACTATAACCTATGCTATCATAATAGTAAGAGAAAAACATACAAACTATAGCCTCAAATAGAGAAGTGAACCAAAGAGACTTATTTGAAGTGAACCAAAGAGACTTTGGGTTAACCTTCATCATTTGCAAAGGAAATGGGTTGCTAAGGATTGACTCTAGCCCATTTCTCTTCAAGCTCTCCCGCATCCCCCAGTTCTTCACATTCATTTGTTCTTTTCTCTAATCCATGGACGGAATTTGACACGTGGTAATGTTTATCATTGAGTTGGTGCAATTCTTCCAGTATGGTGCTTAGGAGAGGGTCGTTTTTTTTCTCTAAGACCAGGTCCTAGCAATTTCTGTGTACTAGTAGAGGTGGAGGTGAGTGAGTATCAGGTATTTTTTTCCCCTTGAGAACCTCAGGTTTTGGACAAAAAGTTTCAGTTACTTATTAAATTGCTTGCTGGTGGTCGCAACACTTCCAGCTCTAACTTATTCCTCCAAGCTTTCCAAGTTTTGGATTGTGGTGTCCCTATGCCTATCGAAAAACCTCGTTCTATGGAGGTGTTGTCCCTTCCATGATTCCTTCTGGGGTATCATCCCTACGATCTCTCAGCTTTTACAGTACCTCAAAGTCCACTTTAAGGAACTCATTTGAGAATAATTTGCTGAATTCGACTGTTGAATGATAATTTACTTAGATCGGTTTCCCTTGCTAATGAATGGATGGAATCTTTTACTGAGTAACTTCAAGCTAAATTTATAAATGAAATTTATTTTAAAGGTCTTTTCTAAGCAGTGTTTCTTCTATTTTTATTAGAGTAAGCAATTTTTCTGTATCTACGATGCAACAGTTTGCTCCTTGACATTTAAGGTTTCCACTTTCAAGGCCAGCTCACAAAGTTCCACTGAGATTGGCAATTATTTTGCCTAATAGAACTATTTTTAAAAATTTATCAATGTTTTTATCCTCACTTTAATAAAGGGCTATTAATAATGATACACAGTTCAACATTATACATAGCCGAACAGAGTTCATAACTAAACAAATAATTCCACCCTTTCTATTTCTTAAGTAGGTTTTTTCAACAGTGGTTTGCTAGGTCAGTCTAAGTGGGGCACTGTATATTTCCCCAGCAAGGTTCAAGTCTCACCAATGGAGTGCAATTATGCTTGCGCTTGCACTCATTCTTGTGGATATGGCAGCACACATTGTATCTCTTCCCACTCTGTTATTTTCAACCCATGTTTACAATGTTTTACTCTAACAGTAGACAAATTGAAGTTCAAGAGCTTTCTATATCAACAAATTAAATCCACCTTGGATTGAATCCAATACAAATCTAGCATATTATACTATTTGCCAGGACAGAGTACAGGGTGTCTTGGTAATAGTGTGGGTAAAGATACAATACAGATTCAAAGAAGGTACAGTTTACAGTGAAATCTTCCTGAAGCATGCAGTTCCAAATTCCCAACATGGATTGAAGCCATACATATCTGACAAATAATATTATTTCCAGGTACAACATGCAGAGAAGGAGGCTGGTGATAGTGTGGGCAGAGATGTAATACAGATTAATAGAAGTACAATTCACAGTTGAAAATTTATCATCAAATTCAATCTCTAAATCACCAAAAGACAAAAGGGTCCATGACATCTTTTAATTATGCAGTTTGAAGTACCAAAACCGACCCACTTAAAATACAAAGTAATAAATTTCAAATCAATCCATACATATCACAGTTTAATGCTAAGTTCATAAAAAACAGCTTAACTTTATGACAAAGTTGCATACAGGATTGACATTTTTATATACAAAATCAGGAAAGGATAACTACTTGCAGCTGGAAGATTCTAATAAGCAGATATATATTATAGAAAACAGCTCTAGAAACCACATGCATCAACTAAAAATAATCTAAAAAAGTATATCATATTATGTATCACATCGAGTTATATTTATTAATATGCCATATTTAAAGGATTGAAAAGCTATATCTACTACTATTAAGATATGAACTTTAATAAAACTTGAAATTGTAAATAAGAGAAATAAGGTAACATCGTCCCAGATATTAATAATTTACACAAACCTGGTAACAAAATGCACTTAATTTTAGTTGTAAAAAAGCGAAAGAGATTTTTTTTGTGAAAACAAGCACTCTATAGTTATGTTTCTTCACACAAAATATGCAATTGCATTAACTTGAATTTCAATCCATAGTTATTGTTCCAACCCGTAAGATAGGTCTTCATCCTGCAAAGCAAATTGAAATACAATAATCACAAACCGTAAAGCTAATCCAGTGAAACTTTAAACTCCAATTTATAATCTGAAGAATATGATCACTAAATAATATGATCCCGACAGTATTCTTGCTTCCCTTTCAGATTCTAAGAGAGTAAGGAGATCACCCTCTCTAACAGGTCCTTTTACGTTCCTCATGATGAGCTGATTCTGATCATCCAAAAACTTCACTCGAACCTGTGTAACTTGACCTCTTTATCTAGTACAAGAAGTTACTTTCACCACAATTGCCAACTTCACACCTATATCCATGATTTATTGCTAAGATATATAGTCACAAACAGAGTGAGTAATGCTATATGATCACCAAAACAATTTAAGAAGGTAAATTACTAGACTACGAGCACAACGCTAAATATTGAAAGAAAAAAGGCTTTAAGAAGCCAAAGAAATGCATTTCGTGAATGAATGTAGCAGAATTGTTAACACTATGCCCACTATTAAGAGGTAACTTCATATAGTTTGGTAACATGATTACTTCTTCATGCATTATACACTTTAGATAGTATATCGAGGAACAATGTTCGTATTCTGCTTCACCGGATGACATTATACTTGTGATTATGTGAGATACTTAATTTAGCATGTGGTATTATGTGGACTTATTCCATAATGATAACATGTGGTTTTACATGTAAATTTCTAGTTATGATGAATTAAATGATGGTTAGGAAATGCTATGAGATTTAGTCATGGTCATGAGGAAATATTTTATTTCGATATGAGGTGGTTTATGGTAACCTGTATCTCTTAAAATTTCTAGTAAAGAGAATGTGAAGCAATAATTGCACTTAATTGTTGATATGATTATGAAGTGATGTGAAATTGTATATGGACTTGCTTTGTGATGATTTATGACTAACTATATGATTGAGAATGTAAATGTTATAGGGATTCCACTATGGGGTCTATGAGGACGGGTCATTCTAGAAACCACAATATCGTGGGAGCCCATAACAAAGAGAGAGTTAGGGGATGGGGACTGACTCACTCAGTAATACTTTGCCAACAGTTCCTATCCTGGGGTTGATTTCCCAGTAGGAGTTGTGGAGGTAGTTTGGGCCAGCCTTACGAGATTCCTCATGTGCATGGTTTAGTGCACTGGACCATATTCTTGGTACCCTCTAGATGAGGCCTTGGAGCCATAGATCCCAGTTACAGTCGAAAGGCCTTAAGACTTAGACTAATGCCAGGAGTTGAGGATATAGCGAGAGTTATGCTCGCACATAATTGGATCTATGATGAGACTTTTGATTCCTATTGCGGTCACACCATGATGGGAGACCCTTATACTAGTTGCAGCAGAGGGCCCGTGTCATGGCGAGTGGGACCATCCGGAGTATTGGGGGTGTTCGGAGGTTGATCTAATGGTATGATTATGGGAGAGGGTGTGTAAGGGAGGAAGTAGAAGTGTTATGGTTAGGAAGCTTGTAACAATAACTTTGGGATCAAGTTCCTTGAAGGGAGGGAGTATGTAACACCCCTCTGTCACATATTGCATTAGTGCTAGGGGACATGTCGGGGTTCTAGTGTAGGCATTGGACATACTCGTGATGGACACACGAGTGGGTCCTATTCCTACACAATAGTATTAGATTATGTAGGTTTATATGTATGGTATTTAAAGGGCATGGGTTTCATAAGAATATAAATGCATAACTTAACAAATTAAACAATAACCATGAAATAGGTTAAAGAAAGGGTTGATGAAGGAAAATAATAAAATATGTAATTTTTTTCTAGTTTATCTATTAAGGGTAATTTGCATGGGTATTATTGCATGTGGACATGTGTCCATCCTTGGGAAGCCTAGAAAATCTTAAATAGGAGGAAGGATAAGGGGAACGGGTTCTTCCTCTTCCCTCAATGTTCCTCTTGGGGATGAGTTTAGGTGTTTGGAGGAGATGGAGGTTTGGAGGTTGATGGTAGATTTATGATGTTGATAGCATTGAATGGCTTGGTATTGTTGACTAGGATCTTGGGGGATTTGAGTTTGTGACTGAGAGGTTGGTTGGAAGGAGAGCGGTACCCCCTACATGGTTTCCCGAGGAGTTGCTGATGAAGGGTATGCTCGTGGCTTCAAAGGTGCAATTGTAATTTAACTCTTAGGTTTAGGTATGTAAATCCGATTGTCCTTATATTTATTTAAAATTTGGAGTATTTGTATTTAATTTGCAAAATTGGGTCTTCTGTATGTTATGAATTTAGGTTATTACCTATTTCATGATCATTTTTTCCATTTGTTTTGGTTGAATTTACAATTAGTGCTTCTTACAAAAATTATTGCAGTACACATGTAAAGAAATGCTTAATCGGGTTATGGTTCTATAATTGAAATTTAATCCTTAGCTTAGAAATAAGGGTTGTACAATTACATAAATTTTACATTCAAAATCTAAATTAATACAAAAAACTTGCATGTAAGGGTTTTTGACAAATATGTAATGGAACCTTTTGGCAGTGATTTACTAGGATGCTTCAATATGCCAATATGTAAGATTAAGCTAATTTAATTAATTTCAAGTATGCATAACAAAATGATAGATATAATTCTTAAAAGGTGTGATCATAAGCATATAATGTTAATTAAAAGAGATTATTTTTTAAAACATGAAATCTTGCTACAATATTTTATTATTTTGATGAATGTTATTACCTTTTCTTTTCATTTCATTTTTAGTTTATATTTTTAAGATACTTGGATGCATGACAGTTTGAATAAGTTTAATGGACATATTTATGTGTTTCACTCACATGCCATCTGTTGCATCCTAATAAGCTAAATAAAACTTCTCCAACTCTTATTCTTCAAAAATATCTCCTGTTTATTTTTATCTCAGAGGAATCTTGATTTGGCTTATGAGTGAAGCTATGTTGCAAATATTGCAAAAATATCACAAACGTTGTGATATATCGCGATTCTCTCAGTTATTGTTGGGAAAAATCACAATTTTTTCAAATTTTGAATATATCATGATATCATGAGAAATTCGAAATAATGGCTAAGTCGAGAGATTTTTGGATTTTTTTTGTTCAGTTTGAAGATGGAAAGTAGGGGATTGACAGCAAAGGGGTTATTTTGATTCAATGTGACATTTTCCCATAAAAGGGATAGAGAGAGGGGTTTCTTCGAGTGATTAAAAAATTTGATGTTTTTTATTTTTTTCAAGTTTGCCATTTTTTTTCAATACTTTCTAATACTTCCCTGATGTTGTCGATAAGTTTCTTTCTTGATCCTCGGTTAATTAGTCGGCTACACAATGTTTGCAACATTGTACAATGAATTATGACAGATATAGTTTATGTAATGCATATTGATTTCCATCAAATAAATTCCCATGTGTCCCCATCTATTTTTGGCACTATGTAATTCAGATGTTGTTTCATCTCAATTTTATATCAATGTGCAGGCTCATAGTTCCATATTTGTAAGGTTGCACATTAGTGTTTCCCTTTGAAAATCCGTACTGAATCAATTTGTTCATTCTTCTCACTTCTTTGACTAAATTTGGGCATTGGTAATAAATAGTATTGCCTTTCATAAAAAACATTGTTTAAGAAAATGGGGATTGAGTTTGGAACTGACTAGAATTTTCATGTTTCAGTGAACTAAGACACAGACCCGGTATGTAGTGTGTCTCCCTACATACTGTTAGATAAGTTAAATATGAATTATTGACAACATATTTCCATCCTCTAATTTGTTGCTTTTAATCAAAACAGCTTGAATTAGGGTCTTCACAGAATTGGCACCATGAATCTATGGATGGTAGAGGTTGATGGTTGAAGGAAGACAATGTAGATTTTTAAACATTGAAATTATATGTAACTAAACTCATAGAAATGGGTGCTACTAGAGCCTTACAGATTCCTAGATGAACTAGATTACAGTGAATCCATGAAGATGGGTAACACTTTTTATCCAAAAGTAACAATGAAAATTTTTTAATCATTTATTAAATCGAAGCCCTCAAAACTCATATACAAACAAACAAATTGTAGGTAATTATGTTGTCTTTCCACCTATATTTTAAAAAAATAATAATATTTTATTTAATGTGCCAAAATTGTATTTAATGATAGGCTTGTTCTTATAAATTTTAGGAAAAGTGAACAAGTGGCTTTTGTGCACATAAAATAATTTAGTGATAAATGCAGAATTTTTAGAAAAAATATATATATGAACATAATCTACCGTCAAAATGCACTGGGGCGTACATTTTTTTTTTAATTTATCTTAGAAAATTAAAATTTTGAAACTAACCCTTGAAATTTGTAATCACATTCCATACACGTGTGTGCACGTAATTTCTTTTTTACTAGTTACAAAAATTGATTTTATTTTTTTGAAGAGGACGCGATGATCTGGGGCGTATATATTTTTTGAAATTTTTTGTTTGTGTACTTTTTATTGTTGATTTTTCTTTGCACTGATTCGAAACTTGTGGAGATGGTTTTGTAAGTGTAGGTTTGAAAATAAAATTTAAAAGAAAAAATTATCATATGAACTCAAAAAACCATAAATTATATGCCAATGGTCAGACAATTCATTGACGAATCCATCAGTATGAAGTATGTCACCTAAGGAGCATCCCAGTATAGCGTTTATGCCTAGCAAAGAGGCCAATAAAATTAAATTTGTAGAAAAGGGGGCTAAAATCCTGTTCTAAATCCCTCGATTGAGCTAATAGCTCGATCGAGGTCTTGAAAACCCTTGATCGAAGATTTGAAACACTTTTTAAATACATCAATCAAGAGTTTAACCATGGTTAAGAAAATGGCTCAATTGAGCTATTTAAAAAACCGCAATTGAGCTATTTTCTACATTATTTTGAAATTAAACAATAATATAATGCATGTTATGAGAATATGATATTCCTATTGTTCAATAGCTAGATATAGCTATTTAAAAGCTAGATCGAGTTTTTTTAAATAGCTAGTTTAAAATTTTTAAATAGCTAGATTGAGCTTTTTAATAGCTACATCAATCTTTTGAATTATACGAATATTATATTCTCATAACATGAATTATATTATTGTTTAAATATCTCGATCGAACTATTTCCTAACCCAATCTTTTTCGAATAGCTCGATTGAGGGCTATTAAAACCCTCGATCAAGCTATTAGAAAAAGATTGATCGAGGGCTTATTGCTATGAATATTTAATTAATATTATTAATTATAAGTTAATAGATTATTAGGTTATTAGTGAAAGGTCGTAACCCTTTGTTATGATTGCTCAAGCCTTATAAAAGGCCATCTTATTGTAATTTTATAATCATCATCAAATATATTATTCTTATCTATTATTCAATATGAGAGTCGGATTCGACTATTAAGCATCCAACCGGATACGGTTGCTGCATTTGGTATCAGAGCAACCGTATCCGGTTGGATGCTTAATAGTCGAATCCGACTCTCATATTGAATAATAGATAAGAATAATATATTTGATGATGATTATAAAATTACAATAAGATGGCCTTTTATAAGGCTTGAGCAATCATAACGAATGGTTACGACCTTTCACTAATAACCTAATAATCTATTAAGTTATAATTAATAATATTAATTAAATATTCACAGCATTTCCTTCCCCTCAGGAAAGCTTTGTCCTCAAAGCTAAGTTTTCTCATGACGTCTTTTATTCTGGCTCTATGTCGCACTGATGACTTGAGAGATGCGATTTTGATTACGACCATTGCCTCCTTTTGATTATTTTGTCTTGGTATTTGCATTAAGTATGAACTTGGTGAAGTTTTGTTTACGCTTTTTCTACTTGTGTGATTGCTTCTTTTAACTATGTTTGCCGTCAATTGAACATGCATTACGATCTTGACTATTGTCGTGTTGTTATTTCCAACACATATTTTGTCAGTTCCCTTGAACAGGCTCTTTGTGCTTATAATGCTCATAAGAACATCGGCTTGTCTCTTATCACAGTCTTGGTGAGGATCATCTTTCTTCTCGTCAAATATTTTGTTGTCATTTTCTTCATTACTAGGGTATGTTATATCTTTGTCTTGCACAATGTCTTGATTGTTACTATTACTCTCATGGGAGATGACATAATAGTCTACTGTATCTTCATCTTTTACATTAGCTTGGATGGTTTCTTCTACCTGATTTTCACATCCATCTTCATTTTATTTAAACATTTCGTCCATAGATTTCTTTATTTCATCTATATCCTTAAGGATTTTCTCAAGGAGATTTATGAATTCGTCACTCTCACTATAAGATGCCATGGGTGCATGGATGTTTGTAGAGGGCTATTTTGGCCTTTAAGGTGAAATTTTGAATAATAATATATTAATTAATTAATTAATTATTACTATATATATATATATATATATATATATATATATAATATTATTATTTTTAACAATATTAGAAATAATAATTATTATTATTAATAATATTGAAATTTTGGAAATATTATAATGTAATATTATAATATTATAATTTTTGTTTGTGTGGAATTAGGGTTTATGGCATGGAACAATAGCCACGGAATGTTGAAGTGTGAAGCATGGGGTGAAAGAGGAGCTCGATGGACGGGGGGAAGAGAGCTGGAAAGGGAAGAAGGGAGGTGGGCAGAGAGCGTGGGGAGGAGAACGATGGCTGTGGAGAGGACGAGCGCGGGTGTGGAAAATGGGGTGTGCTGGTGAGATGGGAATGGAGCAGACCAAGGATGGGAGGGATGGCGGCTGGTGGCAGAAGGGAGGATGAAGGGTGCGCAGTAGGTGGGGAGTAGGAAAACACGGGCAGGGAGAGAAGGAGGGAGTGCGGTGGGATAGGAGAAGGGTTTGGGAGAGCGACGACGAGATGGAGGGTTGGATGCGGAAGCAGGGAAGCTACGGCGGTGGAGCAGAGGTTGGGCGGAGCGCGGGAGAGAGGTAGGAGTGGGGATGGGAGATGGGCACAGTGGTGGAGGTAAGGGGATGGACGAGGAGTAGCAGCAAGGAAAATGGGCGGAGCAGGCAGCGGCAAGGGAGGCGCGGTGTGGGGGAGGGAAAAAGGAGTTGGGCGTGGGCGCAAGAGCTGGTGGTCATGGGCGTGTGCTGGCGAGAGCAGCGATGGGAGAGTGACGTGGATGGAAGGAGAGGAGGATGGAAGCTGCAGGGGGAAGGGCTAAGCAGGGGTGGCAGCTACGGAGTGGACGGAGGTGATGTGAGCAGGGAAGTGTGTGAGGAGTGCAGTGAGAGTGGAAAGAAGATGTGGAAGATGGGTAGAGAGGATGAGGATAGGTGAGCCGAAACTGAGCTCAATAGTAGGAGGAGCTGAATCCGAGCTCAGGTCAAAAGAGTCGAATCCGAGCTCTGATACCAAATACAGCAACCGTATCCGGTTGGATGCTTGATAGTCGAATCCGACTCTCATATTGAATAATAGATAAGAATAATATATTTGATGATGATTATAAAATTACAATAAGATGGCCTTTTATAAGGCTTGAGCAATCATAACGAAGGGTTACGACCTTTCACTAATAACCTAATAATCTATTAAGTTACAATTAATAATATTAATTAAATATTCACAGCACTTATTTAAACCCTAGATCGATCTTTTGAAAGCTCGATTGAGGGCTTAAATAAACCTCAATCAATATTGAGTTTATATAATTTGCACCCACGTCTTGAAAGCTCGATCAAGGGATTAAATAAACCTCGATCGAGCTTCAGTTTTAGATAATCCGCACCCACGTCTTGCCAAAAAGTGTTACCCATCTTCATGGGCACACATTAGAGAGGCTAAAATTCTTCTTCTAATCCCTTTACTTCCTCCTCCCCTTTTTTTATTAATGGTGATGTTAATTTTTGGTGCCTTGGAAAGTGTGTGCCCAAGTTCTAGGTGCATAGACGGCAGAAGAATGTACAATTGCAAGTGTAAGCAGAGAACAATTCGGTGAAGGGGGTGTTAGAACAAGTTTGTATTACAACAAACAATACAACAATGAAGATGTTGCATCTCTCAAATAGGACAGGAAGGGGGCTATAGTTACTACAGCATGACACTCAACAAATCCATAGAGTATTGATTTCCATGCAGCATGATGGTTTGAAGATGAGAGCACAATGGTGGAATAGACTAGGAGGAAGCACATCACTATTTGTAGGCTTCTAGCAATGAGGGCACATGCATTTCCCAGCTATAGATAGGATAGGATAATGTTATCCTTAGAGTCCAGTTTAGGAATAAGTCGTGCTAATCCCTAGGAGATAAGAGACTATTGTGTGTATTTACTATTCTTGTAAGGTGTAGTTGGATTTGGAATAGAGGCTCATGCATGCTGCTGCAAGTTGGCTACTCTAATTTGAGGCATCTTATATTAGGATTTGCCTATTTAGTTTAGGTGCATATATCTAAGGGATGCATGCTTACATACCTCAGATCATCTCCAATTGAGTTGCTATTGTGCATGTGTCCAAATTCGTTGCACCTACTCTTTTTAGTTTACAAAGGAGAAATAAGGGGTATAGGTTTAAGGAATTCAGTTCATCAGTTAGCAATGAATTAGCTTGCTTTATTGTTCCTGTAGCGTATTTCAGTTTAGAATTATTGAGAAAGGAGTAAGAGGTTTTGATAGTCCATCTATCGAGTTTCCTTTTTGCTTTCAATAATGATTTAACAAGTACACAGTAATTTTGATATTTTTCCTAACAACAATGATGTGATTTAGGACAGACCCATGAGTTTTTGTTATTAATTTGTCTACAATATGTGTTTGTATACTTTAGCATTATTATATTTGCAGTTTTCTTTGGCTTGAGGGTTCAGATATCAAGTAATTTAGGAATTCTTTTAGTGCATAGTCTACTTACCATGGTTTAGAAAATCTAACAAGGTATGGGAGCACAAAATTTAAAATCTTCCAAATTCCATGGATGGGAGAGGCACATTGCATGGAGTAAAGAACTATTGGAGGGTTTTAGTTGGTAGTGTCTTCAAGATTTATTGATTGAAGCATAATTGTGCCAGTGATCAACACGTTGACCTCAATATCATACTTTATTAGGCCCGAATAAACTTTCGTCAACGCCATTAACAAATGCAGTTGTGTTAAAAGGATAGAGATTTTCTTGGGATTCTTGCCTACACTATTCAAAGAACACACACAAAGAATTGTGGACAAGTGTAGTTTCAATAGAGTCTCGAATTTGGAGCTTATCACGAGAGGGAGACTGGAGAATTGTTATGTATTAGCAAGCAAATCCATATTTTTCTAGGAGGGCAAAGCGGGCGAGTGGAAGAAGCATTTCACACTAGAGATGGAGGAGCGTATTTACAGAGAAATGGAGCACACATTTAACAAACAACAAGCCAAGACCATTGCTCTACCAACCAGCCACCATGTTGACAACAAAATCAATTATATATAAGAGATCAAGTTGATTTTGATTTTGAGCTGATGAAGCTCATGGATAAATGTAACACTCCATGCTTCTTAGGCACCCACATTCTCACCATGGCTGACCTACATCAATTGCTTATGATTTTTCAAGCATATCTGTATATCCACTTATTGTTTTCGTCATATCCCTCCTGGTTTCATGGGGAAATCTCCAAATCACGTCCCCTCAAAAGGATCCAACAAATCCAATTCAAGTTTATTTTTTGCAAGAGTAGATTGAATTACGAGTTATGGCTAGAAATAAATTAGTCTCTACTTATATGAATATGTTTTTGGTTATATCTGAACAATGGCATGTCTTTTTTGGTAAATAAACTTAAATTTTAATAGTATACAACCGATGTTACAGAGCTAATAGTTGTAATTGAGATTGGGGAAACTTGTCCCGGGGTGCCATCTATGAGTTTCAAAAATAGTTTTGGCTTTGCTAGTCCTAGTTTCCAACCATACTAAAACCATGAAAGATATAACAGAGAAATCAGGAAGGCTATCATTTAAGTCTTATGTTATCTTCTTCATATCTAAGTTGCTACCATAAAACACAATATTGCCTACAGTTGATTTTTCATCGCCTTGGAACATTTAATATAATTGACTAAAATCTAAACTATTCCAAAATCCAACTATCAGCATAATTATTGAAAAATCATCATTAGCTTCTAATTCACCCCCCCTCCTCCACCCTGGACCATGAGGTTAGTTTGATTAAAGTCGCCATAATATATTTTATTTTGTATATTTTTTAATTCTCTGTCCATATACTAGCTCATCTCCTAAACTATATGGAATCAGTTCAGAGTCCAGAAAGACATTTCAGGGCATGATGTTTTTTTGTTTTCCTATGACTTATGGCCCAAAGACAAAAATTATATTTGTTGTATGTTTGCACACTGGGTTACTGTATAAATTGTATAAATTTGTCCATTTTTTCATATTGTCTAGCAATGATTGATGGCATGCTCCATGATTTGTAGGACTTTGGAATATGAGAAAAGATGTCCAGAAGAGGTCTCAATCCTTATGGTTTGAAAGACTTTAAACATCACTAATAATAAATCTATTTTGGTAAAAAGTAGTTCCTTTTCTAACCTTGCATCCCTCTTGGATTCCTTTGAAGGTGTGGTCTATGCAATATTATTACTCCCAAACTACAAGAACTATCATAGAAATACTCCAATGTTGTGTTTGTGAAGCTTGACTGCAACTAGGAGAACAAGGTCTGTTAATTCTCTTGACATAACTCTTATATTCTATCTTGATAACTTCACCATATCACTTCTTCTATGACACCACATTTTGCTTATTAATGTTTATTATGCTCTTAATGACTTTTCTCTTTAATGGATAAACTGGCCCTACATGAACGCATTGTTTTTCCTCATGTTTATTCTCAAATTCATATTTGGATTACTTATAAAATATTCCATTGTTTGTGATATCTAACATGTCTTCAACTGATGCATTTGATTGATGTTTTTGGTTACATCCTTTTGGAAAGGAGCTATGAGGGAGGGTTTTTCCCACCTTCAAATTATTGAAGGGTAAAAAGATTGTTAAACAAGTGACATGATAGAAATTAAATGATATGGTACAAGCTATTGAGAATGTAAAATCAACTCCATAAGCTTACAGACCATCTAGCTGCCTTCATTTTCATATTTTGTAAATTGAGATCTTATCAATAAAGAGTTATGTGTTTGAACATTAAATGATACTATTCCTCAAATTGGGTTGACATGTTGCCATGTTCTTGGTCATCTTGTGAGAATTCATTTTGCAATTACTCTTTGTACTCCATGGACACGATGGTTATTCATAATACCCTTTTACCTTTCGATTGAGGGCTATTGTTTCGTGCTACATAAATCTCATTTTTAAGGATAACATGATCTATGGTTAATGATGTTTTCTCGGTAGATATGATTGGTTAATTGCTCCAAGCCTAAGGATGGTACAATAGACAAGCTCTGAACTAAATACCAAACAAGATGAGATAAGATAATTTTACTATTTTCCATAACGGGTAGATCACTTCCATAACATAAATCTATTACACTAAAAGAAACAATAGAGGACATAATTAATGATCATAAACAACGCCAAATCAAATATAGGAATGCCTTCTAGACATCAAGCACATATAAAAATGTAATACATGATTAGGAACTCAAGAGGCACAAAGTATCAATTGGAGTCTTGCTTATAAGTATCTCTCACTATAGGGCTCCACCATGTCCAATTACAACATTTGTGCCTTATTTATAGAAAAGGTGCCTCATATTGTACGACTTTGTACATTGTCATATCCAACAACAAGTTTCACTATAGTGGGCATGTAACACATTATTAACTGTTAACATCAACTAATCTTGCATTTTTTGGATTGAATACTTATGGTCAACACAAGTAAGAAATGATTTCTCTATTTTTATCTTCAATGGAAAGAAATGTCCTTTGATGTTAAAGGAGTCACTCACCCTTTGGCTAAGAGGCCATGAGTGGGTGCATCTATTTCGACAAAAATTTCTATGACTTGCACCTCACCCCACTAGTATTTTTCTTTCATATGCACACACAGGCTAAGCATGTCATTGGAGAGACTTGGAGCTTGGTGGGGACAATAATGATGTATGGCACTAACTATCATACTACAAATTTCTTCTAATGATTCCCTCTTCAATATTCTAAATTGGCATAAATATGAATTTGTTATAAGCAATAAACAATCTTTATCAAATTTGTTTTAATGCCTTGCACTTTATTTCCAATTACCTGAAGTGGCTGATCATTATATATTATGTGCCTCTTGTTGAGATATTAAATCACGTGTCCATTTGGGTAACCTTTCCAACGAGTAGGACAAAGAGTAGATTGGAATTTTTCTTCCACTAAATCCTTGGCCCCTCTTACCGCTAAACATATCTACATGAGGAATTGAGTGGGTTTTATGAACTTGACATGATGTGGGATGGAAAAGTTGAAACACCATAAAACGTGAGCTTGTAATTTTGTCTATGGCCTTGGATGACAGAAGAAATGTTATTTACAACCCGGTGTTGTTGGTAATATACAATTATGCACCCAAATGAATAAAAAGTACTTGGACATAGGAATTTTTTACTTTTAATGCTTCCTTCTGTTGACCATGACTAAAGAATATTCCACTAATAAATTAGGTTAGAAAACCCCACAAGGTCACCTTGTTTGCAGCTGTTGGAAACATTACACAAACTGCATAGTTAAAAACAATTAGTTATACTATGCTAGGGTTTAATGTTGCAGTCCACCTGTTTTCCATAAAAAAACACGCCACAAGTCAGGGGACATGCCCCCTTGGTAACATAGGTTTCTTAATAAATCATTTGTATGACATTGCAGTTTTCTCTAATGTTTCATCCTACATGAATTTAGCACCATGTTTCATTCTCCATGAACTTAGAACCTGAATAAATTTAAGGTTGGCCTATGGTAGTGTAGTGTCCATATCCAAATACACTAAAATCCAATACATAATAACTCCATGTGCAAAGATAAATAATATTGAATATGAATTGATAAATAAGATGATATTACATTTACAAAATATGTTGTCTTTTTATAAAGTCCTTCGTTCCTTTTCAACATAAAGGACACGCATGCACATATATATATATTAGTGTTTATCATATATTATTTATGATTATTTATTATTTAGGTTTTTTTATTTATTTAATATTGATTTTTTATGTTCATAACATTGCCTTCCTCTTTAGAAAGGCTTTGTCCTCAAAGCAATTTGAAAAAGTCTTTATGCCTTTGCTCTGTAATGTCATCGCATCATTGTATATTTGGTTGTAGTTGATGACACATGACGATATGACTTGTTGAGTGTTGAATAGAACTTTCGAAATGTAGAAGGATCGATCCATCCAAAATCAATTCGTTGCTGAACATTGTGCTTCCACAGTGAACTAACGTCCTGGATTTTGAGTGCACTAGAATCAGTATATTTCATTAGTTGTTCATGATTTTTAGGACATCTGGTTTTAAGATTTGGATGTTGATAGGGAATTCTTATAAAATTATTTCCCTTGATCACATTTGTAGTTTTTTCTTGTTTTAACCTTCACATATGTTTTTCTTCAACCGGGTTGACATCTTGAGCGGTGATCTGAACTGGATATGTAATTGTGCCTTTTTCTGCATCTTGTTCTTTTATTCTTGATGATTTCGATACCTCATTCTAGATGTATTCTAATTTATTTTCTAATAATATATTATCATTCTGAATCTTCTTGATTGCCTCTTCTTGTAACTTTTCGTTATCTTTTAACTTCTTAATGTGTTCCTCTAGTCCTTGATTAAGATTTTTAAGGCGATAATTTTCTTCTTGCTTTTCTAGTATTTTCCCTTCAATGTCTTCATTAACTCATTTTGACTTCTGAATAGTTTTTTTTTTTTTGTAACTAGAATTTTGCTAGGGTTTCTCAGTCGGGAGATTTCTTCAGTATTTTTTTTTGTACCAGGGAAATCGACAACTGGAGTTGGGTTGGTACTCGCGTGACATGGGGTCCAAGGATCCAAACTCACTACCACTATACCCATAGGTGCATCCACATGGCTTGAACCATGGCGCACAGGTAATACTGGGGGGATTTGAACACATGACCTTCCATTTACAATTTCTCATCTTTACCACTTGAGCTTCCCCCCACGAGCGTGATTAATTCAGTATTTCCTGATAACGTTTTTTTATTTTTGTTTTTTTTTATCTCTGACTGACGCATGTTGTTAATTTCATCCTTTTGCTTATGGGGTTCTTTTATTTGATGTTAACATTAACCGACTTCTGATTCTTGAATTTCTAACTTTCTCTGGACTTGTGCCATTTCATTATCTTTGTCCATGATGAGCTTGTTTAAATGCTTTATTTCTTCTTCTAAATATTCATAGCTTCCATATGTTGATTCTTCAACTGTATTTTGTAATGGTGGAACTCTCAATAATAGGTCATGTACGTTATTTTCTTCTTCTCAAAGAAGAAGATCATGAACTTCGGTTTTGCATTGAAGGTGAATGTTCCCAATGTTTCCATCCAATTATAACCTAGCACTATGTCGATAAAATTGTTGTCTATAGCCGCAACGGTGAATTGGGATGCAAAATTATAATCATCGATTTGTAAATGTAATTAATTTATTTGATCTTCGTCCGACTCGTTCTTCACTAAACTTGATTCTGGAACTTGTAGTTGATTAGCAACATCAACATTAAAAAAAAAAAAATTATTTCCTGGACAAATAGCGATGGCAGTTGGACTTTCATCAAATATCCCATAAACTTTCAACATTGCCACAGGCACTTTCGACGGATCCTCAACGAATATTTTCTTCTAGGGAGTAATATTTGTCTCTTCCATTTTGATTTTTTTTTCCTTAAGACTTCTTCAGCGATAAAGGATCTTTGACTTCTCTTCTTCTTAAAACTTCTTTAATACTTTAATACTTAAGAATTTCTAAATCTAGGATCTTTTATTCAATGACTCAATGTTGATGATGGAGAAAATCCAATGCTTTGATCCAAATTCTGACTACACCAATGTATCTAGCTCATAAAAACAGTGAAAAATGACTATACACACTGCCACCTTTGACTCACAACCAGACACAATAGTATTTGCCTCTCTTTACAGACAATGCAGGCTCACATAGAGAAATGTGTGCTCAGAAGACACTTGGATCTCAACGTTGGTTAACATTTTTCTTTATATTAACTTCTTTGTGGATTGTGTGTATATTGTGTGGTTGGGATTAATGATTATTACCCTTCCCACCCGGTTTCAAATCATCATTTATACCCTTCACTTTTATATAAAGAACCCCTTTTTACCTCACTTAATGTAAGAACCCCTTGTACATTTCTTTTTCTCCCTTCATCTTCAGATCAACCTCAAATGACTGTTGTCCTCCATTGAGAAACTCATCAATAAATACCTTTTGTTGCAACACTTCAGACTGTTCCTCATTTGAGATACCTTCGTCATAATATTTAGCTTCATCTACGTCTAAAACCATTTCAAAGGACTGCTTATCAGCTGCAACAAAACCTGTAATCATAAAAAAATCATTAGTTTCAAAACCATAAGACCTCTTGGTCTCATTTGGCCTCACAGACATCTCCTCCATAAGTTGATCTGTACTTCTTACATAATCCATGAGACTTTCAGTTAGTCTCTCTTTTTCTTCATCTTCATCCTCTCCAAGGATGCTTCCCTGTTCTGGTTCACAGTATGAAACTTCCATCTCGGACCCAACTTTCCTGAGTTCTTCCTTCAATCTGATAGACATTTCTTTCTTTAGATTCACCTGTAGTGAATTCCATCTCACTTTCTTCTTCTTCATGATCCAACCATACCTTTGGTCTTCTTTATGTAGCAACATCTCCAAATGAAATAGTTGCAATCCTATGTCAACTAATTCTCTATCATAGTCTTCTTGACTCATCTTGTTGATGTCTTCTACCTTGGAATATTTTCTTCTGTTGTGGCTTCCTTTTGAACCTATACAATGACCTTCAGTAGACATTGTCTCCATATCCTCTTCCTTTCTCTTTGTGAACTTCATCTTGTTCACTTGTGGACTGCTCCCAATCCTTCTCTCGGCAAGTCTTCATACCTTCTACCATACCTCAACAAGCTATCTCTCCTTGAGCTTGTCCTTTTGGTATCCTTGGTTCCTTCCTCTAGAACCTTTTAAGAAAATCCTCTGCTTCTCTTGGATCCTACAAGTCCATTTCTTCTCTGAGAACATGCAATAGTCCTATTCTTGTCCAACCTATGTTGGATCTTTAGGTTCTGCCGCTGCTTCCTCTTTTCTCCTCTAAGAGTTCACAAACTTTTCATCAAGGACACAATCTATCCTTGATACAACTCCTCTAGATGTCACTGCTATTTTCAAACCTCTCATGTTTACTTCAACAAATTCTTATAACCAGAGTTAGAATAAAATACCAATCAGTCCATACCTTAAGACTCTTTGACTTGTACAATTGGCTGAAACATCTCCCTTGTTTGCAATTGTTTTTCCACTGTTATTTGTAATCACAAACTGAAAATAAAAATATCACTACCTCATTCCAAGAGCGAACTGTACTCTAATTTCTCCATGCAGAATCATTTCTTCTACTCTGATACCACTTAATGCAGGTGGGAATGGAAAAATCCAATCCAACCCGCTTACCCTAGGATATAGTGTGATTCACTCAAATAGAACCACTAAACTTAGCATGCCTAGCTAAGTCTTTTCTAGAAATGCGGGCCCCACTTTCTCAAAATGATTTCCGCAATTTCTTACCTTCCACAATTACTTTTCCGCAATGACCTTGCGGAATCACCCTCCTTCCGCAATTATGGGCGTACCTTCCTTCCGCAATTGCGAGCATGCCTTTGCAATTTCCTCCCGCAATCGTTGTCTGCAACGTTCCCTTTCCGCAATGAACCCTTCCACAATTGTGGATTGCGGGTTGTGGGAGTTCCTTCCATGATTTTTTGAAATGGCTTCCGCAATTTGTCTCCCACAATGATCCTTCTGTAGTGCTCCGAACTGTCGGATCAACAAGTCTTCTCCCGCAATCTCTGTGGACCGTTGGATCTATGATGTATGGTGGAATTTTAAACTTCGGCGCTAACTCCTCGTCTGCTATAGCCATTCCATTAACTACCGAACACTTCTTCTTGTGGATCTCCATATGAGTCGTCAATCTATTACGGATTCATCCTCGTCTGTTGATCTGTTATCAATGCGGATCTTTCACCACATCCTTGCGGAATGCTATCTTCCGCGCATATTCACTTCATGGGATTCTTTCTATGCCATTGATCTACCTTTGGCTTTGATCTGTACCGTCCAATCTCTGCTAAATTCAACTTCTGCAACTCTACGATTTTTCATTGATTGATTAGAGAATCGATCAATCACTCAGTCGATCATCACTGGACTTGCTTCCCTTGTTGGATGTGCACATTGACTTCGTGGTTTCACACACACAGATATCATTCATACATCCTCTGCAATATTCAACTCTCACAAGCCCTAATTTCAAGCTTCGACATACACACAGATATTAATCAAGTAATGGCACAGATATTCAAACTATCAATGTTTCAGACATGGAATCATGCATTCACACAAACACAAGCTTAATTAGCTTCCTTCACTTACATACAAAAACCCTGATACAAACAGGATCACCTCCGCTGGCCCGATTTACACTGTTTGGACACCTTATCCAGATTTACATTGGTTGGCTACCTCTCCTAGATACCTTCTATGCCTCATAGGCTTACACATTTATACCAACAGAACTCTAAAAATAATTCTGGTTCAGATCCATAATACACTCAACAATTCCCTGAGTTGCTGCTAACTAATTCTAAATACAACAAGCTCCCAAACCTAACTCTATGACTTGATGCCATTAGATGAAGACTTTGCTACATGACTCATCCAAATGACTCAACACACTAATGACTCACCTAGTGACTCATCCATCCATCTAGAATCATACTAAAGACATAACATTCTTTACAATATTTCATCAAAGACCCCTAATTCAGAAAATGAAGACCCCTTCTAGGTCTGATCCAAACATTGGACTTGGATTTGGATGGAGAGCAGGATGCTCCTACATCAAACTCGTTCTTCACTATACTTGACTCTAGAATTTGTAGTTGATTAACAACATCAACATTAATAAAATTTTCTTTATTTCCTAGACAAATAGCGATGCCAATTGGACTTTTATCAAATATCCCATAAACTTCCAGCATTACCACAGGCACTTTTGACGGATCCTCAACGAATATTTTCTTGTATGGAGTAATATATGTCTCTTCCATTTTGATTTTTCTTTTCTTTTTTTTCCTTAAGACTTCTTCGGCGATAAAGGATATTTGACTTCTCTTCTTCTTAAAACTTCTTTAATACTTTAATACTTTAATACTTAAGAATTTCTAAATCTGGGATCTTTTATTCGATGACTCATTATTGATGATGGAGAAAATCCATTGCTCCAGTCCAAATTCTGACTACACCAGTGACTCCAGCTCATGAAAATAGTGAAGAATGACTATACAAACTACCACCTTCGTCTCACAACAGTAATTTCCTCTCTTTGCACATAATGCAGGCTCACATAGAGAAAGTTGTGCTCACTGAGACACTTGGATCTCAACGTTGGTTAACCTTTTTCTTTATATTAACTTCTTTGTGGATTGTGTGTAGATTGGGTGGTTGGTAGGAATGATTATTACCCTTCCCACCGGGTTTCAAATCTTCATTTGTACCCTTCACTTTTATATAAAGAACCCCTTTTTACCTCACTTAATGTAAGAACCCTTTTTATTACAAGCTCACTTTTATTTTTTTTTTGTAAATCATTTGTTTATTTACTTCTCCTTATTTATGTTACTTCGGGGTAATATGTTGGGTTAAACCATGTGTTGTTTTAAGAAAACTATGTGTTTGTTTCTTTTCTTTATTTCTTCTTTCTTTTACTTTTTTTAACTTTATTTCTTTCTTCTTTTTATTTCATTTTCTCACTCTCTTTCTTTTGTTTTCTTTTTCTTTTTCTTTTTTTTAGGTCAAAGACCCAATGATTCAAAAAATATGAGATGACGACTAAAAGCCAAGATATGGCCAAAGGCTTGGATAAGGAACCTGCTCTGATACCATTCTGATACCATTTTTGTAGTGTCTGTATCTGAATACACACTCCATGTGCAAATATAAATAAGATGATATTACATTTGCAAAATATGTTGGCTTTTTATAAAGCCCTTCGTGCCTTTTCAACATAAAGGACACACCATGATCCAGGTGAATATCGGTGGCAGCCCACCTCTTCCTACTGACTCAAAACAGTCTTCTGGCAATTTTGGCAAATTACTATTTTTAGTAGTTTTTTGGGTCCTAAACTTCCGGAGCCGTTTTGAGGCCCTAAACAACGTTTTTTCGGCATTGAATGGTCAGGAAAATATTAGTATTGCGCGCCTACCCCTGTCGCATGCTGGAATCGATATTTGCCAACCCTTTTTGTAATCCTTGAATAGATCTTTCCAACGAGCTATTGTGCACCCCAAATGGATATCGTATGCAAAGGTTACGACCCCGAGAAGTTGATGTCCTAACTTACCCAAACGGGGCCCACATGACTTTTGGCGCATCATCTCCTAGGGTTAATTTTTTGGATGTTTGGGATTCTTTCCCTCATGCTTATGATAAATAGGCCCTTTCGGCCTCTCTTTGTATTCATCTTGGCACGAATGAGCATAGCGGCCACATCTCTTCCTAGAGATAGCTACCACCATTCTCGCTATTGTATTTACAGTTTGTTCTATTTCCGCTATTTAATAGAATATGTGTTTACTGTATCACTGTGTTCTTTGCAATATACCTATGTATGTGAATATATATATGCCATCTTATTTCTTTCCTGCATAAATCCGGATCACACCATTTGCTTATATATATATCTATATATATATCTTCCAAATGGAAAATATCAATCATTCTAAAAGAATGAACATGAACTGTCCATAAGGGACTTACATTCTATGAATCAACTCACGAACTTATCCATTATATTACATATCCTTAAAAAAGTAGCAAACAGTCTCCTTTCTTTTCAAAAACAAAACTTAAAGTTTAAACAAATGCTTTCCCTCCTATACTTCTTCTATCTTTGTTTTCCCGGGCACCATGAGCAGAGCATTTTTAGATAAAAGATCTCCTTCAGTATTTAGTTCCCTGTACACATGTGTTATAGAAAGGATGGAGAAAAAAGCCATTGTCCTTCTGATTGAGCGGAGAAGATGCTAAAGATTTGGAGCTTTGATTTGAATCATATTATTGGCCCAATCTACAACCATCTTAGAGTCTCCAAATATATGAAGACGCGAAATATTCCTGTTTATTGCCAAATTCAATACTGAATGCAAAGCTGCCAGATCCGCTTTGTTGTTAGAATAGTGTCCCGGTGCATATTTGATTAGAATTTTGTGATTTTCATTCATATATATTACTCCTTCGGAACCTCCCAGAGGGGGTTCTCCTTGACTTGCTCCATCAAAAAAAACCCATGGAGTAGCTTTATCGATGAACGGGGGAGCCTGAATCCGATGCTTTTTTTTATTTTTCTTTAGCTCTATGTTCCTTTGTCCACTGTACAACAAGGGTCGTCATCACCTCTATAGGAATTAGGATATTTTGGAAAATGGTTGTGTTGCGAGCCCACCAAATTCCATAAATAAAAGAGGAGGGGAAGGCGTCAAAGGGACGTATCGAACTATCTTCCCACCATGAATGACATTTCTGAACCAAAGAATAACCTTCATGTGTATTCTGAGACTTTAGCTCATTATAGGTAGCCTTCCATACTAGCTCTACATATTGACATAAAACAAATAAATGTGAGTCGGGTTCTTCATTCAAACAACATAAAATGCACCATCTCAGACCCTTCCATCCTCTTTTTAAAATATTTTCCCAAGTTAATAATTTATTGTTTAGAGCTAGCCACAGTGTGATATTTTCTTTTAATGATCCTGAAGCCTTCCATACTGGAATCCACCACCACTTTCTTTCTCCTTCAAAGGATTCTTTGGCTTGAATTTCATATCCCAGCTTCGCAATATAATCCCCTAAAGAAGGGTTCTTAGACCAGACCAAACTATCCTCTTCATCATCCTCTAAGCATATAAAACATGAATCCAACAGAGAAGTAAAAGACTTCCACTCAACTTTAGAATCTCCCTCCAGTCTGATTTCTTCAGCGTTTTTCCATTTTGTTTTCCCATCTTCTGAATTTGTCAGTGATTTGGTGTCATTTAGATTGCTTATTCGAGGGCTTTTAATCTTGTCTAACGTTCCACGGTAGAGCTTGTAGCCGTCCCCTACTCCTATCTACGGTTATTCACCTATTCGGATATTTTTTCCATCTCCAACGCTCCATGCCAAACAGTCCCCAATCATAGGAAAGGATAGTACAAAGGCTTTCCATCCTATGGATCCATTTTTATGAGATTTATCAAGTTTCCTTATCCATTCTAAGATGGAGGAGTTCAGACAGTATTTCGATGTCATTACTTTCCCCCATAAAGAACTAGGATTATTGATCAACCTCCATAGAGACTTTTTCTGCCAATGATTGACAGAAAGTAAATGGATTTTTAAACCCCAAACCCCAAGAGCTTTTAAACTTGCCACTGTTTTCCACTTTACAAGAGGGTTTCCTTCAGATTGTTTGCTTACTGTCCACAGAAAAGTGAAAAAATTCATTCGAATTTTGTGAAGGATCCCTTTAGGGATATAGGCTATCGATTCCCAATATACAGGGATGCTCTGAATGACTGCCTTGAGAAGAACCATTCTACCTCCTCTCGAAAGAAACATGTTTGTCCAGCACCCAATTTGTCCCTCCACCTTTTTATACAACCAAAGCCAATATTTAAAAGAGTATGATTTTGGCTTGAGAAGGAAACCTAAGTATTTGAATCCTTCTAATAAAGGTTTTAAGGAATAGGAGACTTATTCTGCTATCTTGTTCTTTACTTCCTCTGAAATTGAATTCTCTTAAAGAATTGATTTTTCTACATTTATATGCATCCCTGTAGCCTTCTTATACAGTTCTAAGATCTATTCGCTTTCTCTAATATTCTCTAGAGATTCGTCCCACATCAATAACACATCATCCACACATAAAATATGGGACAGTTCTTCGGACTCAAAAACCTTTATTCCAATGACAGAACCTGAGCGCTTAGCATGATGAATTAACCTGCTTAGAGCATCTTCTACCAAAAGGAAAAGAAAAGGGGAAAGAGGGAAGACTTGTATGATTCCTCTGGAGGGTCTAAAGAAATAAGAGGGAGAGTTGTTTATAAGCACCGCATAGGAAGCTGATTGGATACAACCCATTATCCAATTTACAGTGTCAACTACAAAACCAATCTATAATAAGAGCAATCTCAGGAAGTTCCAGCTTACCCTGTCATACGCTTTGGACAAGTTTAATTTGAGTACAAAGGATTTACTTTTGTTCTTGTTAATGGAATGTATTGCCTCCTGAGCCAAGGAAACCGCATCATGGATCTGACGGTTAAAAAGGAACCCAAACTACTCTTTAGAAATTATATTGCTCGGAACTGGCTTCATCTGTTGTGCTATAATCTTGGCAATTATTTTATATATTGCATTACAACATGAAATAGGTCTAAAGTCCTCAAAAGAAGAATATAATTGTTTGTTAGGGATTAGATCTAGGAAGGTGGCATTCAAAGCTCCTAGCACCTTCCCTGATTTGTTAGATTCCCAGACTACCTTCAGTAAATCATTCTTTAGTAACTCATAAAAACCTTGATAAAATTCTATTGAGAATCCATCAGGGCCCGGGCTCTTACCTTTTCAGAACGAGTGAACTATATTTTCCAATTATTCTTCTGAAACCTCCTCTGCAAGATTCTTATTCATTTCATCATTTACCAAGTTGGGAAACAATATTAGGACCTATAAAATCTCTTGGATTGGGCTTCCTTCCAGTTCTGTGAAAAGATTTTTAAAATAACTCTTTCCTGCCTCTGCCTTTTCCTTGAAGGATCTTACTAGATTTCCACTGGCATCCTTAATTTATGAAATCGTGTTTACGTTTCTTCTATGTGAGGCATACCTATGGAAGAACTTAGTATTGTTATCGCCTTCGAAAATCCATATGGCCCTACCCTTTAGCCTCCACAACTGCTCTTCTCTTGCCAACAAGTCTTCACTCTTTAATTCACATTCTTTTACAATCTTCAATTCTTCTTATGAGAAAGTGTCGGAGTTGTTTAGACTGTAAATTTCCTTTAGTTTGGCCTCCACCTCTTTTATTTGCTCCTGTTGTTTAGCATTGTAAGCCTTCTCCCACAGCTTCGATACCTTTTTGTTCTTATTATATTATCTGAAAATTGTTTCATAAAGGAATCAGAGGAATTTTCTGTTAATGGAGTCCATGTTTCCTCCACCAAATTCTTATAATCTTCCTCTTTGAGCCAAATTGGGTTGAACTTGAAATGAGGAACATACTTGGAGTCATGTTTTTTCAAAGAAAGAATAATTGGGCGATGATCTTATAAACCCCCTACCTCAACCCAAGATTTTACTATGAGCGGTCTGGAAACTAAACTTTCTGAAACTAGAAATCTGTCAAGTCGTTTCGAAATTGCATTCTCCCCACTTTAGTTGTTCCTCCAAGTCGGTTCTAATTTTAATGGTTGAATATCTACCAATCCTTTGGAATCAAAAAGGGAAAGGAATAATTTGCTTAAGCTATCCACTCTTGCAGAGGAGCCCCAAACTTCCCCTTCTGATAAGGATAGATTCATGTCGCCTCCCAAGATCATATTTTTCGGTTCTAAAATACCGGAAGAGAAGAAGGACTCCCAAAAGGGTCTTTTGTTCTGGAAAGGTCCATATACATTAAAAATGGAGAAAACTTCCTTTGACACCCTAGCTTCCAAAACAGTTTTTAGAACATTCTCATACTTGTCGGACTTAATTCCTTTTAAATCTGGGCTCCATAATGTTATCAACCCCCCTGAGTGACCTTCATAATTTATATGAGAAAAGGACCAATCTTTCAACCAAGGTTCAATAACTTCTTGCACTTTGTATCCTTCCATCATCGTTTCCTATAATAGGATGATCGAGGGTTTTATACTATGTACCATCCTTTTAAGGGAGTTTAATTTGGGGGAGCTCCCTAACCCCCTTATAGTAAAGGACAAACAGAGCATCAAGGAACCCCTGAGTTGGGTTGTCCCTGCTCTAAGGGCCCTATTTATAGTTAACTGCATACCAGATTTGTCCTCCAACTCAGCTTGAGATTTTGCTTTTGAAATTTGAGATTTTCTGCCCAGAGTTACCTTCGGTAATGGGTCTTTAGCTAATCCTCCCTTTGAATCTATGTCATCGCCACTCATCAGTACTGATTTTGCTCTAGTGTTGTAAATTTTCTGTCTCGCCCATGAAGGAGGGTCCCTTTCTTCTGAGGCGATTCCACGTCACTACGGCCTACCTCAGGACTTGAAAGCTTCTTGTCCTCCTTTCCCGGTACCAAAATGGGTGACATAGGAATAAGCATGGCCAAATGTTCCGAACTTTCTGAACTCGTAGTACTAATTGAGTCTTCTCCCTTGTGCGCATTAATAAGAGGGGAGGGGGAGGAAAAAATAGACAACAAAGGATTTAAATCAGAGTTCAAAGGGAGAGAAACTGATGGGAGAATAGGCTTACCAACAATGGGGTTTGCTTGAGCTGATGCCACCCTTGTTTCCATTTCAGGCTGAGAGCTGCCACCTTTCTTAATTTCGCCAAGGTTTATTCCATTGTCTGTGGATTTTTGCTCTGCGTTACGTACCCATACTTTTTTATGAAGAACATATTTATCAGAATTTTTGGGACAATCCTTGATTATATGTCCTACCTACCGACAAGTGAACCACCTGAATGGGATCTTCCAATAATCCAGACATTGTCTCCAGATGCTATCGTACATCTCCAGCTTAATTTCCTCATACAGACAATCCCTTATATCTAGCTCGATAAGAATTTTCGCACATCTCCTGTCCACTTTTTGTTCCCAGTTGTCCTCTAAAGAGATGATTTTCCAAGTTTCCCTCCAATTTCCTCAAGGATTTCTTTCTGTCAGAACATCATGGGGAGACTAGGTAACAAGGCCCAAACTTGTTGAACATTTTGTTCTTCTCTAACGTCTTCAAAATAAACCTGCCATTTTTTAGAATTAGCCCCAAAGAACCCCATTTCCAAGATATTTCCATTAGTTTTTGTCTATCAACTTCCGTTTTAACTATAAACAGTATCCATCCTCGATAAAGAATATGAAACTGAGGCATCTGTTCTAGGATTGTCTTCCAATTAGCATCCATCTACTGTCTTAGTGCTACTTCTCCAACAACTTTCCCACAGAAGCGGCCCACTAGAGCCAGGGAAAGGTATTCCGGTATTTCGTTTAATCCAATATCTCTTCCTACAGATAATAAGTTCATATCTTTTTTCGCACACGCACCTCTCTTTCATGGAGGGCCGTGATTAATTTCGTCCTTTGGAAAGCTCGAGCCATTAATATATTTCATGTTGTAATGTTGTATAACTGAATTCTGCATCGTATGAGAAGTCTTGTCACCCTAAGCATCATTTAATTCTTCGGAAACACACTTCAATTCATGATAAAAGATGGGTACCCCATACGAGGGAGTATCATAGTCTACCTCGTCGAAAAACATTATGAAAATTAAATCAACCCCAGAGCAAGATGTGAAAAAAACTAAAAGAGGAAAACACGAGCTTTGCCGATCTTCAATCTGTTCTTCGAAGATTTTTAGATTTTTTTGGATATAATTTCCCCCCCCCCACCGCAAAGCTTCCCCCTCCTCATATATATATATATATATATATATATATATATATATATATATATATATATATATATATATATATTTATATATATTAGTGTTTATCATTTATTATTTATGATTATTTATTATTTAGGTTTACTTATTTATTTAATGTTAATTTTTATGTTCATAAAAATTTTAGGGGTTAAATTTATCCCTTGGGCTAACTTTCGACCTCTTTTCCAAAAAAAGATTCACCAATTTTCATTTTTTTCTAATATGATTCACCCCTTTCCATGGGATACAAAAAAATTACTCTAAAATTCACCAAAAATGTTCACAAACTATATAAAACCCTTATAAATTTGAATAATTTAACAAAAATATCACCCAACATTTTATGGTCGAAAATTTAAGGATTAGTAAGATTAGCCAAGGTTTCTACATTTTAAGAAAATTATGGATTCTTAAAATTTTCCATGGTAGACTGAGGTCCATTAGCAAAGCTGGGAATTATGTTATGATGCATCTCGGTGTCATTGGAAAGCTTCTACCTAATTGTTGGAAGCCACACCTATAACCCAAGAGAAGGATGTTTCTAAATTTCCATTGGGGTTCAAGAGGCCCCCACACTACCGGCATACACCCTTCATAATGGCTATTATATTACTCCTACATCTGTCACACTTACATAATAGAGATTAGAAATCGTAATTATGAGATCGTAGTCACATGAAAGAGATGGGAGAGTATTATTTGTCTAGGCCCTAGGGTGGAAAATAATTGATCTTCACAAAAAAGATAAAATTCAAGGAAGTTTACTAACTAATGGAAATAGAAAAAAATTTATATTCACAGGGTGAATATACATTCAACTATAAAAAAGAGGCATCCCAAAAAGAAAACAAGGTGCCTTGTCTTGTTATATCAAAATCTTTGATCTCCTTACACATACTGTACTAATATGATACAAAAATTGTCATGTTCTAACCAAATATTTTATCTCCCTATACTTTATGTACTGGAAACATACAAAGTCTTGTAGATCCTTAAAGCAATTTTTATGGCCAATTGAAGACCAGACTGAGAAATGGAAAAAGGAGACCTTTCCCACAACTTACCACTAGGCACTTCTAGCTCCATCTGAAGAGTTCCCTCCTTATATTTCTCATCTTTCAAGATTCCTTCCAGCAATAGGAGTGCCTATTTTGAGAGTGCATCTACTTCTTTATTCAACTCCATGTAAACATGCGTGAAGGAAATCCATTTGAATTCTTCCTCTTTAATTTTCATTAAATTCATGATAGGGCTCAATCCTTTAAGATCAATTTGGTGTTCTTTGTTAGCCTAATCAATAACTACCTTGGAGTCTCTCATCACTTGGAGTTTTTTGCATCCGTTCTGATTTACACTTCTTAAAAATAGCCATAATGTACACAGTTAAGCTCTAGTCTTGAATCCTCTGCAGCAAATTTCAAATTTCAAATTGAGTAGAATAATGGTATAAGATAGCCCCTTCCTCACAGATAGCTAGATGTCATTGGATTGTTTCATCAAAGTAACCCATGGAACTTCTAGATTCAAATTTGGCATCTTCATAGATCGTGGAGACTTTTCTTTCAACTGACTTGATGTTCTCTCGCTACTTTGACCACCATAAGCTCAATCATTTACACTTTACTAATGAACTTCAATGACAAGTTAGGTATGATAATTTGTATCCTATTTAGGGGCCATGTTGCTTGGAACTTGATAGGGAAAATAACTTTATCACCTAAAATGGTGCCTAAAACATAGGGTGGGAATGATGTATGTATAATGTTTTGGTCCATTGCAAAGAGGACTTTGGCAAAAGGATAGAATTAGAATAGGGAATCAACCCCTTTATAAGAAAATGGCACCCATGCTTCAAGAGACTAAAGTGAATAAGATGATGGACACCAACCATACTCCCTTAGACATATAACCAAGCAACCAAATGTTGTTTCCAGTAGTAATTGTTTAGATGCAATGAAGCCCATAAATTTAATCTAAACAGCTCGGGTCGAAGTGCACAAAATTTGTTCAATCAAGAGTCAAGTTGTAGCTACAATATTCATATGATGACTTTTACTTACTAAAATCATGGCCTTGTCCTTATAACTATATATTATCAATTTCAAATTACATAACAATCCCTATGCTTTGAAATGGTGTGGACCTCCTTTCCAAGATTGATTTCAATAGTTGTGTGATCACTTCATGTGGTTTTACAACTCTACAATGCATGTATTTCTACAAAAGTCAAAGTATCTACACATTTACATTAAGATCTAAAATAAGACAATAATGTGTTATATATTTTAGAGGAATGACATATATATGGAGATATCACAACTACAGAGTTACCAATTAAAGGAATCATTGAGCCTATAAGTCAAAATAAGATATAACTTCCACATATGAGTCTAGAAGAAAAAGATGAGGTTTTCTAGAATTTAAACTTTCCCGCCATTGTTATACCACTCAAAAGAAAACACATTGCAAGCTCTTCATGACATTTCTTTTACTATTCTCTTTTTCAATTCATGGCATCTACTTTACTTCCCATTTTCTTTCATTTCAAGGTTACTTTGCCCCTTATGGGACAATTGCTGGTAACCTTTGAACAATGTTAATAATAATAATAATAATAATAATCTATTTTTAAGGTCGCCAAGCGAGACACCAATTTGGTGTATGAGACCCCCTTGTTTGTGGGACAAGGGACCCCCTCTGCGCAGCTATTTAATTACTAAAATCTACAGAGGTGTACATACCCTACCCATCCAGATTTGAACCTATAACCTCCTAGCAAACCGATTTTAAGATAATAGGAAAGCCACTTTCGGATTGTAGGCCCCTTGTGAATGCTTTCAACGACCATTCTTCTACATTATATTCCGCAGGGTGGCGGCTTTGCTTTTCACTTCACGGATTGCCTGCATATGAGATAGTCAACGTCACCGAGGTGTGGAATAAATGGAGGGTAATTTTTTTTTAATGGCGGATTTGTTGGCGGATAGTCAACGTCAATTGTGATGAATTATTTTTATGGAGGATTTGTTTTCAAACATTAAGGTATTTTCTAGATCCACCCAAACCATCTTAAACTTTAAAATTAGTTTTAAAACATTAAAATAATTTGATTGATTGAAACATCGTGATTATGAAGAATGATGGACAATTTCCACATATCTATTTAGGCAAAGACTATATTTTCCGTTTTTCACTATTAATTTATCTCGCACTAAAGTATTTTTAAAACTTTGCTATAGTTTATCTAAAGTTGAAAGAATTTATTTATTTAATTGTATTTATTTAATAAAATATTTTAATAGGTGTGTAAATTTTATTGGTGAAAAGTGCTTAAAAAGACAATTTTGATCATTGTCACGAATTAAGTAAAAATAAAATGAAAATGAAAATAGAACATCACTTTAAACTTGCAATTGTTAACACTTAAATATTTTCTTTCTAGTAGTTCTAACAACATGCATGGATCAGGTTGAGTTAAGAGACATCAAGGTTAACAAGTTTTTTTTTCATAGAAAAATTCAACTTACTATTAATATACGAAATAGTAAATATGTCCATCTCTCAGTCCATCACAAATTATACAATATGATCAATAAAAGCCCGGAACAAACCGGTTTTAAACAGCAGAAAGTGTCATCAATCAAAGCTCGAAGACTTCCATAAGAAGTGCTACATGTCCCATAAACATCCAAAATAGAAAGCTCCAATAGTCTAAACCGTGATCATAAATCACAACATCAGAAAAGTATAGTTCCAAAAAAAACCACAATGATGAAGAAACACATATGTCAAGCATCATATGCACCTTCAAGCAGATTGAAGGAGGTCTGTTATGCCAAGGATGCATCAGATCTGTAAATACCAAAAAAGCATCCGCAGATGCTGCAGTATATGCCGCAAGTATAATAAGAATCTATATAAATCCCAACAAGAAGTTGAACACAGGATATTCAAGCATCTGCACACATACATTAAAAGTCATATAAAATATATATACCGCATACATCAGAATAGAAAACGTAAAAGAGCATAACAAAAAAGGTAACAATCATCATGTCCAATGAAGCTGTTGTGACCCATGTGAAAAAAGTATATCATCCCGCCATTCCTGCCACATAATGACCCCTGCCTGAGAGTGGAGAGCCCGTTTAGAGAGCATATCAGCCTCCTGATTCACCTCCCTATATATATGTTCAAAATGTATGTGCTCGAATTCAAGGATGAGCTTCTGAGCCGCTTCCAGCCAGTGTGAGAGAAGGAGAACATGGAGAGGAGTGGTGCCCCGAGCCCATGAGATAATAGCCATAGAGTCACCAAAAGCAACAAGGGAAGTGATCTTCCTCTGTCGGGCCCAATACAATAATAGCCAAAGGGCACATATCTCACTTCGAGTATTAGTACCATTCCCCAAATTTAGCCAAAGATGCATCGAGATGGAGTTGGAAATATGTAGTATTGCGCCCGACCCTCCCGAGCCACCCAATCCATTCTGGCACACAGCAGCCCCATCAAAGTAACCACAAGGATAAACCATGATGGGAGGAGTCAGTCTATTTTTCGGATTCTGTGTCTTCTTTCCCACAGCAGCACCAATAGTAGTGATATATTCCTTGTAAGCAGCAATGGTCTTATAACATAAACCAGCACGGAAAGGTTTCTCATCTCCAAATATACAAAGGTTGCGGGCTCTCCAAACCTCCCAGATCATAAAGTATGGGAGCTCTGCATAATCAGTGGTAAGACGAGACCAAGCTTCCAGACAATCACAAAGAGATTGGAAACCCCAACAAATTGAACACTGGCATTATGTGCAATAAGTTTCCATAGATCCCGTATGAATAGGCAAGACGAAAAGAGATGATCAACAGTCTCCCCCCATGTGCAGCACAGGGGGCACCAACCAGGACCATTGAATCCCCGACGACATAGGTTGTCCCAAGTGAGGATCCTGTTGGATAACGCAAGCCAGATGAAGCACTTAATTTTGAGAGGCATATTCATCTTCCAAATAGCCTTTTTCCACTAGCTAACCTCTGAGTGGGACTCAGCAAACATCGCATCATATGCCAATTTCGCAGAGACCTTGCCACAAGATACATCCCACGACCAAGTCAGTTTGTCAGCTGAGTCAGATAGCGTTAAGTTTGATTGATAAAAAGACCCGATATATCCATTCCATTCAATGCCCATAGCACCAGATAAACCCAACTGTGAAGCTATGATCCACAATGTACGACCATCCTTATATTGGCCAACCGCATGAGCCAGGGTGCAGTATCCATTAGATGTGAGATGAGCCCTCAGTTCCATCGAGAGGGTATGTCCCGAGGGACCCCCCACGATCGAGTCAAGTCCCAATTTGATGTCACGGCCATTGCCAGGATTCCAAGCAATCCATTGAGAAATGATCTTGAACGATCCCATCAATCCGTTCCAAAAATTTGACACCCCCACAGTAGCAGGCCGGTCCAGTCGAATCCAGTTCGAAACAGAGATATTTTTCAAATACTTAGCCCTAATAATCCTGCCCCAAACAGAATTATCAAAGAGAGCACGCCAAAGACTTTTAGCATGCAGGGCCTTTACAAATAGATCCATCTCCTTAATATTCCATCCCCCCAATTTCCAGGGACGTGCCAAAACAGACCATTTTATAAGGTGAAATTTTGCAAGTGAACCACCACCCGACCATAAAAAGTTATACAGCTTCCGGCGAATCTGATCTAGGATGGATCTTGGAATTTTGCATAGTGTGAACCAGTACACTCCCAAATTTTGCAATACAGATTTCGCTAGCGTTTGTCTGCCGCCCAATGATAAATGACGATAACTCCAGTGGTTAATACGACCTTCAAATCGTCTAATGAGCCAGGACCAGTCATTCACCAGGTAATTTCCAGGCTTCAAGAAAAAGCCAAGGTATTTTGTTCCGGCCTCCATCCCCTTAAATTCTAGTGGGAGAAACGAGCTAATCGCAACTTCAACATCCATCACAAGCGAGTACTTTAAAAACTGATATTTGAGGTAACTGATAATCATTCCAGTTACTGAGCAGAACAGATCAAGTATCCTCTTATATTGAACCCATTCATTAAGGATACCCTTCCCAAACATCATTGCATCATCCACAAACAATGAGTGAGTAACAGTTATTTATCTAGTAAGTTTGATGCCTACAATCAGCCCATCCCGCTTCGCCCTGTGAATAGATAGACTCAGGCCTTCCATGACCAAAAGAAAGAGAAGAGGCGAGAGTGGACATCCCTGACGAAGGCCCCGTGAAGCCTTAAAGTATTCCGTGGGATGTCCATTGATCAATATGGCATAATTAACCGAGGTTGTACAGGCCATAATCCATTTCATCACCTTCCATGGCAAACCAATCTGTATCAGAATTAGTCTCAAAAAATCCCAATTCACCCTATCATATGCTTTCACCAAATCCAGTTGTAGAATAAGAGCATCAAGTCGTTTCTGTTTTACTGAATGCAGTATTTCTTGAGCCACCCCCACCGCATCATGGATCTGTCGGCCCTGCAAGAACCCATACTGCTCCACTGAAATATGTCTGGAAAGGTGAGGTTTAATCCGGTCTGCAATGATCTTTGAAATAACCTTGTATACTAAATTGCAGAGGGCAATAGGTCTGAAGTCATTATAGCTATTCGGGTGAGATGTTTTCGGAATAAGGGCCAAATATGTTGAGTTAAGCACCCCAGAGACTATGCCAAGCTTCCGGGATTCCTCCACAGCCAATCTGATATCCTCCCCCATAATATCAAAGAAATGTATGAAAAGTTCCACCGACCACCCATCCGGCCCAGGGGACTTATCTTTAGCAAAACCATGCAACGTGTTTTCCACATCACATAAAGTGACTTCCATAAATATATCGTCCCCGTCCTCCTCGTTGAATATTCGAGGATATTCCTTAATAACCTTAAACTGTTCAGCCAGAGATATGTTCTTTGGGTCACAATAATATTCCTGGAAGTGTCGGGTAGCCTCCTCCATCAATTCCTCCCCCCCCCCCCCCCCCCCGATCCTCCGACCACAGTGTGTTGAGATATTGTAACTTCAAAGAATATTATATTTGTACTTTATTATTCCGGAGATGTTTCATTCCTCCGTGCAGATCTTATTGTATATCCGGAGATGTTTATTCCTCCGTTGGAATGTGGTAACTCGGGTTATTAGACTTCCCTAGTAGGGGTCGGCCCTGTATGTGTTATGTGGGTCAAAGGGTTATTAGACCACCCTAGAGGGGTCGGCCCAGTTAGTTGTAGTGGGGTATTTAACCTATTGGTTAAATACGAGCCTACGTGTACTTGTGTAAAATACACATCAGAGTAGTGTATAAATAGAGGAGGTGTGTTCCTCATTACATACACTCACTCACTCACTTGAGAAAGGCGCACTTGTGGAGGAGAGGTCTGCTATGGAGGAGAAGGAGCTTATGCTCAGGGTTTGCATCTTTGTATATTGCTGGTCATCTATATTGAGGAAGCTTTGCTGGGTTTTCTACCCCATGAGGGTTTCCCAGGATAAATCTCTGTCTCTTGTGTTTATGCTATGCTTGTTGTTTCTTCAGTGATCCTGTATATGCTATTATTGTGAAATGGAATGTAATGCTGCTATTTTCTGTCTTAGCATATTGAAATTTAACATGGTATCAGAGCTAACCTGAAGGAAGACAAGGTATGGCACTAAAGACACTTGCTCTACTTACGACAATTTGAAGGTTAGGGTTTTACATAGCAAAAACCAGTCATCGTAGCACTTTCGCTATAAATCCGTTTTGGCGAATTTTTCGGATCTGAAATTGTTACAGGACGAAGATAAAATCTCCAGGTACCTTGTGTCCAAAGGACAACCTCTAATTCGTTGTACTTTGTGATTTATGATCTGTACAATATAGGGTTTCTGCCTCTTCCAGATCTGAGTCAAAATCAGGTGACCTTGGGAAAAAGGTCATATCTTGGGCTAGGAAGCTCCAAATGAAATTTCGTAAAAAGTGACAGGTAGTACACAGTCTGCACTATCTCAGAAAACTTTTTCAGAGGCCGAAGTTGAACCAGTGACACGTGGCACTCCGTACAAGTGCGATCTCCTGTATTATCCCATAAACAGGTCACGTTGCGACACTTGACATAACTCTCTCTCAGAAAATCCAATTGAGGTCAGACCTGTCAGGATGGAAAGATAACAGGCCGAGCTATCTCAGAAAACTTTTTCAGAGGCCGACGGTCAAACAGTGACACGTGGCACGCCGTACAAGTTCGCTCTCCTGTATTTTCCCAAAACAGGTCACGTTGCGACATTTGGAATAACTCTCTCTCAGAGAATCCAATTGAGGTCAGACCTGTCAGGATAGAAAGATAGCAGGTCAGGCTATCTCAGGAAACTTTTTCAGACCCTGTGGATCAAAAATTTCAGAGTTACACCAGAAACAATCAGGTACATATTTCTGTCAAAACAGAATTATTTTTTGGTACCTTCATTCATGACTTCCGGAATTTAGGGCTTTGGAGAAAGTTGGAATTTTTGTAATCAGAGACCACGGCTGGATGCTACTCATCAAAATAGAAATTTAGAGACCAAGATCAGAATTTTTGGTTGGGCAGAAGGCCGGGCTTGATTAGACCCTAGTTCGGGACTTTGATCAGAAAAGCGGAAAATTAGGGCTTCTGTAAAAATGGGAATTTTTGAAATCTGTGACCACGGCTGGAAGCTCCTCAGAAAATTAGAAGCTTAGAGCTTTGAATCAAACTTTTTGATGGGGCAAAAGAGTGGGCTTCATCAAACCCCAGTTCAGGGTCACGTCCAGTGAATCCGAAAGTTTCAAAGGCAAAATTGAGGAGTAAAACTTTGCAGTTTTCAAATTCTGAATATATCAGTTTGATCAGCTCATCAAGGCGCATATCTCTATCCTTTCGGAAGTTTGAAATTCAAAGTTTGAATTTTTGGGGTTTCTCTGACAAACCCATATCCAGCTCCAGGTCCAGTTCTTGCAAATCAAGTGGATAGGGTTAATCCTAGAAGAAGATGGATTGGTCACCTACATAAGTGAAGGAGTTCATGTTTCAGAGGGAGATGAGGCTAAGGCTTTACATAAGGAGATTACAAGTGATCTCGACAGGTATGACTCATCGAGGTATGTTTTGAGATTTGTTCATGATTAAGTTTATGGTATGTTTGTCTTCATGTTATTACAGTTAGTACAATCTTGATTTTAGATTTGTTGTATCACCTTAACAAAATTATGAATGCATGATAGAAGATATTCATTGGTTAGGGTGTTGACACTTATGATTGTACTAATGCATTATGGTGTTGTGTGAGGTTGAGGTTGTCTGCTAACAAGATACAGGTACATCACAAAAGACAAATCAGGCTCCATGACCATGAAAACATGAAGACAAAGAGTCATCCATAATCTCTGTTCTACTTACGAGGTATGTATGACTTTGTTATATTATGCTTAACCTATGAGACATGCAGGTTCTAGCTCAGGATCTCTAAATCATTGAAGAGATTGTTTAGGTATGTTGTACATAACCAAGTAGGTATACTAATCCAGGTATGTTTCCCATGAATCTTACCTTGTGTTAGGATCCCTTATATACGTATACTTGGAATGATTGGTTATGCTTATTCATAAAGTTAGTAATCAAGGGATTATGCATATTATATCTTTTATCAATGATATGCATGAGTAAAAGAAGACTTCCTTGAAATCTTGAATACTAATGTTTATTAACTATAATCATGACTATACGTTTTCAAGATTATTTAGTACTATAATGTTTTGATAGCATTTAGAATATACTAATGAGTGTATGTTTGTGTATGAGATCATGAGGATGACTCTTGAGCATGCACAGTGGTACAGAATGAATAGAAGTTCAAAAGACATACAGAAGATCAAGCGGGAGGCAACCACACAAACATAAAAGATAAGTATTTAAGTTGTTATTTGAAATAGTAATAATATTGCCTACAATAGGTTGTATGCATATTTGTATTCCCATAATATATAATGCTGAGTGTAAACATTCATAGAGCATTGAACAGTATACTACTAATGTGCATATGATTGACAAGTTGGACAAACATTCCATTATTGCTTGTCTAGAATGAAACCTCTTTGCCGACATGCTGAGAGTTGTGCACACTCTCGATAGTATGTTCTGGTAGAGATGGAAGGCATCTAGATAGCCACTGTATGCATACAGGATATGGGAAAGTGTTGTGCCAAAGTATTGGTCAAAATAGTTGCATCACTATGTAAATGATATCTGTATGCATAATGGGTTATCTTTTGATGATTATGAAGTATTACTAATCATGTACTTAATTTTGATTTGTAGGAAAGGTCATGAAGAATGATGGACACCGTACAAGTGGTGGATGTTCAAACAAGAAGATTTACAAATCAAACAAAATATAGAAGGCTCATGGCTAGAAGATTCTCTTAGAAAGAGGAAGAGAATCACGACAAGATGTTTGCTCCAAGAATGGTGTAATTAAAGAAGAAGTATGAATCAGGTTCTGTATAGGTACCTAGGATCGATAATAATTTGATAAGCTTAATGATCACCATGGGTGATGTGGATCTCAACCTTTGCTACAAGGTTGAATATGATACACATATGACATGGATGCAAGAAGGAACTCACCACAGAGTTCGAATGATATTGAGGCTCATATCAGTAGACCCATCTAACGAGAGATGGCACAGATAGATATGCAGAAGATCATTCAATGCAGAAATGAAAATGAAAGATCTCATTTTGATGCTTTACTTCCTAGGTCTGGAAGTATGGCAAGGCTCAGAAGGAATATTTCTCAACCAGGGAAAGTATGATGAGAAATATGACTTGAGGTGTTGGAATGGCCACTCTTATGGATTCCAACTTGAAGCTGTTAGGGGATATAACTCTGTACAGTCAATTTATTGGGTCTTTGATATATCTAACATATACTAGGTTATATATATATGCTTTGTTATGAACACCTTGAGTTAGTATCTAGTGGAAACTAGATGTGTTTACCTGATAGTTGCAAAGCATGTGATGAGGCACATAAAGGACACGATAGAATTTGATCTATGCTATCTTGAAGATCATGACTTCAGATGGCTATTCAGATTCTGTTTGGGCAGGAAGTGTTTCAGACAAGAAGAACACATCGAGAGGATGTTATTGTCTAGGATTAGCCATGATCTCGTGGTTTAGCTGGAAGCAGTCTAGTGTGGCTATCAGCACAAGTGGAATATATGGTTGCTTGCTCTGCTAGTTGTGAAGAAGTTTGGCTTTAGGATTGTTTGACTTAGAGATAGAACCAACTGAGATCCTATGTGATAATTAGAGTTGTATCAAGATGACATAGAATCTAGTGTTCCATGATAAGTCAAAGAACATAGGGAACTAACAAGATATGACACAGAAAGGAACTCTAAAAGTTTGAATTTGTAACAGGTTACCGTTGTACTAACCAAGCCTCTACGTCAAGTGAAGAAGTTACCAACCAAACCTCTGTCTCGAGTGAAGCTTGAATACTTCCGAGACAAGCTTGGTGTAGTTCAAAAGGACCCTCCTCGAAAGGGGAAGTAGTATAGTCACTACTGATGAGATTGTCTCATCAAACAACAAGGTCGTTGATGAGGTAACCTGTTCTCTACACCTAGTCACTTAGAAATAGTTAGATTTAGGACTATTTTTATTTCTGTTTAGTTTTTACTCATACATGATTTTTGATGTTAGATGTATTGGTGAGAATACATGCTAGAGGTATACATGCTTTTGATGTTAGATGTATACATGATGTATTAGTGAGAATACATGCTAGAGGTATACATGCTTTTGATGTTAGATGTATACATGATTTTGATGATAGATGTATTAGTGAGAATACATGCTAGATGTATACATGCTTTTGATGTTAGATGTATACATGATTTTGATGATAGATGTATTAGTGAGAATACATGCTAGATATATACATGCTTCTGATGTTAGATGTATATATGATTTGATGATAGATGTATTAGTGAGAATACATGCTTTTGATGACAGATGTATACATGATTTTAGATGTATTAGTAAGAATACATGCTTTTGATATATGACGTATACATGCTGTTGATGCTAGATATTGATTATGTACTTGTATGGATGAGGATACTTGTACTTGTATTGATGAGAATACAGATTGAGGGGATTGAATCATCCCTGGACTTTCAGTCCCAAAGAGAGCCGTAGACGTGAGGTCTCCGAGAATGAAGTCCTTAGTGGACAGTTGAGGGGATTGAATCATCCCTGGACTTTCAGTCCTAAAGAGAGCCGTAGACGTGAGGTCTCCGAGAATGAAGTCCTTAGTGGACATGATAGGATTGCATCATCCTCAAGAGAGCCGTAGACGTATGTCTTCGAGAATGAAGTCCTTGGTGGACATGAGGGGATTGGATCATCCCTGGACTTCAGTCCTAAAGAGAGCCGTAGACAGGTGTCTCCGAGAAATAAGAGGGATTGTATCATCCTTGAACACATGTTCTAAAGTGAGCCGTAGACAGGTGTCTCCGAGAAAGAAGAGGGATTGTATCATCCTTGAACACATGTTCTAAAGTGAGCCGTAGACAGGTGTCTCCGAGAAAGAAAAGGGATTGTATCATCCTTGAACATCTGTTCTAAAGAGAGCCGTAGATGTATGTCTCCGATAAATGAAATCCTGAATTAACAGGTAGGGGATTGCATCGTCCCCGGACTGATGTCCCAGAATAGAACCGTAGACTGAGTCTCCGATAATGAAATCCTGAATGAACAGGTAGGGGATTGTATCGTCCCCGGACTGAGGTCCCAGAATAGAACCGTAGACTGGGTCTCCGATAATGAAATCCTGAATGAACAGGTAGGGGATTGTATCGTCCCCGGACTGAGGTCCCAGAATAGAACCGTAGACTGGGTCTCCGATAATGAAATCCTGAATGAACAGGTAGGGGATTGTATCGTCCCCGGACTGAGGTCCCAGAATAGAACCGTAGACTGGGTCTCCGATAATGAAATCCTGAATGAACAGGTAGGGGATTGTATCGTCCCCGGACTGAGGTCCCAGAATAGAACCGTAGACTGGGTCTCCGATAATGAAATCCTGAATGAACAGGTAGGGGATTGTATCGTCCCCGGACTGAGGTCCCAGAATAGAACCGTAGACTGGGTCTCCGATAATGAAATCCTGAATGAACAGGTAGGGGATTGTATCGTCCCCGGACTGAGGTCCCAGAATAGAACCGTAGACTGGGTCTCCGATAATGAAGTCCTGAATGAACAGGTAGGGGATTGTATCGTCCCCGGACTGAGGTCCCAGAATAGAACCGTAGACTGGGTCTCCGATAATGAAGTCCTGAATGAACAGGTAGGGGATTGTATCATCCCCGGACTGAGGTCCCAGAATAGAACCGTAGACTGGGTCTTCGAAAAATGAAGTCCTGAATGAACAGGCAGGGGATTGCATCGTCCCCGGACTGAGGTCCCAGAATTGATCCGTAGACTGAAGTCTCCGAGAACTGAAGATTGGATTGTATCATCCATGGACCTATGTCCTAAAAGGAGCAGGATTGATCATCCTAGGAATATGATCGTATGATGATGATAGTGATGACGATGCTGATGATCGTGTGATGACGATGCTGATGATCGTGCTGATGACGATGCTGATGATCGTGTGATGACGATGTTGATGATCGTGCTGATGACTATGCTGATGATCGTGCTGATGACGATGCTGATGATCGTGTGATGACGATGCTGATATGACGATGCTGATGATCATGTGATGACGATGCTGATGATCGTGCTGATGACGATGCTGATGATCGTGTGATGACGATGCTGCTGATCGTGTGATGACGATGCTGCTGATCGTGAGATGACGATGCTGCTGACCGTGTGATGACGATGCTGCTGATCGTGTGATGACGATGCTGCTGATCATGTGATGACGATGCTGCTGATCGTGAGATGACGATGCTGCTGATCGTGTGATGACGATGCTGCTGATTGTGTGATGACGATGCTGCTGATCGTGTGATGACGATGCTGCTGATCGTGTGATGACGATGCTGCTGATCGTGTGATAACGATGCTGCTGATCGTGTGATGACGATGCTGCTGATCGTGTGATGACGATGCTGCTGATCGTGTGATAACGATGCTGCCGATCGTGTGATGATAATACTGTTGATCGTGATGTTGATGTTGATGTTGACATTGATGTACCAGTAACTGTTTGAGTTACTGATGAAGAAAAATTGAAGAAAGCTTCCAATGATTTATAGATGTATCATGTATGATGTTGATGACTCCTTGCTCGAGCAGATGTTGTTATAATATCCTTCTCGTTAAGGGGGAGTGTTGAGATATTGTAACTTCAAAGAATATTATATTTGTACTTTATTATTCCGGAGATGTTTCATTCCTCCGTGCAGATCTTATTGTATATCCGGAGATGTTTATTCCTCCGTTGGAATGTGGTAACTCGGGTTATTAGACTTCCCTAGTAGGGGTCGGCCCTGTATGTGTTATGTGGGTCAAAGGGTTATTAGACCACCCTAGAGGGGTCGGCCCAGTTAGTTGTAGTGGGGTATTTAACCTATTGGTTAAATACGAGCCTACGTGTACTTGTGTAAAATACACATCAGAGTAGTGTATAAATAGAGGAGGTGTGTTCCTCATTACATACACTCACTCACTCACTTGAGAAAGGCGCACTTGTGGAGGAGAGGTCTGCTATGGAGGAGAAGGAGCTTATGCTCAGGGTTTGCATCTTTGTATATTGCTGGTCATCTATATTGAGGAAGCTTTGCTGGGTTTTCTACCCCATGAGGGTTTCCCAGGATAAATCTCTGTCTCTTGTGTTTATGCTATGCTTGTTGTTTCTTCAGTGATCCTGTATATGCTATTATTGTGAAATGGAATGTAATGCTGCTATTTTCTGTCTTAGCATATTGAAATTTAACACAGTGATCATTTAGGTCCCAAATTGCATTATGCATCCGTCTAGAGTCCACATACTGGTGAAAGAATTTTGTGTTTTGGTCCCCAGCTTTGAGCCATATAGCTCGACTCTTCAGCCGCCAAGTTTCTTCCTGAATAAGAAGGATTTTTAGTTTACGGCTCTCCATGGATGAGAGTTTTATCGCATCTCCAGGGTTTAACCCAGTCCCAATTGACCTCTGCATCAGAACATTCATATCATTCTCAATCTCAACAAGTTCTCTACTCATCATAGCTTTTTTGTTCTTTTCCCACTTAATAGTATAGTCTTTGATAGCCTTAAGTTTCACCACCAGCTTGTCCATTGCAGAACGTTCCCCTGAAACATCCAATTGTTGCCATTTAGTCCTCACACCCAGAGTGTATTCCCCGTCCGAGAGCCATGTTGAATTGAATTTGAAAGGATAGCATTGATGAGCAGCCTCAACATCAAATTGCAGGACAATAGGAAGATGATCACTGATTTTTATTTGATGTATCCAGGATCTGTAATTCTGAAGACTACCCAGAAGTGTTTCAGATATAAAATAACAGTCGATTCTTTTCTGAATCAGCATATCACCCAGACAACCATTATTCCATGTTGGAGCCAGTGGACGTGGAGCCACATCAACCAAGGAATGTTTCATGAAGAGATTATTAAAGTAGGTTCCCAGCGGGTCCCGCCGAGCCACATTGCCCCAAATTTCCTCATCACCCCATGTGAAATTTAAATCCCTAGCCAGTATTAAGTTTTCCAAATCCAGTAGATGATCAGATGCAGCATTATCCCAGAACTTCACCCTGTCAAAGTATGGCCCATAGCAGTTTATACTATTAATATTTTTTTCCACCCCCCTGATATTACCAGATAATAATATACCCAGGGAGGTGATAGATGGACAAAGCCTTAAAACCAAGGGATTCCAAGCCGCCAAGAGACCACCAGAAAGGCCAACAACATCCACAGTGCAAACCATCCATCCCGACTTGATTTTGTTAAAAAAGGATCGTGCCTTTTCACCGCACACCATAGTTTCCTCGAGAAGTATCAAATCAGGATTTGTAATATGCAGAACACGTTTGAGGGCCAATTGTTTGGGTAGACCCCCCACACCCCGGATATTTAAAGAGAATAAAATCATTTCCTAACCCTTGCTAGGGATTTCATTCCTCTAAGAGCCCGGGTATTAGAAGTTTTGGGGGAGTCCATACAGCATCGTCCATCCACATCCCCCCCCATGGCGACCTTTTTGTTTTTCCTAGCACTCCTCATTTTTAGAGGAGAGAAATCTGGGGCCAGTCCACCCCTATGAGCCCCCTTATGTTCACATATATCCCCCATGGTATCAGGAGGTACCACAGAGGAACTATTTTCAAGCCCCACCCGAATAGGGGGTTTCAAGTCCATCGTGACACCCTCAACCCGGTCAGTATCCACTGACTCGCCAATCAGCCGGTTTTTGAAGTATGTAGGGATAGGTGTCCTTTTCACTATCTACGAAAAGGATGGAATAAGTAAAGTCCTCTCACGGGGATCCGAAGATGAATCCAGTCCTTTGTCCAGACCAACAGAACGCGGCAAAGACACAAGATTCTTATCACCGGGGTCCCCAGAAGTGTCTTCAACCATCAATTTGGAACCAACAGGGACCACCGAAACCCCCCCAACCCTACCATCTTTGCGTGTCAAAACAGGGATCTCAGTGTCACTACATATAACAACAGTCGGGGAAGCTGGAATAGGAATCCTAGGGGAAACCGATATGACAGGGGAGGAGTCAGATGGGCGGGGATCGTTCACATTCTCAATCGGCTCAAGCTCGGAGGCAGGGTCATCATCCCCAAAAGATTCATTTGTTCCATGATCAGTTCCAGAGGAGTTTGTTGACAAAGGTTGACGACGACAAATGTAGTTCCCATCATTTCCATTGTTTATGTCTAAAGAATTAATAAATGAAATATCTAATTCATTCAGCGAATGGAAAAAATTGGGGTCCTGTGTTTTTAACTTACGGAACAACGCCGAGTCTGGAGCATCCAGTGCAGTCACCCTGTTGGAGAAGCCGTCCAGTGTGTCAGTGGAGTCTAACTCGATATCACTACCCTCGTCCGATGACCAGAATGGACCCCCATCCGTGTGACGACCAGAAGATGTCGGAGCACTGCATTGCCGCCATAAATGACCCACCTCCTTGCAGTTTGAGCAGCGAAAGGGGATACCCCAGTAATCAATGAGCTGTGTGAACCTACGGCCACGCCAGTTGATGTTCAGCACATCAATTAGACCCAAAGAGATATCTACCTCCACGAGCACCCGACCCATCCGGCGGTCAAAACCATTAAGGTGTCCATCATCAACATGTAAAAAATGCCCAAGACCATTGCCAATGGCTTCAAAATCCCCGTGGTTCCAGAGAGCAAGTGGAAGATCTCGTAAAAGGACCCATAGATGCCGGAGACGTACAGAGGCTGTTCTAGGGTCAAAGTCCGTTTGCCATTTTTGTAACATTAAGCTACCAGGGCCATGTAGCCATAGTCGCTCCAAAATGCGTGAACAATGAGCTTCCTGCTCAAAAATAAAACCATACCAACCACACGCTAATGCAAATATTTGGGGGGTGTAGTTCAGCAGTGGCCTCCAATTAGCTGTAACCCAGCTGACAATATCCTGGCGGTTCATAGCATGGTATGTAAATTTCCCAACCAGGACGGTCATGTTGTATTTGACGACCTCCTCTATTCCAATGTCGCGACCCACCGTAAGCCAGGCTTCTCCAGGCTTGCGAAAGTATTTACCATTCCGCCGACGTGCTGCGCGGGAAGTCGGCCCAATTTTTGCCCGGTTAGTCGCACCAGGCAACCCCCGGCCACTGCCAACAGACGGGTCTGATCCTCCAATTTCCCCAGGGGTCCGCTTCCCATCCACCTGGCCTCTATGTGCCTTGACACGAGGCACCCCCGGTCTGCTAACCGTGTTGAGTGCCCGTTTCCCATTTAGTTGGTTCTTGAAATGTGAGTCCGGCTTAAAAAGCCCAGCTTCTTCAATCATATAATCGAAAACTGTTAAGTTGTTATCCGCCGGGAGAATAGTTTCCGGCATCCCATCCCCCATTCCGGCAGCCATGTAAACAGATTGCAATCGAATACAACAAGCAATGAAAACGTAAGCACTATACCCCCAGCCGTTTCTATTCCAGTGGGCGAAAAACCCCGGCGGCAGGGTAAAAGCAGTAAAATACAGTGCTGGTAGCTAAAATATATGGTAAAAATAATTTGGCAAGTGTTTAATAAGCTTCCAACACGGAGAGCCTTATACCTCTGTGGTCCACACCCGTCGTATTCGACTGTGACGAATAGCTAGTTTCGATGCATCGGAAAGGAAAGTTGTCGGCCGGTAATACAGAGAGAAAACACAACATATAAAACTATTGTTTATTCGGGATCATGTCAGGCAACCTGTAATAGCCGTGGCATTCCCCTCACCGCCCAAGCAACACCACTCGCCGCCATTGAAACCCTAGTAAAGCCATAGAAACCCTAGTCGAAACCGTAGCACTGCTTCATCTTGGTTATTAAGGCCTCATGTTGGAAAACTCCTCAAGGTTAACAAGGTTAACAAGTTTGCAAGCTCAGACTTCGAGCTCCACTTCAATCTTTTCTGAAATGAAATCCAATTAATAATAGCACTAATTTTGAAATAAGAGGCATAGAGTACAGTTGGCGGTTCAAAGTCTGTACGAACTATCAATTAGTCATTATGGCAGGTAGGGTCGTTGGAGCTCTCACTCGTGGTCTCTGCTCCCGTCTCCGAAGGTTTCTATAATCCAATTCACATTAGCCGTAACTATTAGCCAATTCACATTAGCACTAATTTCGAAATATGCAGCATGGCGTACAGTTGTGGTTCAAACTCTGTGCGAACTATCAATTGGCCTTTATGGCAGGCAGGGTAGCTGGACCGCTCACTCGTGCTCTGGGCTCCCCTGTGCGAACTATCAATTAGACTTTATGGCAGGCAGGGAGCTTCACAGTTCATTCGTGCTCTCGGCTCCCCTATCCGTTTGTTTCTAAACTCGGATGGTTTTTTATTCATGGCATTCTCCATATCTTTCCCAAGGGGACGGTGAGATATATTCAGTGGAAGTGTGTAGTGAGCTCGGATGTGCAGAGAAGGAAAGTTGTAGAGGATACTGCTGGTTGACGTTCGACATTATGCACAGAGAAATCTGGTAAGATTTTCGTCCCTTCCTAGTTTTGATTGGTTAGGGTTTCCATCAGGATTCTCTTGTTGGCTCTGGCTGTGAGGCGATCTCGGTGGTCTCTGTGTCGGGTTAATTCCGCTGTGGTTCTGTTATTGCGTTCAAGGGGAATTTCAATGGTTGTGAGACGGTCCTGGTGGCCTGTCTGCCTTTTTTTGTTTGATGTGGCTCTGTTATTGTGTGTTGAGGGCTTTTCCTTCTGTGAATAAGGAATCAAATCCTCTACTGCAGCCTTCAATACAGTAGAATGGACAACCCCTCGAATTCAGGGTACCTTGGAGGAGAAGGACTGGATAAAATGAGTGAGGTCGAATTGATGATGCGCCACCTGAAATCTCAAATGGATGGTCTGAAAGGAATTTTGTAATGTAAACAAAGGAATTTTGGATATTTGTGATGTAATTTTTCACTTACTAAAATATTTTTGAAGGAGATTTGCATTGCTGTAGTGTAAATATTTGGCTGATTCTCCTAGGTTCTCTTTTAATATAAAATATTTTACCTATTTCAAAAACAAAATGAAAAAAAACCTCATAATATGTTGAATCTTGTTATCTGATGTTTGGGCATGATATCTCAACTCTTTTTGACTTCTCATTTAAGATTTAGTGTTCCTTTCGCCTTTTTATACTGGGGAACTTGAAGTCAAAGGTTTAGCTACATAAATTTGGAAAGTGAATAAACCTACAGAATTTAGAATGTGAATGTGTAAAGTGAAGACCAAGAATAGTCTTGTCGTCAAAATGTTTTGAAATTTGTATTCTTGTTCAAAATGTTTTGAAAATTTCTTGTGATTAAAATGTTTTGAAAATTTGTTTCTTTTATAGAGAAACAAAATATTGTACATAACAAAAACAAAGTTAAGAAAATGTTCATATGTTGTTTCTTTCAATTCCAATAACATTGTTTGCATTGCTTTGCTGTATTTTTTATAAACAACTTCGAATATTTTTATTTATTTATACAATAAATCTTCTAGGGCAGGAAGCCATTGCTTTGTTGTTTTTTTAATAAACAACAATTCATAATATTTAGTATTTATTTTTACATTAAATCCTCTAAGGAAGGGAGCCATTGCTTTGTTTCTTTTACACTAAATCTTTTATTTATACAATAAATCATTTATTTATACAATTAATATTCTAGGAGAGGAGCCATTGCTTTGTTGTTTTTTAATAAACAACAATTCATAATATTTAGTATTTATTTATACATTAAATCCTATAAGGAAGGGAGCCATTGCTTTGTTTTTTTTTTTCAATAAATCCTCGAGGAAGACATTTATTGCTTGACTTTTTTGTTGTTTTTTAGTAAACATCAATTCATAATACCATTATTTATTTCTACATTAAATCTTATAGGGGACTAAGCTACACGCAGCTCTTGTTTTTATTTTGGAGTGTTGCTTAGGCCATTGAAAAAAATTTGTTTGATTTTGTTAGGTTTGGATTTATAAATAATCATAGTTAGTAAAATTAAAATAAAATAATTATGTAGTTGTTTTATTATTTCGATACATTTTTATATTAAAGTGAATTTTGTAAGTATTTTATTATTTGGATTTGTATATTAATATATTATCAAAATGGAAATAGGTAGAAAGGTCCTTAAAAATATAAAAAGTAATACTAAATATTAAGATTAGGTAATAAATTCATTATATTATTGTAACTTTGATGTTGTAAAGTTGTTTAGGGAAGGTTATGTAATCATTAAAATATTTTATTTCAAATAATTTAAAAAGAATAACTTGAATGTTACAAGGTTGTGTAAGGAAAAGATTATGTAACAATAAAGTATTTTAAATAGTAAAAAAGAAATTATATTAACTAAAACAAATTGTAATTTTGTTAGTTTAAATTTATTAATATTATAGTTTTAAAATATCAAGATTTATATTAATTATAACTATAAATTGAGATAAAATCTCACTTAAAAACATAAAAATTAAAATATTTTAATTAAAAAATAAAATAAAAATTCACTTTAAATATAACTAAAATAAAATATTTTAATTAAAGATCAGTATGAGTCCATACAATCATGTCGCATTTGGTGCTTATCATATTTAGAATTGGATCCACATGCTTTTTTTTTTAAGGAAAGAAGTTGAAGATAAAAACAAACTTTAAATATAACTAAAATAAAGTATTTTAATACAATCATGTAACATGAGGTGCTTATCATATTTAGAATTGGATTCATATAATATGCTTTTTTTTAAGGAAAGAAGTTGAAGATAAAAGATAAAATTGATGCATGTTTTTTCTAAATGTATCTTGGATTATGCTAATGTATTTAATCATTATGTATATATTGTTGTTTTAATTGTGATGATGATGATGATGTTTGTTGGTTCGAATCTTATCAATTTTTTTAGAAAGAAGCATTATTAGGTTATGGTAGTTTTAATATGTTAGAAGGTTAAGGAAATTTGTGAAAAGTGGATTTCATCTTCAATGCTCATATATATTTTTACAACGATTATATATATATATATATATATGAATTATTTTAAACTATTTTTTTATAAATAAATATAAATTTTAATTTTTAAAAATTTTAATATAATTTTACATTATGTGTATATCCTGATTTTAATCGTTCTTAATTTTGGTGTTTTGGCCAGCAACTATGAATTTCTTTATAATGTAAATAAAAATATAAAACATACTTTATTAAGTTGTGAAAATTAATGTTTATGAAATTGAATCTTTATTGAGTTGTGAAAATTAATGTGTTTGAAATTGAATCTTTATTGAGTTGTGAAAATTAATGTTTATGAAATTGAATTTTATTAATTATGTATTAATTATTTTTAAGTGCAAAAATGTGATTAAGAAAATAAATTTATAATTGATGCTCACACTTAACTTAATATAATATTTTGTAAAATTAAAAATAAAGTAATACTATTGCTCTAATTTTATTAGTATTTTTCCTTATTGTTTATAGTTTGAAGACGTTAGAAAAAAGAGATAGTATAACATTAATCAATTTTTAAAAAATGACTTCATTATAAATAAAAGATATATGCAATAAAATAAATGAATATGATGTTGATTGGGAACAACTTATGTAACTTTAAAAGCAAAAAGGTAAGGAATATGTTGGTTTGTGTTTATATGTTCAAAAAGATTTAAGAATAATATTTTTAAATTACCATAATTTTGTTAAGTTAGAAGGTTAGATAAGTATTTATTGTAATAGTTTTTTTGAAATTGAGATCTAATATAGATGTATTCATGGCACAGAAAATGTTTTTCATTTTCAACATGCATAGTCTCACAAAGAAGACAAATCCTTTCACCCATGGAGTTTTATGAATTGTCTAACTTCTTGATTCACTATGTAGCTCATGAGTGTTCATTCTTATTTTAAAATAAAGAGATACTTTTGATCTTAAAGATTATATTGAGTATGGTAATTTAAGTAATGCAAGTATGACGAGTGTTGTTGTGTGCAATTTCTCTCTATCTTTGCTTTGATTAAGACATTAGGGTTAAAGATCTCCTGATCGTATTTTAATTTTCATTTAACCTCTAATTTTTTATTGTACCACTACTTCTCTTTAAACTTTGATGTAATAATATTTTTAATATTATCTATATTTTGTATAGTGACATTTTCATCAATCACCCAATGATTTAACCAAGATATGGTATCTTTATGGCAACCTTTCCTAGGTGATTTTAACTATATTTTAAAGCAATTTAAATAAGAAGTCTCTTATCTCCCATGTTATTTATATTTTTCTTGTACATTAGGTGACTAGTCATAGCTATACTCTCTATGGGGAATGACACACTCCTATGAAGAGAATATTATAAGGCATATTGCTTTTAATTTTAAGATTATAAAAACTATAAAACACTTATGGATTTTCTAAATCTCTCTCCAAGATTTTCAAGAAATGTTGCAACCCCAAACTTCAAAACAATATAAGAGAACGAGAGCAATGAGAGTTTCAAAGAGGAGTTTCTTTTTATCTCACATCACAAGGGTTTCTAATTTGCAAAATTTTCAAGACCAAAATAAGCTTTCCACCCTCCATTAATCATTTTCTTGATGTTGTAGCTCACTCGAGCTTTTGATGGATATCAATGCCAAGATATTTGTATGAAGTGACTTCCTCCAAGTTGTTATTGTCATACAAAACAATTAGCGTAAGTGACCTTATTGGATTTGATTATCAAGTTTTTTTTTTGGTGTTAACAAACATATAATACTAGAGTATAAATCCTTGAGAATTCTTAATTGTTTATCAAGATCAAAGCCACACCTTGCCAAAAGAACAATATCATTAGCATAAAAAAGAAGGATGCTGATTATTCCTGCTAACATTGTGCCAGTGCAACCTACCTCTACTAAACAACCTTCTAACTTGTCAATGTATATGCAAAAAATTGTAGGGGAGGGGGGACAACCTTGCTTAACTCTTATATTCCAATCAATAACGTCCAACCAACCCTCAATGTTCTTAAACTTGGCAATGACATTCTCATACAACCTTACTCAAAATGAGCCTTTAGCTCTTTTAATCTATTCAACAATTTATTTTTGGCCACTATATCAAAATATTTTATAAAGTCCACAAAGCAACAAAAGAGATTGGATTTATTATTCCAAACTTCCTTTGCAATAATTATGAGAGTAATGAGGTGGTTTGTAGTTGAATGATACCTTCTAAAACCAACTTGGCCTTTAGTCCCTTTCCTTTCAATTTTTCGCCATCTATTGATCTTATTTTCTAAAATAATACCATATATCTTGACTAAGAGAGGGCTAATCATAATAGTCCTATAGCTAGAGAGGTTATTTTTATCCCCATTTTTAAAAATGGGAACAATATGGCTATGAGTCCAAGGTTTAAGAAAACCTTGCTTGATTGCTAGATTGAAGAGCTTCTGGATGTGGGAGATGAGAATGACTTGATAATCTTGGACATCCTTAATTTTCTCATTCTTATCTTAAGATTTATCAATTACTTTTTACAATTTATTTCTTATATATAAATTTTAAAATAAATATAAAATATAATTTATCTTTTAATACAATAAATTATTGTTTTGACTTTAACATTTTTCCATTTTATATTTATATATTTCATATTTCCAATTTTTTTTTATATTTATATGGTTAATTTTGACATTTCTAGTATTTATTAATTTACCCAAACAACCACCCTTTTTATCAAAATTATTATTTTGACTTTAACATTTTTCCATTTTTTATTTATATATTTCACATTTCGGAATTTTTTATATTCATATAGTTAATTTTGGTATTTCTAATCTTTATTGATTTACCCAAACAACCACCCCTTTTATCACTCCTTTTATCATTAATCACATTTTTTACGTATTCTATAATATAATTTTATATTATAATTGAAGCGTCAAAACACACCTCTATATTCTTAGTTTAGAATGTACAGTAATTTCGTGATTATGAAAAAGCGGATCCTACTTGTCTCCCCAAATTGCAAAGATCTATCTTAAATTCATAAACTTATAAAGGTTGCAAAGATCTATCTTAAATTCATAAACTTATACTTATAAAGGAAAATCTTTGTTGTGAAACTTGATAACTAGATGATTAATAAATGTTAAAGTTCTTACCTTCAAGATTACAAATAAAGTGATTAATTTTATTATTAAATTCTTATTAGTTATTTAATGTGTAAAGAGTGTTTTTTTTTTAATTTTTTTAATCTTCAATTCTTTAATTAATTTTAAAATATATACTTATTATTTTAATTTTTTAATTTTTTTTATATAAATAACAATTAAAAATATTAATCATTATAACATTAATATCAATAGAAACTGATATTAATCATTATTATTAAGATTAATATCAATAGAAACTGAAATATTGTATGTTAACATTAATATCAATAGAAATCAAAGTTTTTGTTTTTTAATAGGCATGGTATTTTGATTTATGTATATAGTTAAATTGGTAGATACAACATATAATCTTCATTTATATGATTTTTGTTTATTTTATAAATAAACATTGAGTTTGTTAAATAAGCATTATTTATTATAACATGTGAGTTCATATTGGAGTTAAAAATACTATAAAATGAAAGTAATCTACTACTTACTATGTGAGACTTTAGGGATATTTTTAATATATTAAAATTATTAAAAAAAAATGAGGAGAGGTTAGAATTAGGTACCATGGGTTTCATTGTGTATGAATTTGAACTAGTGTTTGAATATGTATGATCTATGTATGAAGATATGTATGATCTATGTATGAAGGTTCTTATGGAGTATATTATAACCACTAGGTGTGAATCCAAGATGACATTAAAGGGTTTGTTTTACATGTGGAAATATCTAGTCCAGCCAAGCTTTCATATTTCACCATGTGTGATATCACCATCCTAGTAGTATAAATAAAAAGAGGGTTTTAGTATCTAGTAAAAATATGGGTGTTTTTTAATAGGAAAGGTGTATTGGGTTTTCAACAAAATGATCTTTGGAAGTATTCCTTAATATTTATTTGAGGTGGTGGTTTTCTTTGAACAACCACATTCCCTTATTAGAAATCATTTAAAAAAAAGCATTATGTAGATCCCAAATATTATAAACTACTTTTAAAATACTATAAAATGGAAGTAATGTATTGCTTACTATATATACTTATTGTAAACTACTTTTAAAATACTATAAAATGGAAGTAATGCATTGCTTACTATATAGGGGTCTAAAATGGAAGTAATGCATTGCTTTCTATATAGGGGTGTAGAGTATTTTTAATATATTAAAACGTACTGGTTAGGATTAGGTACCACTAGGTTGAATGAGGTATAGATTGGGTTGAAATGGGGTATAGATTGTGTTGAATAGGTGTTGCAAGTGAAGGTTGTTTGAGTTTCATTGTGTGTGAATTTGAATTAGTGTTTGAATATGTATGATCTATGTGTTAATGTGGTGTGAATTTGATTGTGTGTGACTTGTGTTGTAATCAGTATTCAATTTATGTGTGAATGTGGTATGAAGTCTATTGCAAACACTATGTGTGAACTGTGTGTGAATCCAAGATGATCCAAGATGTGGTCATGTTTTTTTCTACATCTTTAACCAATATTTCATATTTCACTTGATGTGACATCATCATCCTAGTAATATACATTAAAAAGAGGGTTTTAAAATGTCAATGAAAGATGAATATATAGGATATCTAGTGAAAATAGGGGTGTTAATTGGAAACATTCCTTAATATATAATAAAATTAGGGATATTCTTCTTATGGACCACAACAAACATCTAGAAACTAAATTATTATATTTGAGATTTTTATTTCTAAAAAATACAAAAGATTCTTTTTATAAGAATTAACAGTAAAATATTAGTGAAATTAAGGATATTCCCATATGAATCACCAAAAAACAGTAACAAGTAAATTATTATGGATCACCAAAAAACAGTGTCAAGTAAATTATTATGTTTGAATTCTTTATTTCTAAAAAATCACAAAAGATTCCTTTTTTATAAGAATTAATACAAATATCTTATTGTAATTAATTTTTAAAATAGAGACATTATGTCAATTTATCACATATCTTATCAAAATAATACCATGAATAAAAAAAGATTAAAAATTAAAAATTAAAGAAAAAGATTTGGAACTATCACCTCATATATAAAAGGGTAATGAAAACTTGGTACAACAAATATGTTAAAGTTGGGACAAAAATATGTTAGAAAATAAGATTATATTAATCCAAATCAAGTTTATAATTATTATTTATATAAAGCAATTTGTATTTTAAAAAGGAAAATCTTTATCCATAAAAAAACATTTATTTATTTTGCCGATTCACATTAATTTTTCATGAGCTATCAAATTATGCAAAAAGTGATGAAAACAATATAGATAAAGAAGAATTTTACACATAAGAAAATTGTGATGAAGAATAATTTTTTTTTAATTTAATTTTACCTATGCAAAAAGTGATGAAAACAATATAGATAAAGAAGAACTTTACACATGGAAAATTGTGATGAATAAATTTTCCTTAATTTAATTTTACCTATTTCACTTTCGATTCAATTTTCTCTAAATTGAAAAAAACTCATTACCATAATGAACAAATTATTTTGTGGTGTGAAAATAAATATTTAGTAATTTTTAGCTTGTATTATGGGTATAATATATAATATATGTTTAGTAGGTTTTTTTATGTGAAACTTTTACAAATGTTTTGTATTATTTTTTAGTATGAAGAGAGATAAGTGTTTAAAATCTTTATAATCTAATAAATTTAATATAATTTAAATATTTAAAATTATTATATTTAAAATATTATGTTTATAAAAAATAAAAATGAAAAACAAATTTCCATATTATTATTCATTTATAAATTCATTTACACTAACAAATATTTATTAAAAAAAAGAGTATCACTGTCTTAATTTCCAACCAATGCCATCAACATCAATAAATCTATTACAATTTTATTATTAAGTTAGCATTTTCAATCTCACAAGCTACGACTATGACATCGTTTTATTAATCGTAATTAAATTTTTTTTATTTTAATAACCGGAGAATCTATCAAGACAATATCCCTGCTGAGCTTTGTCAACTGAACATGCTGGAATACTAAACCACGGGCCGAGATCAGCCTAATAATGGTAACTAACTCAAAGTTAACAATTTCGAATATGCAAATGTCTCATTAAATAGTCCTCACACTCAACCACTCATAGTGCTTCTTCATGGCAGGAGGTTGGTTAAATGTACCCCCACATCTTTGATGTGATTGATGCCGCTTTGAACTCAATAAAATAGCTTCATAAACAAATGAGAAAACAGAAGTGGCAATGCTGTCATCTTGCTCCTGCCGCTTTGAACTCAATAAAATAGAATGCATGTGATCGATGCCGCTTTGAACTCAATAAAATAGCTTCATAAATAAATGAGAAAACAGAAGTGGGCAATGCTGTCATCTTGCCCCTGTTGTTGCTGTTTACGAGACTGGTTTGACTTCAACTTCAAGTTGTCGTCCACCTGCTTATTTTTTATTGGCTTCTGCAATTCAACTGACTCTCCAGTACTGCATGATACGACCATTTACAGCGAAAGCTGTGGACGAGATGCGCTACTCAAGCGGCGTGGGATATGGGGCACTCAAATCGCCCCGTCCCGCCGCCAAACGGACCCACCCCCGTTCTGCTTCAACCCGTCCACCGTCCGCCAGATACGTCGAGGCGACCCCACCTCCGTTGCGTCAACGCCCGTAACCGAAACAAAGACTAACCTACGTGGAACCCGTTTGGACGTGAGTTAATGGGCGCAGATCCACCACCTTGCTCGTCGAGTTAATGCCGAGCTACCACTTCCGGGCGGCCTGTTCAAATCGTTTACGCGCTCAATCTCGGTGCCCTCAATCTCCTGCAGACCCCTGTTTCCTCAAATGACCAAGCAGATCTGGCGTGAACTGCAGATTATAGCATTCGCGAAGGTCCTGAATGTTGCAAGTTCGAGTCTCTTTCAACTTGGAAATTGATTGGAAATCTGTGCATACTAAGATTACTCGCCATTTCTGTTTGGACGGTGATCGCATAAACAAAAATCGAGGTGTGGGTTTCTGTAATGCTTGCCCACAAGCATTTTGTGAGGGAGGTGTTCTTCACCGTCCTTTGCATTGCAGGCATCGGATTGGCGTTATCGAATGCTTACAGTCCCTTCTTTTCTCGTTCAGTTTCTCAGGAACTCACTCATTTCGTTTCACGCACACTTATTGGAGACTCTCACATTTCCATGGGATCTGCACAAAAATTGCCCGTGGTAATTAATTGCTACTCCTTATCTGCTGTTTCAGCACATATCAAATTAAATCCCTCATGTTTTTTTAATCGCTTGTATTTCTTTGTGTACAGAAGATTTTAATGGCGCCTGCCCCAGCTCCAGTTCCTCCTGCACCCCCTCCGCCTCCCCCTCAAGATGAATTAGATTTAGTTTTGGCTAAAGCTGCGAACCCAAACAGGACAGTAATAATCACGGCCTTGAATGGGGCTTGGGCTGAGCCTAATACCATGATTGATATCTTCATCGAGAGCTTCCATGTGGGTGAAGGGACACAGGAATTGCTGGACACAGGAGTTGCTGAACAATCTGCTCATTGTCGCCTTGGATGCGAAGGCCTACAAACGCTGTCTCCAAATTCATTGGCACTGCTACTCTTTGAAGACAAGGGGAGTTGATTTCTCTGCAGAGAAGCTGTTCATGACTGAAGATTACTTGAAGATGATGTGGAGAAGGCTTGGCTTCTTGGTAGAAATTCTGAAACGCGGTTACAGTATTGTCTTTTCGGTAAGTAGTTAAAGAATGCCTGGAATTTTGTATCCCCGTTTGTGGGTTTTCTTTTGGGTTCTTCAGTTTTAAAGGACAGGAACAGAGGCAAGTCCATCTATCAAATTTTAGTCTTGAAAGTCATTGTCTGATTCCAGGAATCAACACTGAAGACTTCACAGCCTTTCATGTGATCATCTACAACGACAAAGGGGTTCTTATAGTTTGTTTCTTTGTGAATAGGGGACACCCTGATGGGCAGGCCTGCCAAATGGGTATTTACTTTTCACTACCGAACAGCTGGTGCAAATATCCCAATCTACAGTGTGTATGTATGCCGCTATAAAACAGGGAATTAAGTTTAAGCTCTGACATTGGCCAGCTCAAGCTAAAAAACAATTTGATTTATAAGCCTCTGTAGAAAATAATGCCTGTAAACTCTTTAATATCATGGGTTCGTTTCACGCCAACATTGATGGTTACCACTGAGGTTATCATGAAACTGCAAATAGCAGTTTCATAATGAGGGAAAACCATTCCTGTTAAAGTAGTGACCAAATGATTACTTGGATCTTAAGTTTCCATTTTAAAAGTTCAACACTCCTCTGATCTCTTTTGGCAGGTGCTCTTGCAATACCTGTAAGCAGTTAGCAGCGGAGTTTGTTAATTGTTTTATGTTTTGGATTATGTAATTTCAACAGCATATATTTGCAATTCCAACCATTTAAGCTGGATTCCAGTTAGAAAAATCACCAAAAAAAAGGGATCAAAACCTATAAGGTTTAGTTTACACAGTTAGCAGTCAAAGCCAATCTAAATGAAATGGAACCCATATTAGCAGCCTTACAATCTTCGTAACTTGCTGGGGGTTAGCTTTAAATGACATTTAAAGCTACAATCGCCATCAATTAATGGGATTCTTCTGATAATACTGCAAGCAATACCTACTTTGGGAAATTCTATTACTGCCTCTAATGTGCCCTTTTCATGTAGACCAAACCTGGCATCTCAATCTCTTAAGATTTTGATTGACAAACCATCTTCTGGAGGTTTCCAGAAAGCTAGAAGACTCCAGATTATATGCTGGATGCGAATTAAGTTCTTCAAAATCAACCAAACATTGCGATCTGATGCACAGCCCAATCCATACCAGGCATTACTGTCTATAGTAGGATGTTTTTGTAGTTGGACCAGGCAAATAGATTTGTTCAACTTTTCAACATCAACCCATATTTATACTTTTCCTCTATTTGTTCAACTTTTCAACATCAACCCATATTTATACATTTCCTAAGTGCCCATTTGACATGGACTGGAATATATTGTACTAAGGAATCTCTTTTTCTACTTATACATCAGTCAAAAGGAAGTTAGTCAAGGTGCCAGTGGCCACTCGGCTGTTTCCTGAAACTTTATACATGATTTTCTGTCTTAACTGGAGCCCTGGCCCTCTTCCTTTGATACATCATGCTTAATTACTTTTCCTTTTTTATATGTTTGTTTTTAGTTGTACCAAAGAAAGCCGGATGCAATTGGGAGATCTATCAAATCTCTGTTTGTATGTTTGTACAGTTGTAGTCCAAACTTCTAAGGAAAATTCAAAATTCTATATAAATGTCTCCTCTGCTTACAAATCAAGACAGCTATGGGGCCTCCAAATTTATTTGACTTGAAAAACAAAACATCATTCTGGCAAAAATAATTGAACAGTTCAGCTTCAGTTTACAACTTCTGAAGGCATATCATAGCTGGTTTGGGGTTTTGTTTGTTTGTCATATTGAGGTCAGAAAATATATCATTGTTTGCCATGTTTTGTTGTGTTGTGCAGGACGCTGATATAATGTGGCTACAAAATCCGTTGGTAAGGCTGGCAGAAGATGCAGACATCCAGATGACATGTGACAAATACAATGGCAACCCTTTGGATTTGAAGAATGAAGCCAACACAGGGTTCATGCACGTCTGTTCCAATGAACGAACCATCAACTTTTACAGATATTGGTATCTGTCAAGACGCTTTTTCCCGGGCCAGAAAGAGCAGGACGTCTTAAATATTCTCAAGTTCACGAGGCAGTTTGCTGGAAGGGGTATGAAATTTATGTTCTTGGAAACCAAGTACTTTGGGGGATTCTTCCAGAGGAGCCCAGAGACTCAGTCAACAACTACAGCAGCTACAGAAAGGGAATGTGATGGCAAAGACCTTAGCGGAAGCCAAGGAAAGCATCTGGTTGGATATCAGCAAGTCTATGGCAGAAATCTGGCCATGCATATAGATTTGAAAATCAGCACCAAGGATCCGAACAAATCAACATAATTCCTATATTTGTAATTTGAGATCTAATTAGTTAGATATTTTCTCCATAATATCCTAGTCATTTATGACAGGAGCAAATGTAAATAATTGTATAAATACTTCTTTCTTCGAAGTATTGAGGGTTGATTTTTTCACCCAGGAGCTGTTGTGTAAACTTTACAAAGGATCCACCAGTAATAAAACAGGATTGTTCACATGATTTTTGTGTCAAATTGTTGGTGATGTCTCTCTATCTTTGTTGAATGTTTTCTTATTCTCTGTGATCATTTATGTATTTCAATTTCTAATCATTTAAAGGAAGTCAATGGTTTCTTTTAAGGATAAATTTAAGCAAACAACTCTGAAGTCAATGGTTTCTTTTGGCCATCAATTCGGTACATACAGGAAATTCGGTCAGGTCTGTCAAAGGAAACAAATTGCATGTGTGAAAACTATCTTTGTGCCATTTAGCATCTAAACAATGTAAGGCATGTCTTCTTTAATGATTTTCCAAGAAAAATCATGCATATATAACTAGCTTATGTTGTCTTTCACTTAATAAACATCATGTCTTCAGTTAATAAAGCAAAGTTAAAAAGATGAGGAAAAGTAATTGTCATGCCAAGGACACTTTTAGTAATTAATGATAATTTGAAACTTATGAAGTCGGATACCTTTAGCCTTTCATAAGAACTGTCAAAATGATTTGGAGCAAAAATTGCTTGAATAGTTTGCAGATCCAAACCTATGCTATACTTTTAAAATGCACCGGCATGTTGCATACATCCCTCTGAATATGACAATCCTGATACTGAACTTGTCCTTGTACTAGCATCCTCATCCAAAAAGATAGCATGCTGTTGGTTAGAGTTTGCCACTCTAGATTCAATCTCTTGATGAATATCACATGATCCAATGGTCCAACTCTAAACCATCCCAAATTGTGCAACAAACCCTCATTATGGAGTTTCATCCAAAAATGGCAATAAAGACATGCAAATCTGTTCCAAAAGGGCTGGACGCTCCTTCATCACAATGGCTCAAGACACATCAAATGATTTATGTAAAGGCTGCAACTAAATTTCTGGGCAGAAAATTTACATCCCCAGTAAGCTACAGCACTCCATTTGTCCACTTTGCGACCTTTAGTGTTCCTTCATGAAGGTTGATGGCTTTGTTTTCCATTACATCCACAATATAAACTTAGCATTGGCTACATTATTATGCTTACGGTTTGAAATGTTGTTTTTCATAGCAAACATATAAGTGAAGGTCAATCTATTGAGTTTATATTCTACTCCATCTCTAGATATTACTGTTGGGTTTAATATCCTTTAATTCTGTGTAGAACAACTCATCAACTATAATGTCGATCACTTAAAATATCCATGTGTTTAAGGTATTAACACTGGAACAGCCTACCTTCCTAATGCTGGTCACTTATTGTCATTACATTGGACTTTTGAGACATTTGTAACATTGTCCTAGAAATTTAATGTAAAGGGGACTGAAATTTGTGGGTATCTTAACTGTTCATTTACACACACAGATGCAATTCTACTTGGGGCTGATTTGTTTGCATAAATATGATTACTTGGTAAATACATAGATGACCACCTTGAAAACCTGAACCTAGGGATGATTTTTCTCTCATATTTTGTCTCCATTTTTGCATGATAATTGTGATCACATTAGAATATACCAGCATCTACAATGCATAAAAAAATCTGAGTTTGAGGGGATTTGAGACTGCTGGTTTATTCAATTAGAAATCTGAGTTTTACTCATTGATTGTATTGAAGTATCATTGGAGGTTGATTTGGCATCGTTATTGTCTCTATATATTGGCATGTGCTTGGAATACATACAGTACCTATTTGAAATTTGATTTTAAACTAAAACTAAGCTTCACATACTGAAATTGACTTGTCAAAAATTGAAGTATGTCAAAAATTCTGCATACTGTGTAATCTCTCAACTGTCAGGATGGGCCATCAGATTCTTTCACCATTTGCTAAGTGCTAGAAAATTGTGAATTGTGGCCTTACATCAGCTACACATTGCTTCTCAACACCTAAACCCTTCTTTAGGCTTTCTTCTCACTTCTCTGCTTCAGCTATAACAACTGAAAGTGTAGCTTGTTCTAGCTTAAATTTCTCTTTAGCTTCACTTGCAGATAATTCCATATGTTTCGTACTTGGATGTCCATTCCTTGTGCTCTATTAAAAAAGCCCCATATTACACTGATAATCATATAGATGCACACTCAATATAAAACGAAGAAGAATATGAATTTATCCAGCTTAGCACAAACCCAAATATAAAATCAAATATATCCTTAAAAATCAAAAGATTATTTTTCCACGATAAAGTATACAAAGGTTAAAAATTAGAAGCATAGCAAGGGACGTATCATAAAAGTAAATTGTTACAATTTAAAACATAACAATGTCAATAGAAGTTGTGAAACCAAATGACTTTATGTGGATTTTCCATTTCTTACTCTGATAACTAGAGTCCTCATGCAACTCCAAGTTGCTTCTTCCCCTGATTTTATATATTAGTGACCACATTGATATGGATTAGGCTAGTGAGAGGTTGAAGTGAGTGTGATTGGGAGTTAGAATGAAATGCCTATCAGTCTACCATTCACAAGAGCACAGTAAGAAGAGATTAAATCAGTGTGATAATGATCTTCTAGGCAGCTTTGTGGACAAATCCTGAGCCTCAACATTTCCCATGACCGTTGAATGAAGATTTGGATTCAAAGTCTGCAGTTTCCATCATTTAACTCATTTTGGAATGATTTTGGAAAGCCTGAGGCCAGAAATTGAAGGCAGCTCGAATTTGTGGTTTATCTTGAGAAATTGCACGCTGCTACAGAGAGTTCTGGGTGCATTTGACAAGTGCTACATCAACTCACAGAATCCAGTACTGGAGTATACACAAGTCTGCTACAACATTATAGTGATCCCATTCCTTGAGTTTAAGGGCGGTTACTTTCATATATGCCATCTATCACCTACAGGTATGTAAAACAGTCTTTCTTTAATATATATATCAGATATGTTCAGTGACAAAGCGTATCTCAAAGGAGTACATAGTAACTTGACACTTAAGGTTAAAATTGAACCTAAAATTACATGATGTACTTGAAGATGTCTATACAAACTTCATATCAAATCTGCAAACACATCAAATATGCTACAGGAATTAGGCTTTGTATGCTGCAACAGATGACATTTGTGACAACAGTCTCCACTCCCCAAAACTATCTCTATTATCTTCATCAATTAGGAATATAATCAAACAACTTCAAATCCCAGAAAAATATGTTATACTTGGGATCATCTTATAGTCAGCTAATGCAACCATTATAGAAAATCTCATCAAATATTGGCCAAGGAAAAACCATAGTTTTATTGGGAAAAACCATAGTTTTATTCATATTAAGATAGAAAGTACATTTCGTATATGTATTTAAGTATTTCTGTCATGTTAAAAAAAAGAGGGAAATAACAACTTTGTTTTTGGCTTTTGCTTTAGAACATTACAAATGTTGGCTTCCACAAGGGAGCAAAAAACTTGTCTCTGGACAACACTCGCAGTTCTAAACTTAGATTTCTCAAAAAAGGTTCTAACAATTTTCCATCTAAATGATCAAAATAAACCAGTAACTCCTAAATCTTTGATACATCAGTATCACTATATACTCCTCCATCTAGAATCATCTCAAAACAAAGTGGGATGAAAATATTCAGAATGCTGGCTCTTGAATATGCCACAATCCATTCTTCAGCTGTAGACCAGCTTTTGAAAGTCCATCCGTTTATCCATTTCTTTCCCTGTACATGTGATGGAAAGAGATTGAGTTAAAACACTTGAATCTCATCAAATTTTGGACTAGAAATGTAGTAATAAATAACAAGTAATATAAATTATGTGAAAAAAGCTCAGTGAACAAAGCATACCTTCTCTTTCCAAAAGAAACAAGTAGGAAATTTCGAATATAGTTACTTACCTTCATATTATAATTCCAAATTAGGGAATAATGTCAACTTCATTCGCCTTAATGTTGGCATGTGTGCAATAGAAGAGACATTGGTGTCTGAAAATATGCATATACAAATACATGTCAATGAATTATAAATGATAATGTCTCTCTAATAATACCACGATAAATTCACTTCAAAGAAAAACAAACCTAGTGGTGGGTTCATAGATGCAAGTGATTCTGAATGTGTATGATTGATAGATGATGGTTGTTTTGAATTTGTATCTACTTGACTGCTATTCCGAGGCCTTACAACCCTTTGTGGTGTACCTTTCAAAGCACGTGCTCCACCTGCCAATATATTACAGTTATGAAATTCTCTATGATATGCCACTTCATGACATTAATTTATTTAAAAAGTATTAGAAATTTAGAAATAATACCTGAAATGACTGTTGATGAATTTTTATTTGCATACATTGCCTCCAATTCTTCTTCAAGAGTTTTCTTCTTCAACCTCCCCCCCTCTACCACTGGAAATTTATATTTTGTTGGGTCAACATTAAATGCAGATGGGGAAGCATCATGATTTCCTTGAATGGGCATGGTATTCATTGACTGACTTAACATTTGTCTACCTATCAAAGGAAAGTTGAAAGATTCAAATGCTTGTGCATCCACATTTAGGTCTGGAAGCAATGCACGCTTATTTTGTCGTTGGCGAGACCTCTTCTTAGGGCTCAAGAAGCTTTTTCTTCGCTTCAATGTGCGTTCAGTGTCATTATAACTAAAATCAAAATCATGAATGCATCGCTGATTCATATCAACAACAAATTTATCCACGAGCTCTTCCATCAACAATGCCCTTGAAATAGAATGTGGAGGTTGCACCATTACTGCTTGAATCTTTTTATTGCATCTGTCAAAAATTTCTTGACATCTCCCAAGGTCACATTCATCCAACTCATTGATGATAGGATCAAAATTCTCATTTGAGGCAATCTCAATGTTTTGATCCTCAACAATGTCATCATCCGGTCCCATAATTGGAGATCCACCATTTACTACATCAACATTAACATCCAACCTAGCTAATTGATGTATTTCCCTAGAACCATATCCTTGCAACATGTTCACTTGAATGACATGTTTACAAATATTTCCTCTCATAGCCCATGGGCAATCACATGAAGGAAATGTTTGGTTTGAATAAACCACAAGATATTTTTTCAAGGACGATTGACTTTGCACCCAATAACAATTTTGAATTTCATCATGAGGAACACAATGGTCATCCGGAATATTTTTAGCCTTTTCCATAGATGTCTCTATGATATGCTCCAACCTGTAGTTATTTATGAAACCAGCTTTCTTTAGACGAGCCATGTTCCAATAATAGAGTTCCACCCTTTTAAGCAAAGTGTAGATAAGCCAGTCCATCCGTCGGTGGCATTTTCGTCTACGATCACAAAGGAATTTTGTTTTTAAAAAACAATGATATGCTTCAATGGCACTGTTTGTTTCTTGGTTGGCATGACGAAAATTTCGATAACCTTTTGCCCACATATCTGCAAAAAGAAAGTATGAAATTTACCATATTCAATAAGCAATGCATTTTACAGCAACTTGAACAGGTTTAAAAGGTTCTTACGAAATTTTTGATTATCCTTCCAATTCCTTGAAAAGTATTGCAAGAAACGGTTCTCATCTTTGAATTCTTCATAAAACTGATCCAAAGCTTCGACAACAGAGTTTGGATCACGACAACCGTTCATGATAGCACCTAATGTTGAAAACATTTTTCTTCCAACATCCTCACAACTAGCCAATCTAAAGACATTCTTCAGCCATGCTCTTCTAACATGCCAAGCACATAGTAAAACTTGACAACCTATAACAGATCTACAGATAGCAAAAAGAACATTCTCTTAGATAAATCAGTGAGTGAAGAAAAAACATGAGAAACTATCTTAACTAATTGCAAAAAAATACCTTATTGCATCAATTTCTGCTAATGCATCATCTGTCATGAACGCATTCACTGTCCAATCAGGTTTAAGTTGTCGACCTCTTTCCATAAGGTTGGACAACCACAATGAGATATCAGATGACCTATTTCGGGATGAAACAACCCATGCAATAGGGATTCCATTTTGTTGTTTGTCAAACACAAGCAGGGTATACAATTGATACTGCATTCACACAATTATGATGTCAATATTAAAGACAACAAAATACAAATAGTAGAAATGAAAATAAGTGTACGTATGCATCAATTTCTAAATGAATACTCACCCCATACTTGTTTGTGCTAAAAGTTGAATCCATTGAAATGATACTGTTATGTGCATATTTCACCATATTATGCAACATCCAATCTGTTTGAATACCAATGATAAATGCCATCTCATCACCATGAGGGGTTTGGTAGAAAAAGAATGAATTCGGATCTTGTTGGTACCATAGATTCAAACTTATTGACTCATTCTTATCAAGTTGAAATTTGTTTTTTCCCAATCGATTAAAAATGTTGACGACATCCCTCCGTGTCAGAAAGCTGTCTCGAATGCTTTCATTATCCACATTGAATAAGCCTTCTCTAACCTCCAACATATGCCGTTCGCAAACCATATCAACAGATAATCCCATTTCATACATTGCCTCCACTGATAGTACCATTTCTCTTGAAAGACGAGGTGCATACATCACCCTTGGCTCGTTGGATCTATCAAACTGTCCATGGCATGGCCAACCATCTTTGTCTTCATGTTCATACATATTGTATGTAATTATGGCCACATTGGGTTTACCAGCCATTTGTTTCACAATAAAGTGGCACTCACATCCCCTTTTTTGAATATATCGCTGCCTTTTTTTAGGAGGTTTTGGTCCATTCCTCTTGTCCTTTGGTCCATATGTGCATCGATAACTACACATATGGAAATTTTCCAATTATAATACTTTAGTTCAATATAACAAAATACAAAATAGACAGCTCATACATGACAAAAATGTAGTTACTCACATTGAATATTTGTTTGAAATTGAATCCCTATGATCAGTCCCATCGTTCATCCTATGTAGCTTTCGAACAAATTTGCATGGTGCATTTGGGTTCATTTCCTCCCCCTTGATGAAGTCAGGAACTCTAGAATATGGAATTAATGCAACACGGTCAATAGATTTGTCCCCTTTCACAACTTCACTCCAGTTCAGATCAGTGCTGGAAAAGATGTCTTTCCCAGGTAGGTCTTGTACTTTTAGATCCATAACAGTGGTCCATTTTTTCTTTCGAACCATCCTCTTTGATATTCTACAAACAAATGAAACACATATGTCAATATTCATATATCCAATACATTGATTTATAAATATATGGTTGTGCTTACATTGAGTACATGAAAGATAGTATACCATGTCAGAAGAAAACAATAAACCATATGCTTGGTTTCATAATGAACACAACTATGTTCAAGAAAAAACAATGAACCATTATCCAACCATTATTTTCATGTCCAAATACCTTCAGGTTGATTACAAATTTGATAGAAAAAAAATCTAACCTTAGAAATCAGTATTAGAATTTGCCCAAATATTTTGAGAAATTAGAAATTCTTCAATGCTCCTGTACAATCTTGCCAGTTTGGGATTTGGTGCAAATGCTTAGCTATACTCATATGTCACAATTGGAATTGTTCTTGTAGCTTGCACTCTGGTATTGATTGCCACTATTGACAAGTGGGTGTAAATAGCATTGATTATTAGTCTTGGCATTTAGATGATAATATGTCAGGTAAGATAAAAGTTGACAGAGAGGGTAATCTCTTTTTTCCTTTTTGTAGCCTTTGTTGCATCTTGATTTCCAGCATGACAGTTATAGATCCTAAGTTTTCGTAAGCCCATTATTTCTTTTGACCTATATCATGGTGTTAAAATGCTAGAAGCAACATTTTCAGGCCAAGAATGATCATAGTATGGTGACACCTATTGTAGAAAGATAAAGCCTTGGGTATGTCAAATATGGTTATGAGGATAACTTGTTATTCGAATATTGGGCATGATTTATGCGAACGATTAAATTTGAATACTTCAGTTGAAATCTAAGAATTACATATCATTGAATATTTAGAACTGTAAATACAAAGGACACAACCTTATTGTATAAGGGAATGGTTTATTGGGTGAGATATTACTTAGGAATCCAATGGTAACTATAAAAAGAAGTCAAATATTTACAATGTATACCTAGAGATTATTAAAAGAGATAAAGGGATCAGAAGAAAGAATTTGGAGAGGATTAAAGGAACTATGTGTTAATTAACCCCTAAGATTATTAGAATGGTAAGTCAAAATGGATATGATTCTGCAAAGGATAGTTGGATAGTTGGATAGCTGGAGCATTGGTTGTACAATTGAGCTAGTGGTTACAAGTAGAACTTAGCCGTCTACTAAATAGAAAGTTGGGCATCCATGGAATATTGCTTTAAATTAACTACAACAAGGTGCTATTGATGATCCTTGACCATCTTTTAGAGGAAGACAAGAAACATTGTCTTCCAAGAGATCATCTTGTGTGCAATGTTGAAATGTTCACAAGAACTCGAAATAATTAAACACTTAACCATGACCATTGATTGTGCTTGGGTATGTGGGTTGTCTACCAATATAATGCATAATTTTCAATAACATGTCATAGCACTTGCTCTTTATGGGCAACAAAAAATCTACTGGGACATGCACCTCCTAATTCAAATAGAGGACAAAGGGTTCTTGGCATGGAAAGAGAGATATAGCCAATTCACTAAATAAGATTGTTGGAATCAAGCGATCAATAAACTAAATTTGCATTTGATTCCTAATTTGGGCCAATTAGCCTATAGTTGAGTAGTAGTGAAACCTACCAGCTAAGGGAAGATCCTATGTTCCATTCCTAAAATGTCCCTTGCTCAACAAAGTATCAAAGATTCAAAACCAATTGTGAGGTTGATTGAGGGTGGATATGGAAGCTGAGTAATTCACGTCTTGATGTTGAATTGGTAAGGATAACCATCATCAAAGAGGCTTGTAGACCATGAGTAGAGGATCTTTCTAACGAGGGGAAGGTCCTAGGTCATATTCCTAACATGTTGAATTTCAGAATGGCATCAAGGATAGCTGTTGAGGTGCCTTGATATTGAACTAGTACGGATGCCCCTCATGAAAGGAGCAAGTAGCCTACCCTCAGTTGTCTCTCAACAATGTTCACCTACTCTCCCAAGACCTTATCCACACCAAAATATAAATCCATTTCTCTCCAACAAGTATTGTCAAAAGTAAACTTCAAGGAATGAGAAGATATGACAAAGAGATCCAACAATACATGGCCTCAAATGCATAATTTAAAATTGACCTACATACTTAACAACACCTAAAACCCTTATTACACATAATCAAATAATGAAAAAAATAGAAAGAGTAAAGGAAATTATTCGTACTTTCATATGTATTGAACTTCTTGACAAAGCTGGAGAAATTGGTGTGCTTGAAGTACTTTGGAAATAAGTCTCATGCAGAAAATGAAGTTGTTATTCGAGGTTTCATGTCACTATCGAGTCAGTGGAGTAGTCGTCCACCATGTCATACATCTTGGTTAGAAATTGAAGAACCACATTTCCTTCACTATTCTAAGATTCATCCATACCTTAAAACCCCAAAAGTCAAGAAACCCAAAAGACAGAAAATCCAAACAAATACATGGAGTAAGCTAACCATGATATCTCAAATTTATATAATTTAGAATCTCTTGCTAAGGTTGACACATTTAGACCAGGCTTGCTACCCTTGAGTATTTGAGTTCACTTATTTCTCCATCACTTTCATTCCAGTTAACTAAGAATTATTCTCCTTATTTGTCTGTACCAAATGTGAAAAGCCTAATAACTATGAAGATAAACCAATTAAAAAATATATCCCTAATAATAACTCTTGTAAAAGAAAAATAAAAAATATTTTTAATGAATTGTTATCCTTATTATGCATTCAAACCTCCCAATAATATAGATCTGTAGCGCCCACTTAGGCATCAAGATAAGGTCTCTAAATTGGCATGTTATACAAATAAATTTTTTTTTTTTTTAACTGCCTCATCTGTTATTTATAGATCTTCACCGCCATGTTTTCCCAACATAAAGTATGATCGCAGTCTATATTTATATAATCCATAAAATATTTGTAAATTTTAAAATATAATCAGCACTTATGTTTGCTATAGAAGAAGGAATTTAGCATTTATTGAATTCTTTGCTTCTCGTTTTCCAAGCATGAGTGGAAAGGAATCGATTAAATCTTGTGCTACTACTGCCATACATAGTTTTCAATCTCTTGAGATGGGATCATTCAGATAAATCTAGATTCTTTCAAATGCAGTCCCACAGTTACTGGGAGTCTTACTCTCCTCAAAATTTATGAAACTTGAAGATTACTTCTTCGGATCCTATAGAGTATAAGAGTATTGCTCTAGGAGTGCTCTTGCCACAGACTAGAAAATAGAACTTTTCTGGAGAAAGTATGCATTATTGCTTTAGTAGTGTTTATTGCTCTTCCCATCATGGCTTTTGACAAATACACCATGCACCCATACAATCCTTGACAGTTTACAAGGGAATGAAGAGTGGGATTTCAAAGTAGAACTTGAGGCAATGTAGGTAAAGACAACTGGTTAATAGATCAGTATTTCCCCCAAGTACTAGAACCGCATCAACAAGGAAAACTTCAATGTCGAATAATGCAAGGGTTTTTGCAATGCCGATGATATGTTTGAGACTGTCTTTATTCAAGATGCAATATCACGGTACTAATTTTCTCTATTGAATTTCTATTTTAATTCTATCAACCCTTGATCATACCCATGTCTGCAAAGAGCTTCTAAAATCTGTTATAAAGGGATAGTAAGATAGATTTGTTCCCAAGAGATCCAATAACATGGACCTGTAGCTAAGGATCCTAAAGCTAATCTCTTTTCAAGTTTGTAAGGTTGAATATGGGACTCTAAAAAATTTTGAGATCGAAATACAATGTTTTAAACATTATTTTATATATTATTACTGGTATTTTACTTGGTTAATGTTCTCATCAGAAAAATCGTCCAAAAGGAACGCCCAACACTGGTTAAGTTGCATGGACAACTGAATCTGATGACTTCCAAAGCACTTGTTGATAGCTTCTTGTCTGTAATGGGACAGAGGAAGATAAAACAATTCTTGGCTGTATGCTAATGAAAGATAAAAAATCGACCAATATAACACAATAATAGACATACAAATTTTGGTTTAAATGCTTGTTGCCAGCGTAATCTGTCCAAATGATAAATTAGAGTGGAGAAGTCAAATAGTCTTGTAGTCTACAAAAGAAAATCTAGATAAATAAATAATTTGTGTGGAATTTGAATCAGTGAATTATGTTACAATCCCAGATTCATTCCTGACTCTGTTTTGTGGTGAAAATGTAGCAGTGACCTCTAGACAAAAAAAATCTTAGTAGCCATTACAAGGCATCAATGCCACTTGCTTCACTAACGGATTGTCAAGACATAACCAAGTCAGCTAAGCAGGATCGACAGTAGAGACAAAGCAACTCCTTGGCATATGTTGAAGGATGTACCCGATGAAGATATTCCAAGAGTCCGATGACAAACTTCTTGCTGAATGTGATCATGAGTAGGCACGCTATCGGTTGTTCTAGAATGGGACCATCTAAACATTTAGCAAACCACACTCTCCCTCCAGTAACTTGACAAAATCTGGCAATGAAAAATATCCATTTTAGCCATGAAAAACTATTTTTTCTGCAATTCTGATATTGCAGATGGATTCCCCGCCCTCCCATGCGTGTTAGGCACCTAAATAATGCAATTTCAGCAATCCAATCCTAAAATTCCAAAATTCAGACAAAATTATTGCCGGATATATGAAAAACATTGACTGGATAAGGGATTCTGTGTATTACACGATTAGTTTAATCCGTTCTGGATTCATATGGGGCATTTAAGAATGATGGCAGAAAGATGCAAACAACCCCAGATGTCCTTGAATTCTAAAGCATGTATAATGTTCATTGTTCCGAACTCCAACACACCCCTCGTCCCCCTCCCACCAACACCCGGAATTCTGCCCCCACCCCGAATCCCGATCCCCACCAACACCAGGAGTTCTGTTTGGTCATGTGATGGCCATTAAAATCGATTTAATGCTTCGGACATCGGATTCTAAGAATAGAAGGAGCGGGATATCCAGAATAATTCTTTTAGCGTGTTTTTCCCTCTCCAGAGGCTTACCCTCTCCCATGGCGTGCCTGCATGGCACTTAGTAAACAAGAACAGGCAGATGATTATTCAAAACTTTACGTGCTGATTGAATGTGAATTTCCAAATTACATCAGGCATTGTTTGTGGTCTTCCATTGTTTCGAGGCTATGGCTTTCTTTTTGTAATTTAGATAATTTACTGCATCCAATATCCAGGTAAAATATCCTCGTAACTTGGCAAATAAAATGGTAAGATTCTTAGTCGCCTTCTACTGTAACAAATTTATTTAAACTCTTTATTACTGCTCTGGTTTCATTTTGTATATAGCAGTCGGGTTTCAAGCATGTTACCTGGATCTGCTACTTCGTGTGCTGAAACAGGGGTCTCTTCGTTTGCTGAAACAGGGCAAAAATTGGGGTTTAGAACAGGTTTGTTGAAGCGAGTACACCAGATTCTGCGCTCGCTGGCGGGATCTGCTTGGTCTTTTGTTGAAACAGGGGCATGCAGGAGTGTTGGATCGCTTGGTCGTTTGCTGAAACAGGGTCTGCAGGAGTGAGCGCGTAAACCATTTGAAAAAGGAAGGTGGTAGTTGGGCATTAACTCACCAGCGGACGAGGACGAGCAAGGTGGTAGCTCTGGCTCTGCATTAATCACGTCCAAACCTCGATAACGTAAAAGGCCGGAGTTTTGGTTACGGAGGTAAAGTCGTGGAGGCAACGGAGGCAGGTTCGAGCACAACGGGGGTGGGTCCGTTTGGCGGCGGGACGGGGCGATTTGAGTGCCCCATATCCCACGCCCACGCCTACTCAAGCCACTTCCTCTGAGGAAACACGATTTTCGTAATGGGAACGTTCAACTCTCTCCGATGCCGTTTGAACCTGTAATTAACTCAACTCATTTAAGTATGTCTAGGCAAAGTTTATGTTGAAAGTAGATCTTTATTTTTCAGTTAATATTATTAAATTTTTTTTCAAAAAAAAATGTTAATAACTGCTATTCTGTAGAATCAAAATATGACTAGAATTACATTCATTACATAAAGACTCAACAAAAACATCATAATTAAAAATATTAATTGCAAAACAAACCTCTTTATTCCAATTAGTACATGCCGTAAGAATAATCAGAACCAACGTCTGAAGTGCCACTCCTATTATTATTCCCCACCATATTCCCTGCCAATGCCAAAAACGTATGAAGATTCGATGGTTATTTTGGAACTTGCATTAGAAAGTGGGACATGGATAATGCATGGGCGGAAAAAAATGCAAAAGCTATTTAAAGACTTACGTCGACTCCCATATTGACCTTAAATCCTAAAACTATTCCAATAGGTAGGCCAATGCCGTAATATGTTGCCAAATTCACATACGCTACAACAGATTGCCATCCACATCCTATCGCCACCCCTGTCATCACAACTTTGTAATGTTAATGAGAATATTAGAAGCCTAATTCCACCAAAAGCCTATTGTTACTGTTGTGTTGCACATGAATCGCTTCAAATGGGCAAAAATATTATGAAAATTATGACCTGAGAGAATAGGTTGGGTGCCATTGAAGAGAACAGATATTGCAAGGAGAGGTGTCAGCGCAAATACTGCGCTCATAACCTCAGTGCTGCTTGTGAATGCCATAGCCAACTCTTTCTTCAGTACCAAAACTCCAGAGGCAATAATGACACTTATGATGAAGCATGTGACCACCACAACTACAACTGAAAATCTGGCAGTTTTGGGGCGCCGTGCTCCCAACTCATTACCAACTCTTATACTGCACATATAGATACAGCAATCATGGAACAGGCTCTAATTAATACAGCAAAGAAAATAAACAATATGCTATTATGTTTTCCAAGGAGTAATATAGTTGATCAGCAGGACAATCGAAAATTCGTATGACTAGAAATATATACCTTGCAGCTGTGCTGAGACCCAACATTAGCATAAAGTCCCAGTTGTAATAATTCATGCTGCAAATAGTTCAAAAGCGCTTTTAACATGAAAGAGTTATTCAAAATCTAAATTTATAAATGACATGGCTGTGTATCAAAGTCAGCAGATTGCTCAGATATCGCTGCTATTTGACTTTAAATCACTCATTTTTAAACTAAAATGGTCGACTCCACATACCAAACAGAAATCGAATCCAGAGCAACCTCTGCGTCTGGCAGCAAACCGGATATAAGCACCAGTCCTTGAGTGTACCATATTTCCAAACTGTACAATGACATTGCAAGATGAAAGAGCACACAGTAGAACTCAGTCAAAACAATCTAAGCTACCATGAAAAATTCCAGACATAATTCATATAATCTATTGCATATCTGACATAGTGTAAATAATCTATCTACAAAAGATATAAAAAGGCATACGTTAGCATAAAAGCCGAAGCTACAGTTAACTTGAAGTAGGCCCAGAGTCCTGTGAAGGCCTTCGAAGAGAATCCAGTCCATGTCTGCTTGCAAGACGGGCTGTAGAATATATATAACGCAGTAGCAATAACCAGAATCCACCAAGACAGACTAAGTGTTAGGGCTGCCCCTAGCAGGCCGTAATTCAGCTTGTCTACTGCAACCCAACTGAGCAAAATGTGGAGCAGAAATGTAGCAACAGAAATATAGGCCAGAGGGGCTACTATGTTCTGAGCCTGCAAAAACCTCTGCATTGGACAATTGATGGCAAAGGCAAATAACTGAGGAATAAGGCCTCTTGAAAAAGTAGCTCCAGCAGCAGCAATTTCTTTACTCTGCCCTATGGCAACGAGTACAGGATCTGCATATAAGTAGAGGACGGCCAAAAGTATTGCAGTTACAGTCATTATTATCATCGACCGTTGGCAGGTGACTCCAAGCATATTGTACTGTTTAGCACCGTAGGCTTGTCCACACACAGTCTGTACAGCGCTTGCCATTCCCAGCTGCATCACGAAAGTCCATGGAAAACACACCACCACTAAGACCAGATTTACACTGAACAGATATACTCGTGAATAATTTGATTTAGTGATAAAAATTAGAAATAAAATGTCTCATCTTCCAATATGGTCCTTTGGGTGATGGTTTAAGACGTTCTTGTGGAAACCAGCTAAATAAACTGGAAAACAAAAATACAGACCATAATTCCATAGGCCAATCCTTGAATTCCCACGCTAGCTATGGATGCTCCTGCGAGTTCCAACTCCCCAAGATGACCAGCAAACATCTGAGATATGGCACTGAGCAAAAAATTGAAGATGCTAACAACTATAGAAGGGCCTGAAAGAATCCAAAGTTTCTTGGATTCTATGAGGGCCGCCTTCGCAATTCTGCCCCAAGGAATGTTTTCCTGAGATAACATGAACTCTAGGAGGGCTGACTCCTCCTCGGATTTTTGTAGAGTATCATTATCCTTGTGTTCAATCAACGAGTCGACAAGATGATCCGCGCCATCGTGCTCCATTGCAAAATTCGAAATTACTATAGAGACGTAGTAAGCTCTTTAATGCCGCAGAAAATAAAAAATCTAAAGAGGCCAGAAATCCAGTTATATTCTCTCGTCTCTCCTTTGGTTATATAGAGGGGGCAGCTCGAAGTCTCTGAAACCCTATGATTAGCGGCTTCAACAACTATTCTTCTTCTCTTTTCCATTCATTCTCTTCTTCGTTTCACGTACATATATATTGTAACATATCACTCGTAAAAGTTTAGGTGAAGCCGCACGTGAGCCAGACTTGCGTAACCCTTGGTGGAAGTGGTGGTATAGTGCTATATTTTTTTAAGGATCAGGGAAGTCTCTGTATACAACTGGAGCTAGAGCTCTAGTAAATGATGTAGTAATTAAACTGACTCAGTAACTTCGAAAATAATATTCATTGAAGTAACCCATGTACATAAACGGGATAATATTCATTGAAGTGACTTATGTACCATAAACATGTTGAAACAGCACTAAAAAATAATGTTATTTTCCATGGTATAGTTGTTTTTTTTTAAAGGATCATTTACACACAAGTATAGTTAGAGCTGGAGTAAATCATGGAGTAGCTCATGTAGTGAAATTGCTATTTGTGGAGGTTAAGTAAAGATTTCAAATATGATATTCATTGAAGTAACCTATGTACCATAAACATGTTGGAACAGCACTAAGAAGTAATGTTATTTTCCATGGTATACGTAGTCAGGATGCACTAGGAAGTAATGCTATTTTCAATGGGACATCAAGTCACCTATGTACCATAAACATGTTGGAACAGCACTAAGAAGTAATGTTATTTTCCATGGTACATGTAGTCAGGATGCACTAGGAAGTAATGCTATTTTCAATGGGACATCAAGTCAGGAATGTTACTTTCCAGCATCTTAGTAGGACCACTGAATCTAACACATGTAGCAATTCTTTAACATTGGCAATATCTCTGTCAAATTTTCAGATTTTATAGTTGGTGCACTGCCACTGCCACCACACATGGAATACACCGAGATCTAAATTTTGTTGCAATGGTTAATGATGTAATGAAGGTACCCGGTGAATAAATGTGTTGAAAGTGGAGTTGATTGTACATCACAAGGAGTAAAGATGAAGGGTCGACTACAACGTGAAGAACACATCTTATCAATAAAGTATAGTTTTTTCTTCTTTAAAAAAAAACTAAAACGTGTAGAAAGCCGGAAATATTAAATGGGTTGAATGAGGATTTACAACGTGAAGAAAGCCGGAAATATTAAATGGTACATGACAACTTACGAGGAACGTAACTGGAGAAAATATGAGGATTTAAATTTTAAATGGTACATGACAACTTACGAGGAACGTGACTAGAGAAAATATGGCGTTTTAGTGTTGAGAAATAATGGCATTTTAGTCTATGATTTATTAGGTAACAAATGGGAATTTTTATTTTTTTAACATCATTGGTCTCGAACTTTGGCCAATGTGATTGGCACTCTAATGACCTTTTCAAAAGATGTTGTCAGGCACTTTAATGACGTTTTCAAACCACGTGCATAGCCCTCAAAATTTTTGGGTGTGGTACAAACATGTTGGGACCATAAGACGAAGTCTTTTTAGCCACCAATATCTCCAATGATTCTCCATGGGACATTAGATGAATTCCAACTTCCAAGGATCATTACGAGTAATATCGTGCTGCTTCTAGATAGTTTACTATCAGCAATTACCTTCTGAGGGGCAAAAAGGAGCCGAGTGGAAAGAGGGTAAAGAAGGAAAATCATTTTGAAAGGTTCTAAATCTTTATATAAATTTAAATTAGTGGTTACATCAATATCCAATATTCAGTAGTGTGTATTTAATGGGCTTTGAAGAAATGAGACAAAGTTATTAAGAGAAATTTATCTTATTATTCATATTCATGTTTTATTGAGCATCCAAGCCTCCAACAGGAAAGTTGAAATGGTACTATAAGGCCACGTGGTGTTCAAAGGCCCCTCAAGAAGAGAATTGCAAGGATAAAAGTTTCTCAAGTTTGTAACTGTTGCACATTATTACTTACATTTGAAAAAAAATTATAATAATTATTTGGCAAAAATAAATAAATTTAAAAAATTGTTTTATACCACGCTTTCATTCCTAAACCATGTCCCAAATGCAAATTGAATGTCAGATTATTTGGCAATTTTTTTTTTGTTATTTTAAATAAATATTTATAATAATTATTTGGCAATTTAAAAAAAGAAAAATGGTTTTATAAAATATTTTAAATAAAGTTTTGTATAGTGGATATAACAAAATAGTAAATACTTAAAAGCATAGTTAGATGGGTATTTTTCCTTACACGCAGGCCGTAGTGATAGCCATTAGAACCCACATAGATGTATTCTCATATGACAATTTTTTTGTAATAAATATTTATAATAACTATTTGGCAATTTAAAAAAAGAAAAATGGTTTTATAAAATATTTTAAATGAAGTTTTGTAAAGTGGATATAACAAAATAGTAAATACTTAAAAGCATAGTTAGATGGGTATTTTTCCTTACACTTAGGCCATATCAATATCCATCAGAACCCACATAGATGTATTCCCATATCCATAGTTAAAAGTGTTTAGATCCTTATTTTACCTGTATCTAAAATGCACCTATGCAACATTGCAAAAAAAGACATTGAAATTTTCCAGGGTCTACATTGTATAAAACATAAACATATAAATGAATCTCTACACAGGAATGTATAATGCCTTTGTCACATATGTATCAAAAGTTCTCAGAATATGATCCTAGTAGACAATTAAATGTTCATGTTGGCACAATGGCAAAGTCATCTTCAGACAAATTTAAGAGAAAGCTATCTCAGCAAAAAAAGATAATGTTTTATATTTGTTCCTTAGAGAATTCAAATGTTGTCAATTTACTGTACTTGACTATACCCTTGCATGTTGTCAATTCTTGAATTTGATCAACACATAACATTTGCAGAACTGGAAAATAAACTATGCATGTCTCCTCTCTGTTGTTCTTTCCTTCAGTAGAATGACAATTGTCTTCAAGTTTCATTGAAAATCACTTAAGGTTTCAGCCAAGAACTAACAGATGCAATTGATAGCACAGAAGATGAGTACACATTTCCATGAACACCAAAAACTTGGCAAACATCTATGGCAGACCTGCAGTAATATTACCCGAGTTATATTAGTATGTTATATATTTCTAGGTTTCAATGTTCAACTTCTTAAAAGATTTTTATAGGCTATAATAGATGACACAAAATTAAAGAAAGAAAGACATTGACAATAATAAGCAAAAGTATGTGACAAAAAAGAAAATATTGAATCCCTGTTTTTATAGAAAAAAAATAATGCTAACTAAACGTAGATATTTGGTTGAGGTTTGCATCAGTTTTCAATTCCAAATCAAAGTTGTTAACGCAGAACAAGCCAAAAAGATACAAAGATCATTTCCAACTATCAAATTTGGGCATGATCAAGATCTTAGATTCGGTAAGATCATATTTCATTGGAATGCCTAGAATCTCTAATTTCCATTGGGGACACATGTAAGATAATTTTGAATGGTAATTTATATGTCCTATTGAATGTATGCAAAAAGGTATGAATATGTCGAAGCTACTCAATTCTTTAAAAATATTTCATCCTTAGTTAGTCTTATATTAGAGAAATATATAAACTCATGATTAAAATGTGTAAGGCAAAACAAACTTTAGTTATATATATATGATATATTTTTACAATATGTTATTTACATTGTGTTAAATATTTGGTCCATCTAATCCGTTAAGATATGTAAATCCATTTTAATTCAATATATATTAAAATTTTAAAGGATTTAAAAAAATCTACAGAGAGATTTGTATAATCACCCCCTCTCTATATGGAGAAACTAGTCGTCTATGGCTGATTGGGAATGTGATGTGTGAAACATACCTGCATTGTCAAGTATTTCATCCTTCTATGGATAATGATTTGGACCTGCAACCTCTACCTATTGTTTCCAAACCAACACCAGGATTGTTTCCCAGGTTTCCCCTTTTTCTTCTGCTTTCCAAGTTCTCCATTTATTTGAGTGTGTAGGAGATATGTCTTGAAATGCATAAAATATTCCATTATTTTAGATTTGGGGGATCATAATCAACATCTTGAATTTTGGTTTCTATTTGTCTTATTGATCTAAATATTTCATAAGCACAATAATCACCTAAACATTGTCCATCCATCTCTTGATGCACTTGAGCTGAGGGTTGAGTTGCGTTTCTATTTTGAAAGTTTATACAGTAAACCAAGGAATAGGTTAGGGGATTTTCTAACCTCTAATAGCATGTTCATATGCTTGATCAAGCTGCATTTTGGACTTGTGAGACATGGACAATGAAGATTCAAGAGAAAGAAGATAGAACGAGAAGAATATGACGATAAATTTGAAATCAGAAATGAAATGGAAAATCATAAAACAATTAGGGTGAAAATCAAAATGCCTTCCTGAGAAGAGAGATTAAACTGTGGCTGCCAAAAGAGATGTAAACAACTGAATTTGGAGATGACGGTCCAACTACTCTAACTTTACCGAGGCCAGTCAATCTGTTGGCATGTTGAGATATTGGCTGCTTAGAAAAGAGTCCAGTAGCAGAGGGATGATGGGTCTGAAAGGACCTGCATAGCGCTTCTGAAATTTATCAAGATGATCTCCTTCCAATTCATGGAAGATGTTGGTAATGTTCATGAAGAACAACACTTAGCGTGTCCTTTCTTGGATACTTTTCCCCTTTATACATAGGTATGTAGAGGTAGCTACTCCCAGAGTAGGTGGAACACACCTAATCCAAATAAAGAGATTTTCATAATGACTTTGATGCTTTTAATAGTTTTGGTATTAATATTGTTTCATTTTTTTTTGGTTATCTGTAGGGATCAATCTTGTATTACTTAATTTCATGTTATATAAAAATGTTACATAATAAATTACATTACTTGAATTTGAAAGAAGCACCCTTTTATTTAAAAGGATGCATTTTTCTTTGTAAATCACAAACGACTTGGATAAAAATAGAAGACGGATAAACTAATGGTTTATGTTTAGCATAAAGTACTTATAGTTTCTCCAACATGGTGTGACCTGATAAAGTTGGCAATGGTCCGATGAGATGATTATTGTGAAGAGACCTGCAAAATTCAACACAAATCAATGAATGCAACTACCACAGGGTGGTACCTTTAACACAACATTATTAATAATGTTGGCCAAAATTTCAAGCCTTGCCTAAAACTGATTTCTCTATGCATAGAATGCGAGTATGCATTTTGGCTACATGGAGACATTTTAATATTCATGAGATTGACTTCTATAATTGTTTACTTTGGAACATACAGACGTGGGACTGCAATGATAAAAGTAGAATCCATCTTACAAGTTAACTAATATAAAGTAAAGTAGAATCCATGGGAATGCAGCCCAAAGAATCCCCAACTTGAAAAAAATGACCCATTAAATTTCAATAAAAGTTTATTTCTACCCCCCACAACTTGTAAAACTCAGTCCACTGAATTTCAACCAGTGTTTTATTTCTCAAATAATCTTAGTTCTAATGCATCTCATTAACAAGTCAATTCAGCTCCTGGAGCTAAAGATAAGAAGTTTGCAATCTAAATAGCTAATTCAATCATGAGGCTCATCCATTTTAAAACATAAAACATTTAACCATGAATAGGAGATAAAAATCAAACTGTAAACACTCTGTTATACAAAAAATAAACTTTTTGAATCTTTAATACATCAAATCCCTACATACCCAAGGCCCGTGCAGCAAGATCTGTATCAGTCATAATAGGGCTCTTAGCAGCCTTAAATTCTGATAAGACCCAGTCTCTCTCAGCTTGATGTTATCTCCATGAATTGATAGTGTTGGTCATCCATCCATATGAAGTTTCCTAGTAACTTGGTCACAACCTTTCTTAGTTTCCAAAAAGATAAGTAAGCGGTTACCATCCATGATCTCCTCTAAGAGATGTATTAACCTGGAAAATAAATGTCTTAATTCATGGGTGCATTGCACAACCAAAAAGCTATAAACAACATAGCAGGTAGAAAAGGCATAAACTGCAACCTTGTATACTTCTCATGTTTAGAAAAAATCTCCACAATTTGCTCAGTTGCATGGTTTACCTTGAGGTCTGGTGAGCCAATTATTACCTAGGAACACATGCGTTTTAGATAGTGTAATAGAAAACTTCAAATAGACCCCAACAATAATAAAGTTGCAAACATAACATAGACCGTCACTTGGCACCCCAGGAAAGCAGATCCTATTTTTCTCACATGCAGAATAGATGAAAAGAAATCACTTGTAAGGATTATGTAGAGATTTCCTGGCACGAAGTTCGACTTCCTTTGGCCAGGTTCCACTCCATTATAACGTTTGTCGATCTGGCTGAATCTGAATATCAAAGAAGATAAAGAATTGGTTACAATAGACAATGAATAAATCTGATGTCACAAGGGGAGAAATGGTGCAGGGAGGATCATAAGAGAAGACCTGCAGTAAAGGATAGGCTCTTTAAAACATTCCATACAGTTAATTAAAATTGTTTCTAGCAGGTAAACATTGATTACAGAAGATCTTCCAAAGTTGGTCCATACCCAAGGGAAAAGCTCATAATATTTAACTACAAATACATTACCTTCACTAACAAGGTTGGCAAAGATCATAATATGTAACTACTAATTCATTACCTTCACCAACAAGGTCATTTTCATTAATACAATGATATAAAGTTCGTAATATATTTTCATGCATTTCTCTAAAATCTTAACAATGCTCAGGTAACAACTGTCTTCAAACAATGGACATGAACTTTTGGATACACTGATTATATTAATAAATTTTACTTTAAATGATCAAAATAAAAATCTGGGACACTATTGCTCTCATAAAACAATTCAAAAACCATAGTTCCAGTTTCAATCCCAACCTATTTCCTTAACCAGAAAAGGAAAAAATTGACAAAAAAATCCATTACTGATGAAAACAGCTTTACTATCTGAACCAATAAGCGATGGAAACCAAAATTAAGGCCACGAAAACATGTCAAGTTGCAAATTTTATGAATATGCAATTTGTCCCATGTAATTAATCCTATAATAAATTAAATGGCAAAGATACATACTTTGAGAAACATTTTTCTTTATTTGTGGTTCAAAACCCATGTCGAGCATACGATCACCTTCATATAACACAAGATATGTCACTCTTTGGAAGTCAACTGTTCAATATTAGTAGGAACTGATCCTCTCTGATTCCTTCTTGACAAATTTCGGGCAATACTAACATTGTGAGGCCTCTCAAGTATTATCACTAATGATATTTAAACACAAATGAAAGGAATTAAACTTACATTTTGGAAACTCTTATGCCTGAAGATCTATTATTATCACAACCAATTCCATCCCACGGAAACACATAGGAAGGATTGGAAATCCAATATTTCATGTCAAACCCGTTTTTGATAACTTCAGAGCGTGCACTTTAGGTTAAGTACGGCTTAGTTAGACATTGAATTATAATATTAGCAAAATGTAAAATGTGAAATTTAGTGAGCATACTTACAATCTTGTGAATATATTGTTGGGTCTGTATGAATGAGGAAGTGATGCTCAGAAGCGTTGATTATAGGACGCCTGGTCAAGTTAGTGGCCTCCCCGAGCCGAAGTTTGAACTCATCTGTATCATCTAATGGGATAAGGAGCTCTAAGCTCAAATACTAGAAAGTAACATGATCTGCAGGGAAGATTTCTATGGTTGGCCTATACTTTGAAGAGCTCTTTGCAAGAGTTCCCTTGTTCTAACATGGATAACAACAATTACCTTAGGGGTACATTTGTTCTTACATATAACACCTTAACCTCCGTGTTCTTGAGATTCCAATAAGAAGAATGAAATTGAACCACATATATTGCAAAGAATTTAGCTAATCCAAAACGAAAGAAGGAAACATTCAAATTATCCGTGTATTTGTATGCTGCAAAAAGTAACTTTCCATCATTGTAGACATGAGTTACAAATTCATTGTATTTGTATGTTGCAGAAAGTAACTTTCCATTGCTTTGAAAATCTAAAATAGTAGAAATTATTTGTATACAAAGGAAAAATAAGGCATAAGCAGCCACTTGAATATTATGGCACATTGAACAGGTTCACCAGATGAAAATATATAGTTGATCAAACTTATTTATTGATGATGGAATTTAACCAAAAAGGCATTTACTAACATGTACTAAACAAATGATAGTACTAAAAAACTGATAAATCTATCAAAGTAGAAATAAATGAAAAACCTATCAAAGTATATTCCATATCGAGGGCACAATGCATTTAGAGTTATCATTTTTGTGCGTTATTGACATTTTGTGGATACAAGGTGAAGGTAAAGAATATTATGAAAAAACACATTGTGATACCATAATAAAACGCCATTTTGAAGCTGACTTAGCAAGAAAAGTAGGAAAGTCTGGTATTGCATAAGATTATGCGATAAGACAAGTGAAGGTGCAACAAAGCAAAGTTGAATTAATAGTTGCATAGGAAGTACAAAGCAAACTAATAGGTGAATAATTGAGAAGAGTATAAAAACAAACTTTGTATTGAAATCAAAGATGGAATTATATATATTGTCTTCAATAGTATGCTAATATAAAGAGTTGAAACATGTTATAAGGGATGTTGATTGTAGAAAAAGTTTGTACATTCAAAGTGCTATAAACATGGGAAATAAGAAAAACTGTACACATGCATACAAGGATCCCCACGAGGGAGATGATATATAATGAGCATAGGAGTATAAGTTTGTTAGAAAACAGTACATGAAAAAAGAGTAGGAAAGTGTCTAGAATACCAAAATCTAAGCATGTAGTGCAAACCAATCATATATACACCAAGATTGTTGGCAGCGGCAACACCAAGTACAGGAAATGGAGGGAGCAAGACCTAGATGTCGTAGTACCAAGTCTGCTCGTATTCGTCTGATTGCATCTCTTTCATGCAAGTGGATAACACATTTAAGCAGGGCCTTATATTGAGAGAGCAACTAAATAGTTGGGTGAAGGCGAGCAAGTGGAACGAAAGCTTGTGGTTGGAATTGTGTTGATATATGTTGTAAAGCTTGTTGTTGCTCCTTAATTTGTTGAGAATAGTGGCCAAGTTTTGTTAGGAAATCCATATCCATTTCTGTTTTGCAATAGGCAAACAAACAATGTATGCGAACAATGTTACAATCTTTGTATGTTATAAGCAAAAAATGAGATTAGCACATGTAAAATTGACTTGTTTGAAAAAAACAAATAGACTTTAATTATAAAAAAACTTATATATCTAATGCAACATGGACATGTTGAAACAATTGATGGTAGCACATCGAAGTAAATAGTGTATAGTAGTAAGATAACATTTTATATTTGTTGGAAAAAAAGAGCATCATGGCATGAAATGGTGATATTTTGTTTTCCTTTTTAAACAATAAATAGAAGCACATAGAAGTAAATAATATAGACTAGTAATAAAACATGTATATTTGTTGGAAAAAAGAGGAATTTGCAATAAAGCAATGTGTCTTTGTATTTGTTGTATTTTGTAGGAAGCTATTCAATCATGGTAGTAATAGAAATACAAGATCTGTAAAAATATATACAAGTGGTAGTGATTCCAAGGAGAAGGGAATAAAATAAGATCAGTGCCAAGAAAAGGTGTAAAGGGAGAAATAAATGCAAATTTTATGGAAGGTGTGGCTGCAAAGATTTAGAAGCAAGCAAGGTCTCCTCTTGTATTCGGCGTTGGACATAGGGATTGTTTTGCATTCGAGAATATCTAGAAAATGAGAAAGGTGGAGATATGCGAAGTCTTGACAAAGATTTAACTCTGGATATTGCAGTGAATGTAAGTCCTTGTTGATCAAAGTTGCCAATATCTATTGTTTCATTTTGTAGGGTCATACCTTGTGCTTTATGGATTGTTAAGTCCCATGCCATGCAAAGTGGTAGTTTCCTCCATGAACCCCTTGTTATCGGAGCAATGGGGACATAAATTGGATTGGAAGCATCCCATGGGGGGACTTTGTAGTGGAGGAAGTCGATAACAACAAAAGATGGCAAGGTAGGCGGTTGATTGTTGGAGTTGTAGAAAATCGCAATGACTTTGCAAAGTGAGTCGTTAACAAGGCATGTTCCAACACACAAGTTAGCTGTCAACATTATCTGCTAACCAACAACTAGTAGAACCTTGAATGGAAGTTGTTCATCGTCTGTGGAGGCGTGCACCTATTGATTCTTCTGCTCTGCGAAACAATGCACAACTGGCATGTTAAGGAGTTTTAGCATTTGTTTGTTGTGTAATGCAACAGAGCTATTAGTTGCGTACAAGTGACTACATTGTTCAAATGCATGGTTCTCTTCTTGTGAAAGGGAGGACGTTGTCCTTGACATGAGGAGGGTCCAATCTTCAAGAGTTGGTGTTGCATTTCGAAGGTTGAGTAGGAGTTGGTGAAAGGAAATTTGAGAAGGGGTGTTGCCTTGTTGTCGAAAGATGGTTGAAAGGGTCACAAAAGTGTCAAAAGTATGCCAAAGAGCATTGCCTCGCGAGGTGCCTGCATACATGGGGATGTCCTTTACGGGGGGAAATTGTCCAAAATCACCAAGAAGAATGAAGGAACAACCACCAAAGGGGGTTGTACATTGGGAAGGGAAGGCTTCACGTAAGCGGTCATCCATACGAGTTAATAATTTTGGGCCAATGAAACTCATTTCATCAATGAGGATGTATCGAATATGGGGAAACTGTTCTTGGAAGCTTGAAAGGGATTGGCCTTCAAGAGGGTGCATCTCAGAAATGGGTATGTGAAGGGCAGAATGTATTGTAAGTGCATGTATGTTAAAGGCAGCAACACCAGTTGGAGAAAGGAGGAGCAAGGGGGAAACATTGTGGGCAAAGGCATTTTGGAGTGCAAATTTAAGGAAAGAAATCAAGTAAGACTTTCCTATTCCTGCAGTTCCTTGAATGACCATTTTTAGTGGGGTGGAAGTTGCGGTGTTTGTGAAGTGGGAAAGCACAAGATCAAAGGCCATGCATTGTGTGGGAGACAAGGAGGCAGGTGAGCAGGAAGATGAAGAAGTGTCTTCGTGTACTTGGGTGGATAAGCGGTTATAGTCAATCAATGATACGGCTGTCTCATGCATGTGTGAATGGATATTGTTATGGGTCCAATTGTGGTTTTTTTCAAAATCACGATGCCCAAGCATGTCAAGGTCATCAACATGGATGTTGTTTCCAGGGCGGAGTTGAGAAAGGAGTTCCCATTCAGCCATGTTAGTGGGTAAGGGCAAGTGAATTGGATCAGAGGTAGAGTCATCAGAGGGAGGTGAAGAGGGATCTTCTGGTAACCGATCAATATGCCATGCAATGTATGTGTCTTTAATACGAAACCAGTGAGAAGTGATGGCCAATTTTTGTGGATCCAATGTCATCAGGGAGGGTACGAAAAGGTTTGTATAGGAGGAGCTCGCTCCAACAAAATGAAACGAAGGAGTCTGCATCAAAGGGTGGAATGGCAGTGAAGCGAGGCAAGATGCGAACAATCTTGGGAGGGTAGATTGGTTTCCATTGGGAGTGCTTTCTACGAGGTGAGAATGACGAAGAGCGTACAACGTCAAGAAGGGTAAGTTGTTCAAGTGTAGGGGGTCTTTGCATGTATGCAGAAATGAAGCTGGTTGTTGGCGGGGTGTCAAGTGAGTCGTCAAAAAGACGTCGGAAAACACTTTGGCTAACATTCAAGGAAACAAAGGAGCGGCTTCAAAGGGAAAGAGGGAGTTTTTGGAGCATGTGGCAAGTCTCTTGTGCACTGATGTCACGATCTGCAACTGTTTCTAATAGTAAGCGCCTGATTGGTGGCAGGATAGGTCCATCAACTGGTGTTGCACGTGCAAGATGAGAGAGAATTTCATGGTAGCTTTCAGACTTTGGCTCTGACTTTGCTGCATATTTTGAAATGTATTTAAGGACATCATGCCTAGAAAGAACAGGTTGGCAATTAACATTAGCTCTCCATATTGATAGTATGTCAAGGTTATGAATGTTTAAGAGGGCATCGTTCGTTGCAGAGGTGTATGTTTTACGTCCATTTGCATCAATGAACAAAGAAGAGGTAGGTTGTAGATCAAAGGGGAAACCGTAACGACATTTAAGGGATGACCCTTTTTTGTGGAGGCAAGAAGCTTCTGAACATTTTGTGTGCCGTTGGACACAATTAACAAGCTCTTCATAGTCACCCAAGTGATCAGATGCAAGTATGGAATCTGATCCAAGGGTGCATGGATCATTTACAGTAGAGTGATAGAATCCAGGGGTGCGCAAGTGGTTGGCATGGGGATTCCATGCTGTAACAAATTTGTCAAAGTAATGTTTTGCATCTTCGACCTTGGAAGCATCCCCCCAATCTAGTGTGTCCATATTGGGTGCATTTTACAACCATAAGAAACCGTGTATATGTGCAGAGCCCCTATGTTTCCATTCATACCTACATGGAAAAGGGAAATATTAGAAAGGAAATGTTTGAGGTTTTGAAATAAATAAAAAAGGAAAAGGAACATGATTTGTTACAAACCTGCACCAATAGTATTTTGTATGAAGCCATTTTTTAAGAACCTCTTCAAGGAATATTTTGAATCTATTATGCATGTATTGAGATGCAACATGTGGATTGGATATAATGTTGTGAATCCTCCATTGGTGGTGTTGATTTGCAGTGAGTGGAGCTTGGCTAGGCATCAGAGAATGCAAATCTTTCCATTTGGTGTCAACTGTGCTAAGAGTAAAGAAGAAGGTTGGTGTCCCTTGTTGGGTGATCATATTAGTGATATAAACCATGCTTTTGTTCCAATAGGAGTGTGTCCCACGAAGGGTGGAGCCAAAGCGCATGACCCGTTCAACGATTTTAGCACCAGGCAAGTCTTGTAATTGATGTACAAGGTATGAGATTGTTGGGGGCAATGTATCTTCAAGGTTGCATTTGAAAAACACAGAAGCAATAGCATGACTATGATGGCACATCATGAGGTTATATATGTAATAACGAAAGCGAGGATGTTGCCCGAATCTATTGTCATGGTATCGAATTAGGTGTAGTGCATAATCGTGCATCCCAACCTCTTGAATGTGTGGTTGTTTAAGCATTGCAACACCTATGGGAAATAGGGTTGGGAAGGACATAGAGAGGAGGCCTATTGTGTTGTACTCATTGATCGGGGAAAGGCCTGTTGGGGGCCAATCAATGGAAGATGGAATTGGGGCATCTCTTATGTGCAAGAAGCATCTTATTTCCTCAACCTCAGTTCTACAATTTGATTGTGTAGAAATAAAGGATGAGGATTGTAATTCATGGGGTTCAGGGAATTTGGGTGATTGAATAGTATAATTTGAGCTACGGTCAACAAATGGTGTACCATGGAGGCTAACATGATGAAGAAGGGAGGAAATGTTTGTTGGTTCAAGAGGCAAAGAAGATAATGCATTTTGGTTAACTTGAACATCTTTGTAGTAGGGATCATTTGACAATTTGTATTGTATAGCAGCAAGAACATGTGCTCGACTAACAAATAATTCATATGGCTTGTTTGTAGGATTGCATTTGCGAACAATAAGGATGTCAAGGTCTGAAATTAAATGAGGGAGGGAGGTGGCAATGCTATAAATGTCTTGGGGGAAGCTAATAGTGTGGCCATAATATGTATATTGTCCACCACGGAATGGGTGACTTGTAGGATTGGGTTAACACGAAAAATGAGCATTTCTTCAACTTGAGGAAGTACTGTGATGTTACATTGTAATTTTCCACCCTGTGAGCATCAGCATTCTTTGGCCTGTAGGATCCATTTCAGTGACTCAGATCCACTCATATCCTTCAGAGATACTATTTTTCCCTATTTTTGTTCCTACCCACATGTTGCATCATTATAATATGCATACTCGCAAGTTGGATCACTATAGCCCACGGGTATCAAGTAAAATGGTAAAAACCACTATTAATTCCTTTTTACTCCCAAAAAGCAGTCATTGGGTGACCTTTGGCTCTCCATCTACCCGAGTAACACCTCGATGTGTCCTTTCACCTACCTTTGAGACGACTATATAATGAGCACATATGGCTTATGGACGGGAGGAAGAAGAGAATAGTAAGAGAACTCTAGTGGATTTTTGCCCTATCTTGAGTCTGCACTCATTGATCCTTGTAGTTGTGAACCCTTTATGTTCACCTTCCAAACTCCTATCTAGTTTGAGTTTTCCATTCATGGAGGATTGAAGTGGTGGAGGCACAAGTGGATTGATCTAGATCTTGGTTCAGATTGGTTGTCGGCAAGAGGTCGTATCACTTTGTACTTCTTCTTGTTAATTAATAGAAATACTCATATTCGCGTCTATCATGTTGTGAATGTTGTTTATTATACATTGGGTTACATTTGCTTGTGATATTATGGACCATTGTTATTGATAATGTTAACATCATCTATATATTATATGTACTTGTTGGATATTGGCTGTCAAGACTAATTTGCAGATTTCAAGTGCATGGATTGAAAGCTCCAACGGGGATCTTCATCAAATGTTTGGATCGAGGTTGGTTACATTTCTCCATTCTCTTAACATTATCATTTATAATAGCATTGTTTTGAGAATTGAGTTGATTTCTGGTAGTCATCTGTCTGTTGTGGTATTCCCAAGCCATAGTGAGTTTTATCCAATACAGAAATGGCGACTCCACTAGGGAAAACATCCATGTTTGGGAAATTTTTTGAGCATTAGTCCATAATTAGAGTTGTTGTTTATCGAAGCTCTGCATCACTGATTGGCCGTTAAGATACACCATAGAAAACTTTCTTTTTTCTGAGCCCTTGGACTCTTTATTTTCCCATTTTCATTTCCTCGCCCGCGGGCTAGCTTAGCTTAGCTCGCGCATACCCGCCTCTGTTTACTCTACTGCTCGCGGGTACCCACAGGTATTCCTTAGACAGTAGCGTATAACTCCGGCTTTTGTTGGTTTATGGCTATTGGTTGTTGCTGGGTTGGCTTTGGTTGTTCCTGAGTCTTTGTTAGCCTCTTTCTTGACTGATTCATGCCTTGGTTGTGACCAGAACTCTTCGTTTCTCTTGGTTGAGCCTTCTTGGTTTTTTACCAATCTTTGGATTTAGCCTCTTGGTTTTTTTCTTTTGAGCTCATTCCTTTGGCTGAGTCTTGTTGTTTAGGATTTGCTGGGTTATCTTAGTGATCTTCTCAGCACTTCAGTGACTGAATAGTAGGATTTTGCTTGCATTTTTTCATTCCATTTATATTGAAAAAATACAAAAATATACATCTAGTTTTTTGCATTTTCCTTCTTGTTTATAAGCGAAAATACAAAAATATTTTACTTTCATGTACTACATCTTGCATTGAGTGCTTGTTGCTTTCATTTAGGTTTTGCTTGTGCATCGAAAAGATAAAAGATTGCATCTTTATTTCGGAATTGTTGGTTGATTTTGCATATTAGTGACATTGTTTTATTGGATAGATGAGTCTAGGTTTGGACGATTTTGCATACTATTGAGTCTACACATCACTAGTTTCACGATCATATCCCTTGAGTAACCACAACCACTAAAATTAACGCTTAATCTTAAAATTGATTAGACTGATTTTATTTATAGGGTACACCAACTAGCATAGGTTTAGAGTCTTGGAGTAGATCATTGTGAGTTAAAAATCCAAGACTACTAGACGAAACATTAGGTGTCTGACCAGGGAGTGGAGGAATCCATGGTATAGATCGGTGTTCTCAGGAAGCTCTACTCAATCCAGAATTAAGCACGAGGTCATGGGAGGTTGGTTAAGGAGATATCCCTCTGATACCGGCTGAATGTGGGAGATATATCCAGGATTTGTTCGTATCTAGGGGTACCAGATGTTTGTCCTCTTGTGCTTCGGGCTTAGCTACCCTACCCATACGACGGATCCAACCTGCGACTGTCCCCCTGAGCATTGGTTATATTGCAGTGACCATAGTTTCCTTACCTAGGTATTGCACAGGGTACTTGCAGTGGTTATACTATTTGTGTCCTGAGTTAGATAGGGATTGGACAACACAGTTGTGTTTGTGCAGTGGACTTGACCCTGTACACATAGTGAAGCCTGGGTGTCTCTATAACTAATTATGTTACCTCTAACTATAGTTTGGGAGTCTCAAGCCTCTCCTAGGCGAGACATACCGTCTTTAGTGTTGGGAGATCATTTAGCCACTCTGTTTGTCTGCTCTTGGCTGTAGTTTCTCTAGATGTGTGCTTTTGATTTACTGTTTTTGATCGATAATTGGCCTTTAGGGGACATTTTGGTTACATATTCTCTCCGGAGATATCGTGGCGCAAAGCCCTGCTCTCCGTCGGTCCCATCGATTGGTTGGTTTAAAGCCACTCGAGCTTTCACGCCGTATTGCTAGAGGACACCGGAGGGATCCCTCTGAGTCTTCGGATTCTTACGAGACTTACGTCCAAGAAATTATGACTACTCCACATTCCGATTCCGAGGAAAAACCTTCAGTTCCTTTGGGCGAAGCTGAACACATTTTCGATCTCCATACCCCTCGTGAGGCGTGGGGAGGTGATCGACCTGAGACTCAACCTAGTTTGATTTGGCCTAATCCACTTGAATGAGATCCGTTTGATCCTTCGAATTTGGATAGTTATCTTTACGGAATGCCCGAATTACCCGAGGACGAAGAACAGGACGATCCTTTCATTCCTTCATTTCCACGCAGTTATAGACACGGAATGCCTAAGACTCATGATGACACTGGCCCTATGATCAACCCGACCGCACTCTCTTTTGGTATGCCTAGTCATAGTACTGTCGAGCCTTCCACTATGTTTGGTAGTCACATTGGCACCAGTCATGGTGTTAGCCATACTATACCCATTGGGGGAACTATCCTCGCTGGGGGCACTACGTTGTCCACCCACACACATAGTATGGGGAGTGGTCATGTTCCTCCTAATAATGCTAATATTGGAAGACGACCACCTCCTAGGATTGCCAAACCTTATAGGAATGTTGTTCGAAACATGACTCGCCATCCACCACCTAATACACGTGCCGGTACTCGTCAACCCAGGACTACTTTTACAGATGTTAATGCTCCTCCCAACCACGTGGGTGGACATATACTGCATACTTTTGCGTCCAATGCCACCACTAGTAATACTAATGTGGGGGGTGGGAATATCTCTTATCCACATGGACATCACGCCACCATCTCTGCTACTAGTAACACCAGTGTTGGGGCTTGGAATGCTTCTCATGCTTTTGGTCACCACACGACTGCTCAAGCTGATCCTAATGCTAGGGGTGGGAACATACCATACCATTATGGTCATTACAACACAGTTCCCGCTATGAATAGTACATACATGCCCCATACTCATGGTGGCAACCCTTACTACAACACAGTCGGTGTTGGCCACCAGTATAACCCACCACCCCAATATGGTGCCCCAAACATGCATATACCTGCTTACTCTCAAATGGGTCAGGCAGGAGGAGGTTATCAATCATGTGGCCATGGGAAAGCTTATGGTCTGTCAGGTCCTCATTATCAGCAGTTTAATCCTCATGGTCAAGATTTTGGTCCATCTTATAACATGATTTCATTTAATCAACCTTTTATGGGAGCTTATAATCAAGCTCTCCAGCCTCAGCTCCCGTTCCTTGCACGCTTGAATCTCCCAGATCTTTCAAAGCTCATGAATGATCTGGTGTGTCACGACCCTACTTGGCCCCCGATCCCTACCAAGCTCCCTTCGGACATTCCGAAGTTTGAGGGGAAAGGTGGTGAGGACTCGGGAGATCATGTCACGACATTTCACCTTTGGTGCTCCTCCAACTCTTTGAATCATGATTCCATTCGATTACGACTATTTCAACGCACCCTCACGGGGGCAGCCGCGAAGTGGTATGTGGAGTTTCCTGGAAACACCTATAGGGGATTCAACGAGATTGCTTTGGATTTATTAGACCATTTCCAGTTATCGGTTTGTTATGATACTGGTACTGAGTTGTTGTCCACCTTCCGTCAGAATAAGGCCACACATATTTCTGACCACGTTCAAGAGTGGCGTCGGCGGAAGAGATTAGTGAAATCCAACATTCCTCTAGAGTTCCTGTTGGAATGGTTCCTCAAGACTCTACTCCCATACATTGCTAAGGATGTTTCGATGTCCGGCATTGTGACTGAGGAACAAGCTATCTTGAAAGTCCAGCAGTTAGATCTACTTTAATCTCAGTCTGGCATTTTGTATGACATCATTCATGATGCACCGAGAACAAGACATGAGCCTACGTCAGTTCCTGGACCACATGCCGATGGCATCATGGGGTCCACATGCACTCGCCCTGTAGACTTGGTAGCTAATCAAATGCAAAATTTGTCGCTAAACCAGTCTGCTCCCGAACAGGTTCACACCTTGTCAACTTCCACTTCGTCATCTGATGTACACAATGTGCAATCAATGAAACCATTGGGTAACCAGCAACCTAGTGGTAAGAAAAAGGGGAGAAATAATCGTATGGGTGGAAACAATGGAAGTAATAACAATAGCAATCGTAATACTCCTCGTAAAGAGAATGCCAACCCTCCTCAGGAAGGTGGTAATGCTGGCGAGGATCGTAAACCTAGGCGTAAGGTGAAATTCCCTTGCAAGCTTTGTGGGGAGGATCATCTTACTCACTTATGTCCTCGAATTGAAGAAGCATCGAAGCATTTGGAACAGAGCCCAGCTGTGTTAAAGGATCCCCTTCCTCATCATCAAAACATGGCTTCGCATGCTCCCACCACTGGTTATGGTACTAATGAAACAGCAACATCTTCTTCCAATGCTAGTGGTTATGGATGTGTGAATATGGTTTAGTCGGAGGTTTGTGTTGCTACTCGTCAGCGCGATTATGGTGCACCACAACCTAATTTGGGTAATGAGCCTCCCCCTCCTACTGACAATTCCTTGCATAACAACAAGCCTTCCATTATGCTGTGGATACCGAAAGGTGTTCTCAAGCGCTCTACGCATAACCCCAATGCTCGAGCTGCCCAGAATTACTCCATCGTAGAAGATTTGGGCTAAACTCCGTGTGCCATGTTGGCTCTTGAATTTTTGCAAGCCTGTCCTTCTCAGAAGCATGCCCTTTTGAGTGCATTAGGAATTCAGGATGGGGGAAATCCTAGTGTTATCAAGTTCGATACTACTGATGTCCAGCCTCGCTTACCTTACCACGTGGCTTTTCAAATCCAGGTGTTTTTCCTTAAGAGCTTCGTCAAACGTACTATGGTTGATGAAGGTGCTTCCGTGTCAGTAATGTCGTTAGCTTGTTGGAAAGCTCTTGGCTCTCCTCCTCTACTCGTGTCTAGAACTACACTCATTGCATTCAACGTTAGATATTTTATGCCGCATGGAATTATCCCTTCCCTTGTTGTCTGCTTGGGAGGTAAGTCTGTGCCTATTGAAGTCGAAGTGGTTGATGTGCCCATCGACTACAACCTTTTACTGGGTCGAAACTGGATGTACGCTATGAAGGCTATCGCATCTACTGTATTTAGAGTTATTTTCTTTCCCCATGAAGGCAAGATTGTGACGATCGATCAGCTGGATTTTGTTGGCACTCCTTCCGCAGCATCCACGGGATCTGTAGTCCCGCAATTTTCTAATTCTCAGCCGGCAACTAGGAACATAGGTGTTGGAATGTACCCTTCATTGATGGGAACTTTTAACCATTCTTCACCTATGAATTTTATTGGAACCATTACCGACAATGCGTCTCCTCCTTCGAACAATATGTTAATCTGGACCTCCTATTTACATGATCCGTGGACTTTACCATCCACGAGTTCCATGTCTGGAGACATTGCGCATGTCAAGATGTCTATGCCTTTATTTGTAGTGGAGCTCGCTTATGATCGTATCCAACAAACCACTGCAGATCCGGATCTCTCTTCTTCCCAGATAGTTGAAGAAGATCCTGTTACGCTGCCAGTTTGGGCAGCCAACTCATCTTGCTCCCACGATTGCCTTAATGATACTTTACCATCTGATGAAGCTATCCTCGAGGCCATGTGTGGTAGTGAGAGGCCTTGGGAAGATATGCACCATTACTCTTATTTCCTTCCCAACCTCGATCTCGTTGAGCAAGAGGAGTTTAGGATGACTCTAGCTAAGATGGTTGGTCACCCTGTGGCTCTTTTGGAGTCACATGATGTTTTTGCGTAGTGGAATATGGCCAATATTTCCCCAACCATTTCAATCAACATCTCTCGCACTCCTGGAAAGATAGAGAATGTTTACATCGGTGCCGATTGCACTCCTGAGGAGATCGCTATTTACACTTACTTGTTCACAGAACTCCGGGAAGCTTTCGCCTGGTCATACAAGGAGATTCCAGGAATAGACCCCCTCATTGTTGAACACGAGATTAGAACGTATCCCGATGCTAAACCGGTTCGACAATTCTTACGTGCTGTGAACCCTAGGAAGGTAGCTGCTATTAAGGCAGAGGTGGAGAAACTGCTCAAAGTTGGTTTCATCTACCCCGTTCCCCTTACCGAATGGGTGTCATACCCCATTCCTGTGGATAAGAAGCAGGGAATGATCCGTGTATGCACTGATTTTAGAGATTTGAACCATGCATGTCCGTAAGACAACTTCCCCACGTCATTCATTGATCAAATATTGGATGCTTGTGCGGGGAGTGAGATTTTTTCATTCATGGACGGCTTCTCAGGTTATAATTAGATTCAAATCAAACCTGCGGACCAACATAAGATGACATTTATTTGTCCATGAGGAACATTTGCATATCGAAAAATGCCCTTTGGCCTTAAAAACGCCAGAGCTACTTTTCAGTGAGCCATGACCTATGTCTTTCACGATCTTAAGATGATTATGGAAGTTTTCTTGGATGACCTTGCTGGCCATTCTTGCAAGAGAGTGGACCACCCCAAGCACCTCCGTATGATTCTCGAATGATGTATCCACTACAAAATTCGATTAAATCCAAACAAATACATCTTCTCTGTTAAGACTAGTCGCCTTCTAGGATTCATAGTTTCGAGAGAGGGTATTAGAGTCGATCCTCTCAAAGTTGAGGCAATACTTCAGTTTCCTCCTCCGCGTAATTTGTTACAACTTCAGAGCCTCCAAGGGAGAGCTACTTTTCTACGTCGGTTTATAGCTAACTATGCTAATATTACCAAAGGTTTCATGCGCTTATTGAAGAAAGACACATCTTTTATCTGGGATGAGCGAGCCCAGCAGTCTTTCGACGCCCTTAAGAAGGATTTGGTATCGGCCCCTGTGCTTAGTCCACCGGACTTTACACGAGATTTCATTCTTTATGTTATCTATTATCTTAGTCGAAATTTAGTAGACGCTGAGCTAAGGTACACTCACGTAGAAAAGCTGGCACTTGCGACTGTCCACGCAGTCCAGCGGTTATGACATTACATATTGCTTCGAACAACCACAGTTGTAGCTCACATCAATCCATTTTAGTTCGTGATATCACGACGCCTTATCGAGGGTAAGTATAATAAATGGATTGTAATCCTTCAGGAATTTGATCTTGATTTTTCTTCGGCAAAATCGGTGAAATCATTGGTGTTCGCTGAGCTTATGTCGGACCTTCCACGACTTGATGAGGATGTCATTCATGAATATTCCTTTGTGGATGAACACTTATTTCTTATCTCATCTGAGGACCCTTGGTATGGGGATGTCATTGTATATCTCCAAACTTTGAAGTTTCCTCCGCATTATTCACGAGATGAGCGACGGCATGTGAGACATCATGCTAAAGATTATACTATCGTCGGTGACACTTTGTATCGCCGAGGAAAGGATTCCATTCTCCGTCGTTGCTTGAATCACGAAGAAGCGGAACGAGTACTTAATGATTTCCATGTGGGGGCATGTGGCGGTCACTTATCCGGGCTTGCTACAGCCCAGCGTATCATGCGAGCTAGTTATTTTTGGCCTACCATCTTTAAATATTGTATTAACGCTGTGAAGAGATGTCACCCTTGCCAGGTGTTTTCTCGAAACATACACTCACATCCAGCGCCCCTCCATCCGGTCGTCACTGTCAGTCCCTTCACTAAGTGGGGGGTAGATTTCATGGATTGCAAACCAGCTTTGGCTGGGGGGAATCACCATATTATCATGGCCGTGGATCACTTTTCCAAGTGGGCTAAGGCCATGCCTACCCTAAAATCCGATGGTGCTACTGCAGCCCATTTCGTGTTCAACCAGATTATCACTCGGTTCAGTATCCCGAAAGAGATTGTCACCGACCATGGTAGTCACTTTCAAAACAAGATGATAGAGGATTTGTCTCTCAAGCTTGGGTTTCATCAGGAACACTCCTCTTCCTACTATCCTCAAGCGAATGGTGAGGTTGAAGCAGTAAAAAAGTCTTTGAAGACCATTTTCCAATGTACCATCCAACAAAGCAAGACTAATTGGCATATCATGTTATATCCTGCTTTGTGGGCATATCGAATCACAGTTAAGACTGCCACCGGGTTCTCACCATTTCAGTTAGTTCATGGTGTGGAGTCACTTTTACCGATTGACTGCGAAATCCCTTCGCTCAAGCTAGCCATGGAGCTCCTCCCTGATACAACAGAGATTGAGCAACGTTTATTACACCTCGAGCAACTTGAAGAGCACCACCGAGATGCCGCTGTGGCCATTGATGTTAACAAGCGTCGTGTCAAGGTTCAATATGATAGGTCTGTCCATCCCCAACAATATGCTGAAGGTGACTTGGTACTCTTGTATGACCAAGCTAAAGAACCCCTGGGGGCAGGCAAGTTCAATCCCATGTGGCACGGTCCTTACATTGTGAGGCGTGTCCTCGAAAAAGGAGCTTATGAGTTAGAAGACTATGAGGGAGTTTCCTTGAAGGAGCCTAGAAATGGGCTCTACCTTAAGCGGTATTACGCTTGAACCTCTGGTTTAGGATGATACTTTTGTACACTATTGTATAGTTTTTCTGTACATAGTTTAGCTTGCCTTTTGGTTATCAGGTCTGTTGATTAGCCTCTATTTGATTGACAGATGTCAACGGGATCTCCTACATTCTTAGGTTTCGCGGAGGGTACTAGCCGACATACGCAGCAGCTTGCTTCTGCTGCCTGGGTGTTAGGAACCTATGTAAACCCTTCTCTTTACTATGTTAGTATATTGTTGTTGGACGCATATGCTTTGTAAGTCGTCCCGTAGTATTTGTTGATTTGTAGTTTATATTAGCCCATAGTATTGACCCATAGTATTGGACACATATGCTTTGTAAGTCGTCCCGTAGTATTATATGTCCCATGGTTTTGACTCATAGTATTGGGCATAGACTTAGTATATAAGTGTGTGTTGAGGTCATTGAAGGACCGTGAAGTTAATTGTATTGAGCTTGCTCAAAGGAGGTTGCCCCCTCTAAGTGGCCCGTGATCAATATAAAAGTGATTCTGAGTTCTGTCATTTCTGCTATTTCGCATATTCTTATTAATTAATTGTTGTAGGTGCATCACATCTGGTATCAGAGCACTTTCTTGGGCTCGCTGGATGAAATTTCTGCCAAAAAATTTTTTTGCATCTGTTGCAGGTTCGGATTTGGGAATAATCCCTATCCGCTTAACTGTGGGAAGTACTTGGGCATAAGCCCTAAAACTCATTGTGAGGAGTACCACAGGAACCCCGAAGTAGCTGGCCCATTGAGAGGACCTGCCAGTGAAAAGGGCAATGACCCCTACCTGATTGACTAGTTCCCACCCGTGAGGTAAACCAAGAGTTGTCGTTTGTGGCAAAGCGGTTATCAGTTTTACCTAAGCCGTGGAGTGAGGAGTACTACCCCAATACGCAAGCCGTCAGACAGCATTGGTGGCCGAGTGAAACCCCTAAACTATTAGGAAGCCGCACATACCTGGGGTCCATATCTATTTTCAGTTGAACTGTTGCCGATCACTTCCGCTCCAGATCCATCCGTTTCAGATCTATTCTGAAAGTCATTCTAGATCCAGTCGTCGTTTCAGATCCAACCGTTTTCGATCCCTTCCGCGCCGTTGCAGATCCATCTGTTGTGGATCCCTTCCGCGCCGCTGTTGCCGATCCATTTCTGGAAAAAAATAAAAATAAAAATAGAGTATAAAATTCAGTTTTTTCTCCATATCTCCCTTGTTTTCACTCTGTTTCCCTTGAAATTTTCGGAGAACCCCTGTCATCCCATTCTGCATCTTTCATTCCTGAGGACCCTATCCCCAATTCTCCTTCCCAAAGTCCGAAATCCCACATTTGTCTATTTTTAGGGTTTGCCATAACTTCCTCAGATTTCACCCAATCACCATCAAATTTTACCACAAATTTCCTTTCTGAATTCTGCTTCTTTGTCCCTCTCTGCCAAATTTTCTCATTCTATCACCCTGCTTCTGAAATCCCCCTTTTTGTTTTCTTGTCCTTTCGACAGTGTCCAAAATCTAGTCAAACCCCAATTACCCATCAGATTGTTTCCTCAATCCAAATTTCCCTTTACTAAATCAGCTTCTGTTTGTGTTTTTCTACCCATTCCACCAAAAAAAAAAAAAAAACCTGGTTATGGTTGTCACCCGTGCAAGAGCACACACCATGGAGGAAGCACTTGTAGCCATCCAAACCAAACTCCAAGATCTGGATGAAAGATTTCTCAACCTCCATCTTCAGCATTCAGCCATGAACAATACCAAACAACCAGAATCTTTTGCAGCCACCGGGTTCTCTTCTTCCAGCAATTTTCGTGGGCCGAAGCTTGATTTTCCTCGCTTCAATGGTACTGATTCAACTGGATGGATATATTGAGCAGAACAATATTTCAGTCTGCATAATACTTCTGATGCCCAGAAAGTTCTACTTGCATCCTTTCATTTGGAACAGGAAGCCCTTCAATGGTACCGTTGGTACATCAAAGCTCATCCCGAGCCAAACTAGACAAATTTTTGCCAACTCATTTTGCCACGATTTGGTCCTAGTGCTTTTGATGATTTCACAGGAGCACTCACTAAACTTCACCAAATTGGCACAGTGAGAGAGTATCAGACAAAATTTGAGCAATTGGCCAATCACACAGAAGGATTGTCTGATGAATTCTATAGGAGTTGTTTTATCAGTGGTCTCAAGGATGAAATCCGCGCAGAGGTCAAAATGTTTTGTCCCAACACAATGATGGAAGTCCTAGGGTTGCCTAAGCTGGCCGAGGACAAGATCGTAGCTCAACAACGCTCCAAACCCACCTTTGTTCCCTTCATAAATATGGGTTCCCAACGACCTCCCATCACGCCTGCTCCTCAACCAACTCCTATCAAGCATTTGTCTGAAATAGAAATGCAGACACGCCGAGAAAAAGGGCTTTGCTATAATTGTGATGAGAAATTGACTCGGGGACATAGATGTGTTCAACAAAAGCTCTATCTCTTGGATATGGATTCTCCGCCTGCCTTAGAACTTGGTGAAGAAGCTACATATATAGTAGATGATCAAGTCGACATTCAACACCCGCCTGTTGACACCCCATCTCAGGACGACCCACCCGAGATCTCTCTCCATGCTGTAACCGGTGTCACCACCCCACAAACAATGCGGGTCAGGGGATACTTCAAGAAGCTCCCTCTTACCATACTCATTGATTCTGGTAGCACTCATAACTTCATTGACCCTCAGATTTCCAAACAGGCTGATTTTTTTGTCCATCCTTGCTCCAACTTTGAAGTCATGGTTTCCAATGGGGGCACCTTACCTTGCAAGGGGAAGTGTCACAATGTGCGTATCTCTATGGAAGATTATAACCTACGCTCTGACATGTTTGCCTTGTCCTTAGGCGGATGTGATGTGGTTTTGGGCGTTCAATGGTTATGCACACTTGGCCCCATCTTATGGGATTTTGCTGAACTTTGGATGCAATTCAAAGTCAATGGGGCACAACACAAATTTATGGGCTTACAACCAGGGTCTCTCTGCACCATCAATTCACATCGCCTGGAAAAAATCCTTAAGAAGAATTCACATGGTGTCATCGCACAGCTCAATTCCATTCAGATGCACCCATCAACAGTCTCCACTACTTCCTTGGATAGGTATACAGGTATCTTTGCTGAACCAATGTGCTTGTTTCCTTCAAGAGACCTTTCCAGTAAGAATTTAGCCACATCTACCTCTCAGTAGGAAATGATGGCTATTTTGCATGTAGTACAGAAGTGGCAGCCATACCTATTAGGGAATTATTTCTGCATCAAGACTGATCTCCAGAGTCTGGAAAATTTTCTGGAACAATGGGTCTCCTCCCCAACACACCTGAAATGGGTTATCCAACTCATGGGTTATCCCTATGTGATCACTTACAAGAAGGCTAAGGACAATATGGTGGAAGATGCTCCTTCTCGCATAATTGATGACCCAGTTTCTCTTATAGCACTTTCTTTGCTTGTTCCCAATTGGTTGCAATATGTTCAACAGGGCTCTCTCTTCTATGAACTCCATGCTTCTTCATCAACAGGGCACTCTGGGTTCTGCAAAATGTATGACTGGGAACAATGTAACTTCTTTTGGCAGGGACTAAAAATGACAATTCAACAGATGGTGGCTGACGATGATACTTTCCAAGTCAACAAGGGTGACACGACACTCCTTTCGGGATTGCTCAAACCCTTGCCCATCCCTACACAACTTTGGCCAACTATTTCTATGGATTTCCTAGCAGCGCTCTGGTGGTACAATACCACATCTCAAAGGACACCATATGAAGCAGTCTATGGAAAAACACCGCCAGTTCTTCTTCCATACACCCTTAGCAGCTCCCTAGTTCAGGAAATTAACTCGGTTCTTCGAAACCGCGATCAGATTCTTCTCATTCTGCAGGACAATCTTCACATGGCTAGAATTTGCCTGAAACAACAAGCCGATCAGCACCGTTCTAAGCGCATTTTCCACGCAGTTGACAGGGTTCTTCTTCATCTACAACCTTCCAAGCAATCCTCCTTGACACTCCAAAGGCGTCAGTGGCCCGAAATGCAACCCGAGGATGCTACCGAGGAACCACTCCTTCAGATTCTGCAGCAATTTCTCCAACCAAAGCTTTGAGGACAATGTTTTTTCTAAGGGAGAGGGGATGTTAGGAACCTATGTCAACCCTTCTCTTTACTATGTTAGTATATTGTTGTTGGACGCATATGCTTTGTAAGTCGTCCCGTAGTATTTGTTGATTCGTAGTTTATATTAGCCCATAGTATTGACCCATAGTATTGGACGCATATGCTTTGTAAGTTGACCCGTAGTATTATATGTCCCATGGTTTTGACTCATAGTATTGGGCATAGACTTAGTATATAAGTGTGTGTTGAGGTCATTGAAGGACCGTGAAGTTAATTGTATTGAGCTTGCTCAAAGGAGGTTGCCCCCTCGAAGTGGCCCGTGATCAATATAAAAGTGATTCCGAGTTCTGTCATTTCTGCTATTTCGCATATTCTTATTAATTAATTGTTGCATGTGCATCACACTAGGTTATCTTCTCACCTGACCACCTAGTTGTGTCCTCAGGAGGTGCTTGTCTCGGTCCTACATCTAATAATGTGGCTAAGTATAGTGTCGTTATTGAGCTACTTCGGGATGCTATTTCAGATGACATCCAGTCTTTAGAAGTCCTCCTGGATTCACAACTAGTTGTGTCTCAGCTGAATGGGCAGTACCGTGTATGAGACCCTACATTACTACGGATATTCCTTAAGGTACGACTCTTGGAGAGACATTTTGTTTCAATTACATATATTCATATTCCGAGAAGTCTTAATTATATATCTGATGCATATGCTAACTATGTATTAGATTGGAATTTGTCACATTCATCATGAAGCACATAAATACAAAGACATTCATACATTTGTACATACACACATATAGTAGAACCGAAAACCAAAGCTTTATATATATATAATTATGTCCAAAAATGGTAGTGTCATACAAAATTGGAGCCCGTAGCCCTCAAAAATATACATATCGATACAAAAAATGAGACCCTGGGATATCTATTCCCTCCGAGGAGGTCTAGCTGCCACCTCGATGGGATGTGTCTCATAGAAGTACTATACTGCATTGGCCACCCACTGCAGTAGCCGCACCCACTCACCAGGAACACCCACTACCTGGCGTTGCATGGCCTCCGGTAGTTGGGATACCTCTATCTGTGGTACTCGGGCAACCATCCGTGATATGTTGCGCCACAATGTCTGAAGTGTGCGCCCTACTGCAGCATCTGCTGCCACATCATCTCTACCCCGACGACCATGTCTCGGGAAGCCCTCGGGTCTCACTGGGCCTTTGTCTACGAGCAAACAGTCACCCATTAGCACATGACACTACCACCAAAAATATTTTTTGCATTTCAACTATAATCAAAAAATCCATAAAAATTTAATAAACACAAAACCAAAAGAGTACTCACCGATGTCTTCGAACACTGCGCCTGGTGGCAGCGGCATGTCACGATCCTGTCTGAAGTCTATCCCTGCATAGGGATAGTCCTCTATAGCGATCACCTACGGGTTCCACCAGCGGAAGAACTCCTCAGTATATGGTGACGCCAGATGGCCACCACCCTGTCATGTCAGGATCTCAGTCCACCAGGTCAGGGTTGGATCACGGAGACTATGAGGAGGGACATCCACCCTCGGACTAACCCCCAGAACCCTCTCAAAGAAGAAGCTGCATAGGATGCTACCATACTCGAATTTTTTGGCCTTCTCCTCTTTGCATTCCGTCAGTTGTGTCTTCATAGACACCAATAGAGTAGTACACCAGTCAAATATCATAGGTTGCATGCATTGTGATGCATAGAACATCATCGGCTTGGATGCCTGGTGCAGTGCTTTGGATCCAGTGATCCACACCAGGGTAGCCACAATGATCTTTGTACTCAGATCCACTATGGCGTTGATGGGAACCGTTAGATTTTAAGCATTGATTCAATATGCTATAGGATCTTCACTGAGAGAATAACATGTACAGTATATCAATGCATAACAATCATATCAAGCATGTCAAGCATCACAAGAATCAAAAGCATGAGACAATGGACACACTGATTTTTCCATGGGGAAAACCCTAAGGTGAAAAACCACACAACTTACTCAGAGATAGATAGAGCAATGGCTCAACCAAAGTACAATAGATAGTCTCCTACTATGCAGCTAATCCTCCTCCTCCAATGTGCGCCACTTTCTAAGTGAGAGAAGAGTGAGTTCTAAGATGATCAAAATAGAGAATCCTGACTCTCTATTTATACTTGTCCTGACCTACCTAATTACTTATGGGGATGACTTGTCTAACTCATCCTAATAACCCCAGTTACATATATATCGGGCCGACACCCACATCAGGTAGTCTAATAACCCATCGGCAAGTTAATCTACTTGTGACACTTGTCAATACAAATGACGACACTTCCTTATAGAGGAATAACACATCTCTTATAAGGGTACAATAAATATATATATGAAATACATTTCGAAGTTACATATACATCAACACTCCCTCTTAACTAGGAAGGTATTTCTCGACACAGATCATCGAGCACAAGTCTTCTTCTCTGGATCATCATCATCGATGCATCGTCATCGAATCATCGTCATCGTCACAGCTGCTGCTATCTCGTCCAATCTCTGAATCTACTCATCATAGGAATTTCTACAGAGCCAGTCCTTTTTCACACTGGATGTAGGCCCATCACCTGTAGGTCTTCATCATCACTAGTCATACTATGGAATCCTCAGGACTCATCACGTGCATCTGCAAAACCTCGCAAGAGCATCTCGGGCCTTTTATGAGAAAACAGCTCAACCTATCGAATCTCACAGGATCTTTTACATGCCACTGCACAACCTGTCCACGGCCACAGAGTATCAACATGATACTCACCATACATCCACCTGATGTATATCATCACATGATAATACTGATCATCATCATCATCTGAGCAAGCCATCAAGTAGGTACACCTCAGGACTGATTATACTGCCTCTGCAAAACCTGCAAGATCTCTTAGGACTGATTACACTGCCTCTGCAAAACCTGCAAGATCTCTAAGAACTGATTACACTACCTCGGAAAAACCTGCAAGAGCATCTCAGGACTGATTATATTCCTCTGCAAAACCTGTGTACCAAACTGTCACATCAATGTCTTCAGATCACCACAAATTCCACTGAGCACAACCTAGATGCACACACACAGCACTTACACTCACCATGGGAGGACTAACCTGCCACCATGTGAAAGGCTCACAGCACTTACACTCACCAGCATGGGAGGACCAACCTACTACCATCTGGGAAAGGCTAACAACACTTACATCAACGACCATGGGAGGACCAACCTACCACCATGTCGGAAAGGCCCAGCACTTACATCAATGACCATGAGAGGACCAACCTACTATCATGTCGGAAAGGCTTCAGCACTTATATCTCACCACAGGAGGACTAACCTGCCACTATGTGAGAATGGCCCAACACTTACATCTCACCATGGGAGGACTAACCTGCCACCATGTGAGAATGGCCCAACCCTTACATATTACCATGGGAGGACCAACCTACCACCATGTAAGAATGGCTCAGCCCTTACATCCTACCATGGGAGGACTAACCTACCACCATGCAAGAATGGCTCGGCCCTTACATCCTGCCATGGGAGGACTAACCTGCCATCATGCAAGAATGGCTCGGCCCTTACAAATCAGACAGTAGCTTCCTAAGCCATACTACCTTACAACTAGCTGAACAAGCTGCGACATACTCTGCTTCAGTTGTACTCAGTGCCACACAGGACTGCTTCCTGCTAAACCAAGAGATCAAACCTAATCCCATACTGAAGTATCACCTCGAAGTGCTCTTCCGATCAATGGCACTGCCTGCCCAATCCAAATCAACATAACCCTCCAGGTTAAACTTTTGATTCGCCTCATACTTGAGCCCATAATCCACTATACCCTTCAGGTACCTCAGAACATGCTTTGTAGCTATCAGGTGAACATGTCTCGGATTTGTCAGATACTAGCTCAAGGTGTTCACCGCAAAGCAAATCTCTGGCCTCATATTTGTCAAGTACATCAAGGACCCAATCATCTGACGATACATCGTAGCATCAACTGGCTCAAAAGAAGCATCACACATAAGCTTCAGGTTTGATGCCATAGGTGTGGCCATGGCCTTGCAGTCCATCATCCCAAAACTCTTTAGGATCTTTACTGCATACTTCCCTTGTCCAAGGAAGATCCCATCTGCACTCTGCCACACCTCCATGCCAAGAAAGTAGTGCATCATACCCAAGTCCTTCATCTCGAACTCGGCAGCCAGCTTCCTCTTCGTATCGGCAATCAGTCTATCCTCACCTGCCAGAAATAGGTCATCCACATACAATAGTAGAATCACTGGATTTCCCTCCTCAACCTTGTAGTAAAGGTTGGAATCCGCTTTACTCTTGGTAAAGCCCAAACTGGATAGGAAGCCATCTATCCTGCCATACCAGGTCTTGGGTGCCTGTTTCAAACCATACAGGGCTTTCTTCAGTTTGCACACATGTGTTCATCTATCATGTGTCTCAAACACAAGTGGCTGCTCCACGTACCTTCCTCTTCAACTACACCATTCAAGAAGGTTGTCTTGACATCCATCTGGTGTACCTTCCATTTCATTACTGCAGCCAGAGCAAGTACTGATCTAATGGAAGTGTATCTGGCCACAAGAGCAAAAGTCTCTTCATAATCAATTCCTTCTTTCTGGGAGAAGCCACGAGCTACAAACCTAGCTTTGTATTTCTCGATGCTACCATCTGCAGCATGATTGACCTTATAGATCCACTTGGAAGTTACCACAGACTTCCCATCTAGTCTTGGGACCACATCCCAAACATCATTTTTCATAATAGATTCGTATTCTTCGATCATAGCATCCTTCCATTCTTTCTTTTCTGCAGCTTCTTCATAACTGGAAGGTTCTTTATCCATGATGTCACAGAGTAAAGCAACATAACTAGTATGTGACCTTGTCCTTTTCCTTTCTTTGTGTTCTTCTTCTGGAATGCCAAATCTCTTTGCATCTTGGATGAGCTCTCTAGCCCATGTAGGTTTCCTCTTGTGAGGATTCTTCTCACGAGGTGGATCCACAGGTTCTTGTGGATCTTCCATTTATCGATCATCTTCAGGAACTGCTTCATTCATTGTGGTGTCTTGAGTTCTGGATATTCTGGGTTCTTCATTGTATTCAACAGGTGTCTTTCTCGATTTGTGATAAGTTGAACTTTCATCAAATGTTACATCTCTGCTGATGTCAATCTTCTTGAATCCAGGGAAGTAGATTCTATAAGCTTTCGAGCTTTCCCTGTAACCCACGAATATACCCTTCTTTCCTAAAGGATCCAACTTTGTCCTTTTCTCTTTTGGGATGTGAGTGTATACTGGACAACCAAATATTCTGAGATGGCTCACTTCTGGTTTCTTACCAGTAAACACTTCTTCTGGTGTTTTGTTGTCAAGTATCTTATGGGGTGTTCTGTTCTGCACATATACAGTTGTCCTTGCTACTTCAGCCCATAGGTGCATAGGTAAGTCTTGGTCATGAAGCATTGCCCTTGCTACTTCCATGATTGTTCTGTTCTTCCTTTCGGCAACCCCATTCTACTGTGGATTGTAAGGAGTAGTCAACTCCCTCTTAATCCCTGAATCACTACATAACTTCTTGAATTCTCCTGAAGTAAATTCTCTGCCATTGTCAAATCTGAAGATCTTGATCTTCAAGTCAGTTTGGTTTTCTATCAAGGCTTTGAATTCCTTGAAATTGTTAAACACTTCATCTTTGCTCTTCAAGAAGTAGATCCAAGTCTTCCTAGAGAAGTTATCAATAAAAGAGACATAGTATACATACCCACTCAGAGAACTAGATGACATGGGACCACATACATCAGAGTGGATAATCTACAAGATTCCTTTTGCCTTGCTTTCACTGCTTGGAAATGTCTTCTTTGTATTCTTTCCCTTTGCACAACCTTTGCAAATGCCTTCATGCTTTGTCTGGATTTCAGGAAGACCTTCTACCGCTTTGCTTGCAATTGGTAATGCTCTGTAATGCATGTGTGCAAGTCTTCTGTGCCAAAGTTCACTTGGCTCTACAGAATCATGGACCATGGCTTGTTCTGGATGGCCCTCAATTTGTATAATCCTCCCTCTTGCTCTCCAATCACAACTGCATCATCTATAGTCTTACCCTTAGGCCACATTAGGACTTGGCCATCTATAAATGCAACCCTCATGCCTTTTGCATCAAATGCAGATATTGAGAGTATATTCTTCTTGAGACCTGGAACATAGAGTACATCTTTCATCTTCATAGACTTTCCAGATTCTAGTGTATAGGAGGCTTCACCACTCCCTTTTATGGGATACTGGTAGTCATCTCCAAGCTTCACCTTGTGGGGTGAATCATGTTCAGATAGATTCACAAAGGATTCTTTGAATCCTGTCATATGTTTGGAAGCCCCACTATCTATGAGCCAATCATTACTTCCATGAGTAATGGTTCTGGTGAGATCAGAAATCAAAACATATTCTTCATCACTTGAAGAATCTTCACTATCTTCTCTAGCCCTCTTCCTGGGAGGTTCATCATCCTCTGCAACATGAGCATGATGTCTTCTTTTGAATTTCTCTTTCTTGTGAGTACGCTCTTTCTTATTCTTAGGGAAATCTCTGGCATAGTGTCCCTTATCATCACATGTATAGCAACGGACATGGGACATGTCCCTTCGATGTCTGGGACTACCTCTTTGATTCTGATATTTTCCTTTCTTGCCATGATGGTGAGCTTTCTTGTCACCATGTCTTTTGGAGTGAGCTGTGAGTGCTTGGTATTCACTCCCCATCTTCTCTTCTCTGGCTACAATTCGAGCTTCTTCCTGTGAACATTCTTTGCACAGTCTACTGAAAGAGATAAGTTTCTTTCTAGCAAAAATTCCTTGGATGAAGGAATCCCATGACCTAGGGAGGCCATTAAGAGTGGTCATCACCACTTCTCCATTTTCTATATATTCACCCACAACTTCAAGTTGTTCTTTTATCTAGGAGACCCTTGAGAAATATGACTACATAGTCTCTGCATTCTGGATCTTGATATTCTTCAATTGATTCCTCAAGGTCATCTTCCGATTTATGTTCTTGCCTTCAAATAGTTTGGTCAAGGAGTCAAACATATCTTTTGGTGTCTTTAGGGATGACACATGAGGGATGAGATGATATTTAATAGAATCAGCAATGATCATCTTTGTCTTAACCAAATTCCTCTTGTGAAGAGCCTTAGCCTCTTCTCCCTCTGGGACAGGGACCTCTTCACTTATATAAGTATCCAACTCATTCTCTTCAAGGATTAACCCAATCCTATACTTCCATGCTCGGAAGTTATCAACTTCTTCTAGCTTATCCTCAAGCTTGGTGTGGTGAGACGTCTTAAAGAGTACTTCAAATGGAAATAGAAAAGATTTAGGTCTTACCACTTGATTGCTGAAAACTAGATCTGGTGCCGGATTAGGGTTTGAGTTTCCCGGAGATATACACAACCAAAAATCTTGATCCAAAGCTCCAACCTTCTGATTTTCCAAGGAGCTTCTAGCTGTGTCTTCAGATTTCATAAATTCCTATTTTTGAGGAAACCCTAATTTTTAGGGCCAAAACTGAAAGTGCTCAAAATTGAATTATGATTGGACAGATAGGTTCACCTTGCTGAGGAGAGTCAATCCATCATATTACTTTTCCAAAATCTGTGGAGAGAAACCCAAAAACAAGAAGCCCTAGCTTCTGCAACTGCACAGTGTCTCCTTCTCAGGTTAGCTCTGATACCATGTTAGATTTTAAGCATTAATTCAATATGCTATAGGATCTTCACTGAGAGAATAACATGTACAGTATATCAATGCATAACAATCATATCAAGCATGTCAAGCATCACAAGAATCAAAAGCATGAGACAATGGACACATAGATTTTTCCGTGGGGAAAACCCTAAGGTGAAAAACCCCACAACTTCCTCATAGATAGATAGAGCAATGGCTCAACCAAAGTACAATAGATAGTCTCCTACTATGCAGTTGATCCTCCTCCTCCAATGTGCGCCACTTTCTGAGTGAGAGAAGAGTGAGTTCTAAGATGATCAAAATAGAGAATCCCGACTCTCTATTTATACTTGTCCTGACCTACCTAATTACTTATGGGGCCGACTTGTCTAACTCAGCCTAATAACCCCAATTACATATATATCAGGTTGACACCCACATTAGGTAGTCTAATAACCCATCGACAAGTTAATCTACTTGCGACACTTATCAATACAAATGAAGACACTTCCTTATAGAGGAATAACACATCTCTTATAAGGGTACAATAAATATATATATGAAATACATTCCGAAGTTACATATACATCAACAGGCACTTGGCTTCCCACCGCTCGTGTGTTGGCGGGACAATATCGCGCTATGTAATCATGAACAGTGATCCCACCACCCACGGTCCGAGACCGAAGACTGGCCACCTCCCCTCTACGGGACAAACCGGTAATGAAGTGTTGAGATATTGTAACTTCTAAGAATATTATATTTGTACTTTATTATTCTGGAGATGTTTCATTCCTTCGTGAAGATCTTATTGTATATCCGAAGATGTTTATTCCTCTGTCGGATTGTGGTAACATGGGTTATTAGACTTCCCTAGTGGGGTTTGGCTCTATATGTGTTATGTTGTTCAAAGGGTCATTAGACCACCCTAGAGGGGTCGGCCTAGTTAGTTGTAATGGGGTGTTTATCCCAGTAATTAAGTTGGGCCCGACCTATCTTGTGTAAAAGTCAGTCAGGGAACAAGTATAAGTAGAGGAGGATGTTCCTCACTTATCTCACTCATTCATTCACTTGTGAGTGGCGCACTTGTGTGGGAGAGGTATGCTATGGAGGAGGAGGAGCTCATGTCTTTGGTTTACATATTTGTATTTGTTGATCATCTATATTGAGGAAGCTTTGCTGGGTTTTCTACCCCATGAGGGTTTCCCAGGATAAATCTGTGTCTCTTGTGTTTATGCTGTGCTTGTTGTTTCTTCAGTGATCCTGTATATGCTATTGGTGTGAAATGAAATGTAATGCTAATATTTTCTGTCTTATCATATTGAATCTTAACATGGTATCAGAGCTAACCTGAAGGAAGGCAATGTATGGCACTTACGACACTTGCTTCACTTTCGACAATTTGAAGGTTAGGGTTTTATATAGCAAAAACTAGTCATCATGGAGATTTCGCTATAAATCCATTTTGGTGAAGGTTCAGGATCTAAAAAGTTTAAATGTCGTAGATAACATCCCCATGTACCTTGTGTCCAATGGAAACCCTCAGATTTTTTGTACTTTGTGAGTTATGATCAGTACAAGTTAGGGTTTCTGCCTCTTCCAGATCTCAATCATAATCAAGTGACCTAGGAAAAAAGGTCATAACTTGGGCTAGGAAGCTACAAATTAAATTCCGTAAAAAGAGAGAGGTAGTACACAGACTGTAATATATCAGGAAACATTTTCATAGGCCGAAGTTGAACCAGTGACACGTGGAATGTCATACAATTTTGCTCTCCTGTTTTATCCCATAAACAGGTCACGTTGCGACACTTGGCATAAGTCTCTCTCAGAAAATCCAATTGAGGTCAGACCTGTCGGGATGGAAAGATGGCAGGTCAGGCTAGCACAAAAAAAATATTTCAGACCCTATGGATCGAAAAGTTAGGAGTTACATAAGAAACAATCCGGTACATATTTATGTCAAAATAGCATTATTTTTGGAGCACCTTCATTCATGGATTTTGGAATTTAGGGTTTCGGAGAAAGTTGGAATTTTTGGAATCGGAGTCCACGACTGAATGCTACTCAGGAAAATCAAAACTTAGAGACCAACATCGAATTTTTTGGTTGGGTAGAAGACCGGGCTTGATCAAACCCCAGTTCGGTATTTTGATCAGAAAGACGGAAAATTAGGGCTTCAGCAAAAGTTGGAATTTTTGAAGTCTGTGACCACGGCTGGAAGCTCCTCAGAAAAATAAGAGTTTATAGCCTTGGATTGAACCTTCTGATTAGGAAAAAGGGTGGGCTCCATCAAACCCTAGTTCGGGATCCTGTCCAGAAGATCCAGAAATTTCGAAGGCAATTTTGAGGAGTCAAATTTTGGAGATTTCAAAATTGAAGTATGCTAGTTTGATCAGATCAGCAAGACACATCCTTCCATACATTCAAAAGTGTGAAAGTCAAAGTTTGAATTTTTAGGGTTTCTCTGACAAACCCTAATTGAGCTCCAGATCCAGTTTCAGGGGGAGATGAGGTTAAGGCCTTACATAAGAAAACTACAAGAAGTCTCAACATGTATGACTTAAGGAGATACAGGTATGTCTTGAAATCTGATTATTGATTAAGTTCATAATATGTTTGTCTTCGTATTATTTAGGTCAGTACAATGTTAGAATTGTCTTATCACCCTAATAAAAGTATGAATGCATGTGAATGATAGAAGACATTCATTGATTAGGGTTATATGATCTTACTAATGCACTGTGGTGTTGTATGAGGTTGATGTTGTCTGCTAACAAGATACAAGTAGATCAAGAAGACAAATCAAGTTCCATGACCATGATGACATGAAGAAAAGGACTCATCCATAATGTTTGACCATATAGAATCTCTACTTACAAGGATGACACTAGTGCACACTTGAGCATGCACAGTGGTACAGATTGAATAGAAGTTCAAATGACATATAGAAGATCAAGCGGGAGGCAACCACACGAACATAAAAGATAAGTATTTGAGTTGTTATTTGAAATAGTAAATGATATTTCTTGTAATAGATTGGATGCATATTTAGAATATATCATGCTAAGTGTAAGCATTCATATAGCATTGAACAGTATACTACTAATATGCATATGATTGGTAAGTTGGACAAACATTCCATTGTTGCTTGTCTAGAATGAAACCTCTTTGCTGACATGCTGAGAGCTGTGCACACTCTCGATAGTATGTTCTGGTAGAGATGGAAGGCATCTAGATAGCCACTGTATGCATACAGGATATGGAAAAGTGTTGTGCCAAAGTATTGGTCAAGATAGTTGCATAACTATGTAAATGATATCTGTATGCATAATTGGTTATCATGTCAACATGATTTGATAATTACGAAGCATTACTAATCATGTACTTAATCTTGATTTGTAGGAAAGATCATGAAGAATGATGAACACCGAACAAGTGATGGATGTTCAACAAAAGGATTTACAAATCAAACATAATATAGAAGGCTCTCTTAGAAAGAGGAAGAGAATCATGATGAGATGTTTGCTCCAAGTGGCTAGATAAGACCATTATCTTAATGATATAATTAAAGAAGTGTGAATCAAGGATTCAATTGAAGAAAGCTATGTTCGGGTACCCAGGATTGATAGTCAATTGATGAGCTTAATGATCACCATGGGTGATGTGGATCTCAACCTTTGCTACAAGGTTGAATATGGTTTCTATACACAGATGACATGGATGCAAGAAGGAACTCACCACAAAGTTCGAATGATATTGAGGCTCATATCAATAGACCCATATGACGAGAGATGGCACAGATAGATATGCAGAAGATCACTCAATGCTGAGTGTGAATGATGTTCAATTACAGAGGGAGAATTGACAGTTTCTTGACAAGCTTGGGCTTTACCAGAAGTAGAGTTGTTCCTAACCTTTACCTTAAGGTTATGGATGAACTATTATTGTATGTGGATGATCTCTTTCTGACATGGAAATAGAAATAGATCATGGAAAGCAAGAAGAAGCTAGCTATAGAATTTGATATTGATATATTACTTACTAGGCTTGGAAGTATGGCAAGGCTTAGAAGGAATCTTTCTCGACCAAGGAAAAGTATGTTGGGGAAATCTTGAAAAGATTTGCTATGTTGGAATGAACAAGCATGGCCACTCTCATGGGTTTCGACTTGAAGCTGTTAACTGATGACTCATCAGAGTTAGTGGATGTAACTCTGTATAGACAGACTATTGGTTCATTGATGTATCTAACGAATACTAGGTCAGATATATGCTTTGCTGTGAAAACCTTTTGGCAGTATCTAGTGGAAACTATATGTGTTCACCTGATAGTTGCAAAGCATGTGATGAGGTACCTAAAGGATACGATAGACTTTGATCTATGTTATCTTGGAGATCATGACTTCAGATGGGTACACAGATGTTGATTGGGCAGAAAGTCTATCAGTCAGGAAGAGCACATCGAGAGGATGTTATTGTCTAGGATCGGCCATGATCTTGTGGTTTAGCAGGAAGCAGTCTAGTGTGGCTTTCAGCACAAGCGGAATATATGGCTACTTGCTCTGCTAATTGTGAAGCAGTATGGCTTCAAGATTGTTTGACTTAGAGATAGACCCAACTGTGATCCTATGTGACAAACAGAGTTGTATCAAGATGGCAGAAAATCTAGTGTTCCATGATAAGTCAAAGCACATAGAGATCTGACATTTCTATATACAAGATATGGTGCAGAAAAGAACTATAAAGTTCGAATTTGTATCAATTTTCCGATGTACTAACCAAACCTCTACCTCAAGTGAACAAGTTACCGATGTACTAACCAAACCTCTACCTCGAGTAAAGTTTGAGTATTTCCAAGACAAGCTTGGTGTAGTTCAGTAGGACAAGACAAGCTTGGTGTAGTTCAGTAGGACCCTCCTCAAAAAGGGGAGTGATGTGGTCACTTATGATGAGATTGCCTGCATCAACAGTGAGGTCGATGATGTGGATACCTATATTGGTGATGCCGACAGAGAGGTTGGTGGATGGTCCTTAGACAGGGTTTAAGTTGACAAGGGGATTGCATCATCCTTAAACACATATTCTAAAAGGATCCGTAGACGTATGTCTTCGAGAAAGAAGAGGGATTGCATCATCCTTGAACACATGCTCTAAAAGGATCCGTAGACATATGTCTTCGAAAATGAAGTTCGTAGTGGACAGGTGGGGATTGTATCGTCCCCGGACTTCGGTCCCTTGAATTGATCCGTAGACAAATGTCTTCGAAAATGAAGTCCGTAGTGGACAAGTGGGGATTGTATCGTCCCCGGACTTTGGTCCCTTGAATTGATCCGTAGACAGATGTCTTCGAAAATGAAGTCCGTAGTGGACAAGTGGGGGATTGTATCGTCCCTGGACTTCGGTCCCTTGAATTGATCCGTAGACCTATGTCTTCGAGAATGAAGTCCATAGTGGACAAGGATCCCATAATTCCGAAAGGAAGGATTGTCCAAGTGTGATAGCTCCATAAAGACTGGGTCCCGTAATTCCGAAAGGAAGGATCACCAGTGTTGATGGACTAGAGTCCCGTAATTCTGAAAGGAAGGATTGTCCATGATCCCGTAATTCTGAAAGGAAGGATTGTCCATGATCCCGTAATTCTGAAAGGAAGGATCACCAATGTTGATGGACTAGAATCCCGTAATTCCGAAAGGAAGGATTGTCCATGATCCCATAGTTCCGAAAGGAAGGATCACCAGTGTTGATGGACTAGAATCCCGTAATTCTGAAAGGAAGGATTGTCCATGATCTCGTAATTCCGAAAGGAAGGATCACTAGTGTTGATGGACTAAAATCCCGTAATTCCGAAAGGAAGGATTGTCCATGATCCCGTAATTCAGAAAGGAAGGATCACCAGTGTTGATGGACTAGAATCCCGTAATTCCAAAAGGAAGGATTGTCCATGATCCCGTAATTCCGAAAGGAAGGATCACCAGTGTTGATGGACTAGAATCCCGTAATTCCGAAAGGAAGTATTGTCCATGATCCCGTAATTCCGAAAGGAAGGATCACCAGAGTTGATGGACTAGAATCCCGTAATTCCGAAAGGAAGGATTGTCCATGATCCCGTAATTCCGAAAGGAAGGATCATGTGTGTTGCAGGGTATGCTGCTATTGTGTATACTTGACTGATGAGGATACTTGTATTGATGAGGATACTTGTATTGATGTATTGATACTTGTATTGATGAGGATACTTGTATGTATACTTGTATTGATGTATTGATACTTGTATTGATGAGGATACTTGTATTGATGAGGACACTTGTATTGATGATATGTATACTTGTATTGATAAGGATACTTGTATTGATGATGTGTATACTTGTATTGGTGTGGATACTAATCCTGATGATCGTGTGATGACGATGCTGATGATCGGGTGATGACGATGCTGATGATCGTGTGATGATGATGTTGATGATCCTGAGGATCCAGATGATGATATTGTTGTAGCTGTTCAAGTGCTGCAGAAGATTCGGTACTGAAGATGTTGATGTTCCAGTATTGAAGCTCTTGAAGATATTCCAGTAACTGGTTGAGTTACTAATGATGTTGAGAAAGCTCCCAATGATTTATAGATGTATCATGTATGATGTTGATGACTCCTTGCTCCTGCAGATGTTGTTATAATATCCTTCTCGTTAAGGGGGAGTGTTGAGATATTGTAACTTCTAAGAATATTATATTTGTACTTTATTATTTCGGAGATGTTTCATTCCTCTGTGAAGATCTTATTGTATATCCGAAGATGTTTATTCCTCTGTTGGATTGTGGTAACTTGGGTTATTAGAATTCCCTAGTGGGGGTCATCCCTATATGTGTTATGTGGGTCAAATTGTTATTAGACCACCCTAGAGGGGTCGGCCCAGTCAGTAGTAATGGGGTGTTTAGCCCAGTAATTAAGTTGGGGCCGACCTAGCTTGTGTAAAAGTCAGTCGGGAAACAAGTATAAGTAGAGGAGGATGTTCCTCACTTATCTCACTCATTCATTCACTTGTGAGTGGTGCACTTGTGTGGGAGAGGTCTGCTATGGAGGAGGAGGAGCTCATGTCTTTGGTTTACATCTTTGTATTTATTGATCATCTATATTGAGGAAGCTTTGCTAGGTTTTCTACCCCATGAGGGTTTCCCAGGATAAATCTGTGTCTCTTGTGTTTATGTTGTGCTTGTTGTTTCTTCAGTGATCCTATATATGCTATTGGTGTGAAATGAAATGTAATGCTGATATTTTCTGTCTTAGCATATTGAATCTTAACATGAAGTTGATATCCCTCCACTTCCAGTGTCAGGGTTTACCCGTTGAGGATGAAGTTTTGTGCATCCACATCCCAATAGTTTATCAGATGACGGAGTAAAAGGTTTTGGGCCCTTAAACCCCCTATACTCCAGTACTTATACAAACCACATGCTTGCAAGGCCTGTTGCGCTTGCAAATCATTGCGCATGGCCTCATCAACCTGGTCATGCTCTCTCTCCCTCCACTCTAGAACCATCCTGGAGTGCAAAACAAGTCAATTTTGGTCAATTTCATGATTAAAAATTTCTTCACAATCGTACCCGCAGGCTAATTTGTATACAATGGCGGGTACCCGCGGGCAGTCTATTTTTTGACTGTGCGTTTGGTGCACTACCCGCAACCCGCATAGTTATAGCCCGCGGGTAGCGCCGAAGCCATCTAGGGCTTGGCCAAACAAAAATCCCACCGACAAAAATTGAAATAAAGGCATTGAAATGAAAGGTATGGAAGTAACTACCAACCTGCTCCGGATGGTTCGTTGAACGGTCGCCTGTAGCTCCCAGAATCGGCAACTGAACTTTCAGGTAAAAACTAACCACTAAACTCCAAACTGGTGAATAGTGCAAATGAATTGTAATTTGGAAAATTTTATTACTATTTATAATTTTTTGGACCCACTTCTCTATAGTTTTTTCCATTTTGAGCCGTTATGAACTAATATCGTGTCATGGAGTAGTCTTTTTTAATCATATTTCCTCGGCGAAAGTTGTTCTGAACCATTTCATACCTACGGCAGGTACGTTTCACGCCTGGCATATAGGTTAGATTCCATTTTCACATGCATTATGCATTTGACCTATTGACCATTTTCATAAACCCTAGGTGCAACCCCACTTCGTAACTGACATGGAACCTTCACACTGCTATAGAAGTGTCGTTATGTGGCGGTAGGGCTTTTCCGAACATGGGTACCCTAGTTAGAAACCCTTTTATGCATTCTGGTGCCCATGCTGTTGTTTGTCCTTAGGATTGGGAGTCCTTTGTAGTCACTCCATGATGTTGCGATAAAGAATCATACTCTACTTTGTCTTATGTTGGCCATCTCCCTTAAGGACTCCCCTCAGTTATATCATGTTGTGATTGCATTGCATCATCCTGCTTGCTACTTGAGCCTTGTGCCAGGTCCCGCTTACTCAATTGTTAACCTGGTGCCTGAGCACTTTTCCCTGTCGAACCTTGCAGAGCTTATATTTTCCCTTCACAATTTGATGACCTTTTGACCCTCAGGGAACATACCCCCGAGTGTCCACATCCTGCACGCATTTCCTTGCATTGAGCATAGGTATGTTCCACTGCTTGGGACTAGTCTGCTAGCTATTTGACACTTGTTCCCTCACCTATTGTACTATAAGCAATTTTATTCTTTTTCAAGCTTTTCCCAAATATGAAAAAGACCAAAAAAATCAAATATTCCAAAAATTTGGACGGGATTATGGTCACTATTTCTTGTTGGCAGCTGTTGTGTCGCCTTTGAAAAGAGCATTCATTCCACTTTGTACATTATGAGTCGGGACTATAGTTGAGCCTTAGGAGTTGTAATTGTTTCTCAGTTTTCTCCACCGATTGGTTAAGCGTCCAATCATTATGGAGCCCTCTATAATGCCTCCTGCATTGCACTATTTATGTCAAGTCTATGCTGCCTGAGTCTATCCATCTGATCATGCTCTTGTTCAAATGAAGTCCTGAAACCAGTGTCGGCCACTCCTCAGATCTCTTGACTATTGCATGTCGGCCATCGTTATTGAGTCAGTCCGTTTCACCTAAGATCTTCCAAATCTTTCAGCATTGCTAGTACCTTGTGATGGTCGATGGGGGATGCCTTAATGCCCTCCTTCTAGCGAGTCTCATTCCATCGAATTCAACCCATTTATTCTGGGACTTGAGGCTTAGAGTTCAGTTGAGTACCTTGAGGCTTGCAGTCATTAGTGGCAGGTTCTCTCGCCATCAACAGTTTTGGGAATACATCAATGTCCCCTGATCGATGGATTCATCCTAGTGTTTGACTTCAACCCAGTTATTCACACTCCAATGATTGTGCTCTGTCCCTTGATGCCCATTTTCATTATTGGTGGGTCATCTCGCATCTGTTAACAGTATACATCATTGACCGGTAATCAGATGATGTCTCATCAGGTTCGACCCCAACTCCTTTATTCACTTGATGGGACTTGCACCGTCGAAGACTTGTGTAGAAGACCCCAGGCGATAGTGGCATTCAGTATGCTACTTATGACTTTGAATTTACATCTGAGATATCACCTCTCAGATTTCAGCAGTTTGTACCTCCAGTTTGCACCAGTTATCTTCTTTTTAGCAGAAGACCATATCTTATTGTAGAGGGATCATGACTATGATCACTTATGACATGTATCCATTATATACTACCTATTCATGGCCATTGTATCAGATTGTTGTACTATACCGACATGTATTCAGAGATATTATTGTATTATGACGAGTGAGCTGCTCTTTCCACTTGTGTCTCCATCACTCCACTTCTGAGTTTTATAATGTATTTCGGCCATCGTAGCATCAGTCTCTGACCTCACACATTAGGGGGCATCTGTTACATCGTAATTTTCCACCCTGTGAGCATCAACATTCTTTGGCCTGTAGGATCCATTTCAGTGACTCAGATCCACTCATATCCTTCAGAGATACTATTTTTCCCTATTTTTGTTCCTACCCGCATGTTGCATCATTATAGCATGTGTACTCACGAGTTGCGTCACTATAGCCTGCGGGTATCAAGTAAAATGGTAAAAACCACTATTAATTACTTTTTACTCCCAAAAATTAGTCATTGGGTGACCTTTGGCTCTCCATCTACCCGAGTAATGCCTCGATGTGTCCTTTCACCTACCTTTGAGAGGACTATATATTGAGCACATATGGCTTATGGATGGGAGGAAGAAGAGAATAGTAAGAGAACTCTAGTGGATTTTTTCCCTATCTTGAGTCTGCACTCATTGATCCTTGTAGTTGTGAACCCTTTATGTTCACCTTCCAAACTCCTATCTAGTTTGAGTTTTCCATTCATGGAGGATTGAAGTGGTGGAGGCACAAGTGGATTGATCTAGATCTTGGTTCATATTGGTTGCCGGAAAGAGGTCGTATCACTTTGTACTTCTTCTTGTTAATTAATAGAAATACTCATATTCTCATCTATCATTTTGTGAATTTTGTTTATTATACATTGGGTTACATTTTCTTGTCATATTATGGACCATTGTTATTGATAATGTTAACATCATCTATATATTATATGTACTTGTTGGATATTGGCCGTCAAGACTAATTTGCAGATTTCAAGTGCATGGATTGAAAGCTCCAATGGGGATCTTCATCAAACGTTTGGATCGAGGTTGGTTACATTTCTCCATTATATTAACATTATCATTTATAATAGCATTGTTTTGAGAATTGAGTTGATTTCTGGTAGTCATCTGTCTGTTGTGGTATTCCCAAGCCATAGTGAGTTTTCTCCAATACATGCGAGGACAAATGATTGTATGCCAGGATCCATGTTGTTTTCCAAGGAAAAGAGATGGCCATTTATTTCCACAATACAATGAGAACATGCATATGCACCACAATTTTTTTTTGTTTTAATGCCAGGATAAGATTCCATGCATATCGAGCAAACATTCATGGGAGATAGGTTGTCCAATCTTGTACAGAAATGTGTTTGTGCACCATTGATGGGGGTGTTGGATGGAATATGCGGTGGGTGCATATCTAAGTTTGGTGTAGACGTGGATGGAGGAGAGGGCATCATGGAATGTTGAACAACGTGAAATGGAGAACGGGTATGCACAAGTTGGAGAGTAGCTCTATAAAGAAGACGTTGTTGCTTGTTGTTTTGTTGTTTTTTCTGTGCAAATACAACTCTTCTTCGTGCATTGATTTGATTAGTGTCATGATTGTTCAGCATGCCTACAATAAAAGTGTGAGGTCGTCATGAACTTGATGGTGGAATTGGTGGAAGAGAAACATATTGTATTTCTAATCATTGTAAAAGTAAAGAAAGGTATGAGAAGTTGTTGCAAGCAAAAATTAGGTCTCACGAACATTGTTCATAAACAAATGAATTAGAAAATAATACCATATTTAAGATTGTTCATGTAGGTTACAAATGGAATTTGAGACAACAATGTTAAGTCCTGGTTTGTAGTTGTTAAATATGACAAAGCAAGCATATTCAAAAGTGACCATATAGGTTACAATAAATATGTAAGTCAACAATGGTATTTGTTTATGAAACTAAACAAACGAAATAAGGAAATAATATAATATTAAAAAGTGTCCATGTTGGCTACAAGTAGCACTTAAGAAAAAAATGTTGATATAAAGTTTGTAGATGCTAAGTATGAGAAAGCAAGTAAGAAACGATGGAAGTTAAAAGAAGCTATATATGCCGAGGAAAAGTTCATGTGAAGTTGGAGTTCAAAGCATGTGAACAACTGGACGATTATTGAGGGCAATGTCCTGGCTTTCATCAAGTGGAGTGCTTGTTGTGGATGATGGTGAAACCTCCTCTGACATGGCAATGAGCACCTTCAAACGATCATTTGCATTAAAATTCTCTGTCTTGACTGATAATGTGAAAAGGAAGTGTCGAGCACAAACACTTTTAGCAATTTCTGGGAGAGATGTTGGTTCATTTGCGAGAAGGCACAAGTCTTTTGCAGAGGCCCCCATGAGTTGATTTGTAGGATTATCAAAAGCTACGACACTATATAGGTGTCCAGTAGCATCTTGTAAGTCAAGTTTCAGTATATATCGGTAATCGCACTCTGGAAACTCCCCATCACATTTAGTACAATGCCAAACATTGGCAATTTTGTGGGAAACTTTTTTCATACATTGTATCCCATCAACAAATAGAGGGCATGCAAGGAAATGAAAGTCATCCATGTTAATTTTTGTGATGGTAGCAAGGACTGAATACCAGGTTTGCTTCTCAGAATGTTGGAGAGATTGCAGCTCAGAGATGGTAATGTGTTTGCGCGAACCAGAAGGAGAGGAGTTGTAGTTTTGACTCAAGTATGGTGAGGCTAAATGGAATCCATTGTCATCAAACCATGCTTGGAGAAGTACGGTTTCTTCAATACTTGGGTTTATAAGAAGGTTGGTATTGGAGATGGTTCCAATAGTTTTTCCATTGAACTCTGTAAGGCGACCACCTTTGATTGCAAGGATCGAGGGAGTAGGCAAACCGCGAAGGCTAGCAAGATGGTCACCCTCAATTGCACAGTGCTCCCCCAAAGTGTTATGTCTATGCTATAGCAAGACATGTCCCTTAAGCCGACTGTTCGGCGAATCGTTTCAGAGCCATCTCTTTTGCGTATAGTTGATGTAGGGGAAACAGAAATGACAATCCCAATAAGGTCAACCATGGAATTGAGGGGTGTAGTTTGGCTATCATGGAAAGTCTTAAAGTGGAAGCAATGAAAAGGGATCAAGGGGTATTCCTCCAAGCATGATTGGACTATTGAGGAGGGGCTTAGGAAAATCTCAATATCGCTTTTCAAGTGGTTGTATGTTGGGTTGGACAGTTTGATTGTGCCATTTGAGACCATGTAGGTTATGCCAACTTGTATCTGGTCATACAATGATGTTGCTAATTCATTGAACGCAGAGATATGGACCTCATCTCTTGAAGCACTAATAAGTTCAAATCCAAAGGGTTTACTTGGTTCTTTTTTGTTATTGTATGCGTTGATATTTGTCTTGGAAATGACTAGGCCTTGAATGGTCCAAGTTTTGTTACCCTGGTTGAGTGATGTGAATGGAATAGTAGATGAAAAAAGGGTTGGGATTGAATTTGGTGAGGAAGGTATGGCAAGTGAAGGGGTTTCGGGATCAACTAGGATGTTTGTTGAAACAGAGGAACTGCTTTGGGAGTTGAAGTCTGCAAAAAAGTTGAAAGGGGATGGTTCCCCGATAATTGGTGCTTTCAATGTGACAACTTCAAGCGTGAGCAATGTGATAGTCCTGGTAAGAAGAACGAAGTTAGGTAAGTAGAAGCAAAAATATGTTACAATAATTGGGAGTGCAAAAGGCATTAAGTGAAAATAATGAAGGGAAAACGGAAGCATACGTTGCATTGTGTAGAATGTAGCAGTTACATTTGGTGACTTTGATGATAGACCCTTCTTGTAGTTGTCGATCCTCCACAACGCTATTGTAGATAGTTGAAAGCAACGTTTGGTGCTTATGAATCCCATCAGAGATAGAGATGCTGAATCGGGCGGTTGTTGAGTTGAGAGAGCTTACTTGGTTGAGAGAAACAATTTGTAGAAGTGGGAAAAGGTAAACAACACCATGCTATAGAAGTGAAACAACATTTTCGGTCAACATAATGTCCATAATGTAGTGGTGGCAATTAGATGGACTACAAATTTGAGCTGCAAAAAAAAGGGAAGAATCGGTATTAAGTGAAAAGCATAAAGGAATGGTATGTATGCAGGTAGTTTTGTTTCATGTAAGAGAGGATGAGATAAGTTAGATTGATTTTTCATTCTATAGAAATGACAAGGTAGATCATATATTTTCCAATTGCCCTTGTTCAAATTATTTGTAGAAAGAATACTTCAAGCAATCATTAGGTTAGGAACATGGAAAAAAGTAATGTATGGAGTGCTTTGAAACTTGGGTCAAAGACAACTATGTAAAAGGTGATGGAGCATTTCCCTACTTTGTTCTTTGAGTGTTGTATCTAGCTAGGAATAAGATGATAATTGAATATAACTAATTAACAATTGGTGAGGTAAGTAATACAATCAAATTGTGTTATAAAGAAAGAAGACAATATGTCAAGCAAGAGTAAAGGGATATTGTGGACATCATTTTTTTGCAAACTGCAAGTAGAAACTGGAAGCAACGATAAAAGAAGATGAAAAAAATAGTAAAGGTCAAATATGTGGCACAAGGGACCACTAAATGAATGGGTAAAAACATGGAATTGATTTATATAATATAATTGCAACATTTTTATGAGTAATCAGAACATCACCCTTGATAAGAAGGGAGACAAAGGTAGGGAGGCAGTGGTCTTACGGATGATCTAATATGTTAAAAAAGCAAATAAGCAATTTGTGTTTTCTATAAAACCAAGGAAGTGATAATTTTTGTTTGTGCTTTCTGAAGACCTAAAAAAAGTAAGGAGCAATGATTTCATGTTGCGTATATATCTTAATGGATTAGCATGTAAGCAAGTATAGAAACTTCTATGTGTACCAACCTATAGAGGCACGTGAACACTTCTTTATCATTTCAATATTATAATGTAATATCCATTTTTGTTGCATTTACGTTGCTTATTTTATTAATTCTGTTAATTCGCACTACAATATGATAATTCTAGATTTATCTATCTATGCTTATCTAGCTACCACACTAATAAGCATGATTAAGTACACCACATTCTTGTTCTCTTGTTTAAATTGAGCATTAGTGGCCTGCAAATATTCCAACCTTCCGCTATTTTTTATATCCACTATAGGTCTGCATAGTTCTATTCAAAGTTTTGATAGCTACATCATGGTATTGGATTTAAATTTGTACACCATATGATCCATAAAGGAGAGACTTATATCCCACTCACTTCACCAGCATGGACACCTCTGTAAAATTGATATTTAGTCTCTATTATTCTAAATCTTGTATGGAGATATTTGTCCTTATGATGGTTGCAATACATGTTATAACACTGCAATGTAAAGTGCTAATAGGAATGTAAAGCTACCAAAATGCCAAGCCAAAATTGTTTGTTTCTTACTGTGCGCTTGCACACGAGGTGACTAGTTAACACATAATAACTAAAGCCAAGGTTGCCCAACACTCTGTAACTACTTTGGTCATTCGAAACTATGTTATAGGTGTAGTTTTGGGAACCACTACTTTGCAATGCTATTCAGGATTGGTGATATGGCTCATAACAAATTATTTGTTTGTAGACGAATGCTAATACAAGGAGAAGCTATTGTAAATGGTTTTTTAACCCAATACAAATATTATGGTCACTCAATTGAATAAGGAGTTGTCTGAATTGTTCAATTAGGTGACCAAATCACAATGTGCACTCAGTTCCACAACATTGCTAATGTCACAAGTAAAAGTTTAATGATGTAACAAATAAAAGTTTAATGATTTAAAGGCCGTAATAACTAATGAATTTGTGGATATCATGGACTATGAATAGGATTAGATACAGAGTATCTAGTCATCCTATATATGCATCCTTACACTCCCACACCACCCAACGCTTTAACACCATTCAATATATAATAATGTAACATAAATTATAAAATGAACATAATAAATAAGATGTTCATTACTCAAAGCCCATGAGGAGAGGTTGCATGGGAATGAGGCACTAAATTGATCCACTCATGCCTAATAAAAGAGAGGGACCCATACCAGAGAGAGCATTAGATAGATTGTCCAATTAATTTTATGTTCAAGCAAATTGGGAAGGGAAGTAGGGTTTATTTGACCTCCTAGGTGGGCAAGAGCCCTCAATTAGGTGTTTGTCAACTAGGTCAAATTTTAACAATAATAAACTTATTTCAGCTGATTCCCTTGTGTTTGTAAAAACGTTGCTAGATATCTAGAATGCTCACAGTGAATTGAAATTTTAAAGGTAACAAAAATGAAATGCAGGGATATGCAAGTTTGAAGAAAGTGTTTTTCTTACAAAGTATATATGATTAGTTCACTACCATTTTGCAAAAGAAAGACATATCACCATCCAATAATAGGACTGTGTCATGATCACTTTCATATAACAAATTCACTTAAAACAACCACCATCACATAACAATGTATAATAAAATTGGCACAACATTCCCACTTTAAAAACAAATTATAAATAAGTCAATAAAAAATTACATATGAAAAACGAAATATGTTCTTTGACTATGAATTTTAAAAATTCATAACTATTTTTAGTAAATGAATAAAAATATAAATATTTCAAATAATAATACTATATAATACAAAATTACCTTAGTTATAAAAATATAAAAATATAAGTTATTGAACTTCCTGTAAAATAATGTATTTCAAAGTATTTAAAAGCATATAAATATAAATTGTATTTATATGTATTATGAAATTAAGAAATTTCATAGAAAATATAAATTAGTGATTTTTTTAAAAACAAGTATGTAGTTATGTTTAAAACTTGAATTTGGCATTAGCTTCCTTTAAATTAAAAGAAACCTACAGGTTTTTTAATCTTCACAAAGGACAAAAAGTGAACTTCACTTCTATCCATATTCTTGGTTTGGGAGGCTAAGTTTTAGGTACCTTTTTATAAAAAAATATCTTGACCTGCCAGTTTAAATTGCAGATGGTGCACCCAGTTTTATTTGGTAATTCTAATCAGCATAACCCTACTGCAATTCATAATTCATGTTCATTGGTTTGCAAAAAGGCTCTCTTTTTTGTACAGAGAATGTTGGAAAGTACCCAGAAACAACACTGCATAGGAAGGAGTTCAAAACCAGGCTCTTATGGATGGTCAGACCCAGGATACAAAATCGAGAAAGACTTATAGAATGGGATGCATAAATTGTATTTATATGTATTATGAAATTAAAAAAATTCATAGAAAATATAAATTAGTGATTATTTAAAAAACAAATATGTAGTTATGTTTAAAACTTGAATTTGGCATTAGCTTCCTTTAAATTAAAAGAAACCTACAGGTTTTTTAATCTTCACAAAGGAAACAAAATTGAACTGCACTTTTATCCATATTCTTGGTTTGGGAGGGTAACTTTTAGGTACCCCTTTATCAAAAAATATCTTGACCTGCCAGTTTAAATTGCAGATGGTGCAGACAGTTTTATTTGGTAATTCTAATAAGCATAACCCTACTGCAATTCATAATTCATGTTCATTGGTTTGCGAAAAGGCTCTCTTTTTTGTACAAAGAATGCTGGAAAGTACCCAAAAACAACACTGCATAGGAAGGAGTTCAAAACCAGGTTGTTATGGATGGTCAGACCCAGGATACAGAATAGAGAAAGACTTATAGAATGGGATGCATAAATTGTATTTATATGTATTATGAAATTAAAAAATTTCATAGAAAATATAAAATAGTGATTATTTAAAAAACTAGTATGTAGTTATGTTTAAAACTTGAATTTGGCATTAGCTTCCTTTAAATTAAAAGAAACCTACAGGTTTTTTAATCTTCACAAAGGCAAAAAATTGAACTTCACTTCTATCCATATTCTTGGTTTGGGAGGCTAACTTTTAGGTACCCCTTTATAAAAAAATATCTTGACCTGCCAGTTTAAATTGTAGATGGTGCAACCAGTTTTATTTGGTAATTCTAATCAGCATAACCCTACTGTAATTCATAATTCATGTTCATTGGTTTGCAAAAGGGATATATTTTTTGTACAGAGAATGATGGAAAGTACCCATAAATAACATTGCATAGGAAGGAGTTCAAAACCATGCTCTTATGGATGGTTAGACCCAGGATACAGAATTGAGAAAGACTTATAGAATGGGATTTGCATCCCTCACATACTTAACAGAAGAAATCAGGCCTTATATTCAAAACCCGAATACAGATTTCGTCCGAGAGCCTGTCGATGTGGAAAAGGCAGTTGCAATGGTGATTCGCAGGCTTGCACGTGGAGAATCCCTGAGGAAAATTGGGGATTTATAGAATATGGAGGCCTCTACAGTCATCAAATACACTAAAATCATCACTGGGGTGCTGAAAAACAGGAAGAAACAATATTCAAAGTATATTGTGATCCCAACTGAGGAGAGAATTCAGAGATTGAGTAACAACTTTGAGTGCAATACTGGGATTATGAATGTTTGTGGGGCAATAGGAGGAACCCACATCAAGATTCAGCTTAAGCCCAGGAATTCATACAGGCCTGTGGATTACTGGTGTTCTCATGGGTTTTACAGTGTTCTTTTGCAGGGAGTGTGTGATGCCGATAAAGTGTTTTGGGATGTTTGATGTAATGCACCTGGTGGATTGGATTATTCAACCCATTTGAAACCTGGTTTGAGTAAGAAATAAAGTTGGAAGACATAACGACTATTCGGAGGTAAACAAGAGGAAAAAAGTGGATGCCAAACACTACTCGATGGCCTTTACACTCATGATCGCAGAATTGTACCAGAATTAAAATCCCCAAATGGGCACATCCACCGACCTATTAAGTAATACACATTAAAAATTTGAGGAATAAACTTGTTTGCAGATAATCGGACAACATACCTTCGGCTACGCTAGTGCTTGCCTGTTACCAACCTTCTCTTTATCAAACTCTCAATATTGCTTGCCTCACTTAACCCAGGAATGCCCAAACTCACTGCAAGCGTTGGATCAGATGTATGCCACAGACCCTAAAATAAGAACAAATTGTTCGAACCGTGCGCTCTGGTAAAATGTAGAAACTGAGAAATGTGGAAAAAACAGTAGCAAACAAGAAGATAATAACAATATAACAAAAATTGAGAAAACACTGGTTACCCATAAATTGTATCCACAAACAAAGGCAAATGCAGTGCATTGCCGGTGCATTGAAGAAGGGAATTCATGCCCTGACAGGATATGGGTGTGTTAGTACATTTAACCAGCACCTAACCTATCCATCCTAAGTTCATTCTCTTGCAACTCGCTCGCCCTTATTGTCTTTTCTGCCCATCATCAGCTTCCCTGTAAACCGCCAAATTTCAGCGAGTCGGGGTCAGGTTCCAAGGGCATAGCAGTTCCATTCTCTGGAGCATAGGACCAGGGTCATAGCAGTTCATTCTTGAAGTCGAGGTTAGGGTCCAGTTCTGCAAGACTGATGAAACCTGCATTGATGTCGTATGAAACACGCATTGATGTTGTGGTTGATTGATGAAACCCGCATTGACATTCAACCTCCCATGTTGTCCCTTCACAGTGCTCTGTTGCAGTTTGTTGTCACTTAACCTCCATGCTCGATGAATTTAGTGCCCAGAATGAAATGACCTCCTCCATGCTCCATGAATGTAGTGCCCATAACGAAACAACCTTCAGGGAAGCGACGTGCCGACCTTAGGGAAGCGACGTGGCATCAGTCTATTGGCTGCGACGTGGCATCGTTCGATAGGCTGCATGAGCGAGGAATCCTGGAACAGTGCAGAGGATTGTCTTTGGTTGAAGGAACGCCTACGGCATAAATATTGTATAGTAGATAACTTTATTCCAAATGGTTCTAATTTTATTTTATATAATAAATTGATATAAAATTTGAGTGTTATATAAATTTATATGGATCAAAGTGTTATATATATATAGTCTTAATAGTTATATTTTTATGTCGAAGGAGTTTTCACTACGAGATTGATTCGCATCGGATTATTGAGGATTCCTCGTCCTTTCAGCGAATGGATAAATGACACGTATGTTTTTATCTCTACACCAAATTCATGTCATTTTATTATTATATCCTCCTTCCACAATCTAATTGTCTTGTTCGTTAGAGTTCGACGAAATTTCTGCCCTCGTTTGTATTCTATTATGTGTGATCTTCCACAAGATTTTGTCATATCCTGCCCATCAAGGAAAATTTTAATGATCCAGAAATTTATTAAAGTGTAGAAACCTTGGAGAATCTTACTAATTCTAAAATTTGCAACCATAAAATGTTTGGCAAATTTTTAATAAAAATATTCCAATTTATAAGGACTCTATATAGGTTTTGGACAATTTTGGCGATTTTAAGAGTAAAAACAAATTATCCCATGGAATTTGGATGAATCAAATTAGAAAAAAATTCAAATTGACAAATATTTTTTTGGAAAAAAACATCGAAAAAGCCCATGGGCTAAATTTCGCCCCTAAAATTTTCCCTGATGTATGTACATGCTATCACAATTAATTTGCAGTAGAGTATTATGGATCTGGAAACTATATGAAAGAATGATTTCTGGGGCAACTAGTGTGACAACATGAGAAGAGGGGCATCGTGTTATGGATGTGGAATGCTAGATTTCCCCACTATCTATATGATTGGTGTTTACTGGTTTCTAGTCACTACTATGATATTGAGACCCAGTTCATGGTGCAGTTCCTTCTGGAATGTTCACGAAGTTTCTACCCTTTTATTTCAATTTTAAATTGCATGTTTTGAATTCGTATATATATCATGCACCTCTTCGGGATACAAATTGATCAGACGTTATCATTGTGCCTGGGGTCTGGTTCTCATTGTTCCTTCAAAGACCTTCTCATGATCAAAGCCAATAACTCAAGCTATCTTAGGAAGGGTTTACCGCTAAAGGCATAGTGACTTTACTCAGAGGTTGGCGAGCAAGATCCGGTAAGACTAAGAGATCGTGGCTCTTGGTTGTAACTAACCATACTTTGGCCTAGATAGTAGCAATTGGTTGTAATTCACAATACTTGATAGGAAGGATGACAACCCATGCAAGGGGAAAGGAGGGAAGGATGATCACCCTTTCAAAAAAAACTACCTGGGTGATCAAGCTAACAAGCGATCCTTTACAATGCTAGCAAGAACATTATGCAAGACAATGCTAGTAAGTGAGACACAACCATGCAAATCATATGTGAAAGAAGCCAAATGTTAGAAATTTTATCCTTTTAGAATGTGTTTTCGGTGTCGTAGTGTCCCTCACAAGACCCAACAATCACATCGTGTTTTAGTTACCCTCTAATCCAATATCAATTTTAGTTCAAGTTTAATATGTGTTTCAAAATAATGTGTATTTTCTTTTATGTGTACTAGGTTGACACCATAAACCTTATTTTGGAAAAAAAACATCAAAAAATAGCCCATGGGCTAAATTCCGCCCCTAAAATTTTCCCTGTTGTATGTACATGCGCTATCACAATTAGTTTGCAGTAGAGTATTATAGATCTGGTAACTATACGAAGGAACGATTTCTAGGGCAACTGGTGTGACAACATGTGAAGAGGGGCATCGTGTTATGGATGAAAAAAATTCAAATTGGAAAATCTTATTTTGGAAAAGAACATCAAAAAATAGCCCATGGGCTAAATTTCGCCCCTAAAATTTTCCCTGTTGTATGTACATGCTATCACAATTAATTTGCAGTAGAGTATTATAGATCTGGAAACTGCACGAAATAACAATTTATGGGGCAACTAGTGTGACAACATGTGAAGAGGGGCATCATGTTATGGATGTGGAATGTTAGATTTCCCCATTATCTATCTAATTGGTGTTTACTGGTTTCTAGTCACTACTATGATATCAAGACCCAGTTCATGGTGCAGTTCCTTCTGGAATGTCCATGAAGTTTCTGCCCTTTTATTTCAATTTTAAATTGCATGTTTTGAATTCGTATATATATCATGCACCTCCTCAGGATACAAATTGAGCAGACGTTATCATTGTACTGGGGGTCTGGTTCTCATTGTTCCTTCAAAGACCTTCTCATGATCAAAGCCAAGAACTCAAGCTATCTTAGGAAGGTTTTACTGCTAAAGGCATAGTGGCTTTACTCAAAGTTTGGCGAGCAAGATCCAGTAAGACTAGGAGATCGTGGCTCTTGGTTGTAACTAACCATACTTGGACCTAGATAGTAGCAATTGGTTGTAATTCACCATACTTGATCAGAAGGGTGACAACTCATGCGAGGGGAAATGAGGGAAGGATGATCACCCTTTCAAACAAAACTACATGGGTGATCAAGCTGACAAGGGAGCCTTTGTTGAGATATTGTAACTTCAAAGAATATTATATTTGTACTTTATTATTTCGGAGATGTTTCATTCCTCCTTGAAGATCTTATTGTATATCCGGAGATGTTTATTCCTCCGTCAGATTGTGGTAACTTGGGTTATTAGAATTCCCTAGTGGGGGTCGGCCCTGTATGTGTTATGTGGGTCAAAGGGTTATTAGACCACCCTAGAGGGGTCGGCCCAGTCAATTGTAGTGGGGTATTTAACCCAATGGTTAAATACGAGCCTACATGATTTGTGTAAAAGACAAGTCGGAGTAGTGTATAAATAAAGGAGGTGTATTCCTCATTAAACACACACTCACTCACTTGAGAGTAGCGTACTTGTGGAGGAGAGGTATGCTATGGTGGAGGAGGAGATCATGTCTTTGGTTTGCATCTTTGTATATTGCTGGTCATCTATATTGAGGAAGCTTTGCTGGGTTTTCTACCCCATGAGGGTTTCCCAGGATAAATCTGTGTCTCTTGTGTTTATGATGTGCTTGTTGTTTCTTCAGTGATCCTGTATATGCTATTATTGTGAAATGGAATGTAATGATCCTATTTTATGTCTTATCATATTAAATATTAACATGGTATCAGATCTAACCTGAAGGAAGGCAATGTATGGCACTTACGACACTTGCTTCACTTGCGACAATTTGAAGGTTTGGGTTTTACATAGCAAAAACCAGTCATCGTGGAAATTTCGCTATAAATCCCTTTCTGAGAAGGTTCAGGATCTAAAAAGTTTACAGGTCTAAGATAACATCCCCAGGTACCTTTTATCCAAAGGACACCCTAATATTCGTTGTACTTTGTGAGTTATGATCAGTACAAGTTAGGGTTTCTGCCTCTTCCAGATCTCAGTCAAAATCAGGTGACCTTGGAAAAAAGGTCATAACTTGGGCTAGGAAGCTCCAAATGAAATTTCGTAAAAATTGACAGATAGTAAACAGACTGTACTATCTCAGGAAACTTTTTCAGAGGTCGAAGTTGAACCTGTGACACGGGGCACGCCGTACAAGTTCGCTCTCCTGTTTTATCCCATAAACAGTTCACATTGCGACACTTGGAATAAATCTCTCTCAGAAAATCCAATTGAGGTTAGACCTGTTGGGATGGAAAGATGACAAGTCAGGATACCACAAAAAAAGTTTTCAGACCCTGTGGAGTGAAAAGTTCGGAGTTACAGCAGAAACAATCAGGTACATATTTCTGTCAAAACAGAATTATTTTTGGAGCACCTTCATTCATGGCTTCCGGAATTTAGGGTTTCGGAGAAAGTTAGAATTTTTGGAATCGGAATCCACGGCTGAATGCTACTCAGGAAAATCAAAATTTAGAGACCAAGATTGAATTTTTTGGTTGGGTAGAAGACCGGGCTTGATCAAACCCCAGTTCAAGATTTTGATCGGAAAAATGGAAAATTAGGGCTTCAGCAAAAGTTGGAATTTTTGAAGTCTGTAACCACGGCTGGAAGCTCCTCAGAAAAATAAGATTTTAGAGCCTTGGATCAAACCTTTTGATTGGGAATAAGGGTGGGCTTCATCAAACTCTAGTTCAAGATCCTGTCCAGAAGATCCAGAAGTTTCGAAGGCAATTTTGAGGGGTCAAATTTTGGAGATTTCAAAATTGAAGTATGCTAGTTTGATCAGCTCAGCAAGACACATCCTTCCATCCATTCATAAGTGTGAAAGTCAAATATTGAATTTTTTTTAGGGTTTCTCTAGCAAACCCTAATCAAGCTCCAGATCAAGTTTCAAGGGGAGTTGAGGCTAAGGCCTTACATAAGAAGACTACAAGAAGTCTCAACAGGTATGACTTAAGGAGGTTCAGGTATGTCTTGAAATCTGATTCTTGATTAAGTTCATAATGTGTTTGTCTTCATATTATTTATTAGTACAATCTTGATTAATGTTAGAATTGTCTTATCACCCTAGTAGCAGTATGAATGTATGTGAATCATCGAAGACATTCATTGATTAGGGCTATATGATTGTACTAATGCATTATGGTGTTGTATGAGGTTGATGTTGTCTGCTAACAAGATACAAGTACATCACGAAAGACAAATCAAGTTCCATGACCATGACAACATGAAGACAAAGACTCATCCATAATATTTGTTCTACTTACAAGGTATGTATTAGTTTGTTATATTATGCTTAACCTATGAGATATGCAGGTTCTAGCACAGGATCTCTAAATCATTGAAGAGAACAAAGAAGATATTGTTTAGGTATATTAGACATAACTAAGCAAGTATACTTGGTATGATTGGTTATGCTTATTCATAAAGTTAATCAAGGGTTTATGCACATTATGTCTCTTATCTTGATTGATGATTTAACTAACCAGAAGAGTCCCATGATCAAACAAGAATATGCATGAGTAAAAAGAAGACTTCCCTGAAACCCTGAATACTAATGATCATACATATTCAAGATTATTTAGAATTATAATGTTTTTTATAATATTGAGAATATACTAATGAATGTATGCTTGTGTATGAGATCATGAGGATGACACTAGTGCACACTTGAGAATGCACAGTGGTACAGAATGAATAGAAGTTCAAAAGACATATTGAAGATCAAGCAGGAGGCAACCACACAAACATAAAAGATAAGTATTTGAGTTGTTATTTCAAATAGTAAATGATATTGCTTGTATGCTTATTTGCATTCCTACAATATATCATGCTGAGTGTAAACATTCATAGAGCATTGAACAATATACTACTAATATGCATATGATTGGTAAGTTGGACAAACATTCCATTGTTGCTTGTATAGAATGAAACCTCTTTGCTGACATGCTGAGAGCTGTGCACACTCTCGATAGTATGTTCTGGTAGAGATGGAAAGCATCTAGATTTCCACTGTATGCATACAGGATATGGAAAAGTGTTGTGCCAAAGTATTGGTCAAGATAGTTGCATAACTGTATGCATAATAGGTTATCATGATTTCATGATTATGAAGTATTACTAATCATGTACTCAATTTTGATTTGTAGGAAAGATCATGATGAATGATGAACACTGAACAAGCGATGGATGTTCAACAAAAGGATTTACAAATCAAACACACTATAGAAGGCTTGTGGCTAGAAGATTCTCTTAGAAAGAGGAAGAGAATCATGATGAGATGTTTGCTCCAAGTGGATAGATAAGACCATTCTCTTAATGGTGTAATTAAAGAAGAAGTATGAATCAGGTTCTGTATGGGTACCCAGGATCGATGATCAATTGATGATCACCATGGGTGATGTGGATCTCAACCTTTGCTACAAGGTTGAATATGGTCTCTATACACAGATGACATGGATGCAAGAAACTCACCACAGAGTTCGAATGATATTGAGGCTCATATTAGTAGACCCATCTAACGAGAGATGTCACAGATAGATATGCAGAAGATCATTCAATGCAGAGTGTGAATGATGTTCAGTCACAAAGGGAGAATTGACAGTTTCTTAATAAGCTTGGGCTTTACCAAAAGTAAAGTTGTTCCTAACCATTACCTTAAGGTTGTGGATGATGAACCTATCATACCATTATTGTATGACGGTGATCTCTTTCTGACAAGGAATGAGAAATAGATCATGAAAAGAAAGAAGAAGATGGCTGCAGAAATGAAAATGAAAGATCTCAGATTGATGCTTTACTTCCTAGGTCTGGAAGTATGGCAAGGCTCAGAAGGAATCTTTCTCAACCAGGGAAAGTATGCTGAGAAATAATAAAAGGACCTGATGTGTTGGAATGGCCACTCTCATGGATTCCAACTTGAAGTTGTTAGCAGATGACTCTTCAGAGTTAGTGGATATAACTCTGTACAGACAAATTATTGGGTCATTGATATATCTAACAAATACTAGGTCAGATATAAGCTTTGTTGTGAACACCTTGAGTCAGTATCTAGTGGAAACTAGATGTGTTCACCTGATAGTCACAAAGCATGTGATGAGGTACCTAAAGGATACGATAGACTTTGATCTATGCTATTTTGGAGATCATGACTTCAGATGGCTACAAAGATGTTGATTGAGCAGAAAGTGTATCAGACAGGTAGAGCACATCGAGAGGATGTTATTGTCTAGGATCAGCCATGATCTTGTGGTTTAGCAAGAAGCCGTCCAGTATGGCTCTTAGCACAAGCGGAATATATGGCTGCTTGCTCTGCTAGCTGTGAAGCAGTATGGCCACAGGATTGTTTGACTTAGAGATAGACCCAACTATGATACTATGTGACAAACAGAGTTGTATCAAGATGGCAGAGAATCCAGTGTTCCATGATAAGTCAAAGCACATAGAGATCTGACATTTCTATATACAAGATATGCTGCAGAAAGGAACTATAAAGTTCTAATTTGTAACAAGTTACCAATGTAGTAACCAAACCTCTACCAATCCGATGTACTAACCAAACCTCTACCAATTCGATGTACTAACCAAACCTCTACCTCAAGTAAAGTTTTCCGAGACAAACTTAATATAGTTCAGAAGGACCCTCCTCGAAAGGGGGAGTGATGTGATCACTCATGATGAGATTGCCTGCATCGACAGTGAGGTCGATGATAAGGATACCTATATTAGTGATGCCAATAGAGAGGTTGGTGGATGGTTCTTAGACAGGGTCTAAGTTGACAAGGGAATTGCATCATCCTTGAACATATGTTCTAAAAGGATCCGTAGATAGATGTCTCCGAGAAAGAAGAGGGATTGCATCATCCTTGAACATATGTTCTAAAAGGATCCGTAGACAGATGTCTCCGAGAAAGAAGAGGGATTGCATCATCCTTAAACATATGTTCTAAAAGGATCCGTAGACATATGTCTTCGAGAATGAAGTCCTTAGTGGACATGTGGGGATTGGATCATCCCTGGACTTCAGTACTAAAGTGAGTCGTAGACGCATGTCTTCGAGAATAAAGTCCTGAATGAACAAGTAAGGGGATTGGATCGTCCTCGAACTTTGGTCCTTTGAATTGATCCGTAGACAAGATGTCTCCAAAAATAAAGTCCTGAATGAACAGGTAAGGGGATTGGATCGTCCTCGAACTTTGGTCCTTTGAATTGAGCCATAGACAAGATGTCTCCGAAAATAAAGTCCTGAATGAACAGGTAAGGGGATTGGATCGTCCTCAGACTTTGGTCCTGTGAATTAAGCCGTAGACAAGATGTCTCCGAGAATAAAATCCTGAATGAACAGGTAAGGGGATTGGATCGTCCTCAGAATTTGGTCCTGTGAATTGAGCCGTAGACAAGATGTCTCCGAGAATAAAATCCTGAATGAACAGTTAAGGGGATTGGATCATCCTCGGACTTTGGTCCTGTGAATTGAGCCGTAGACAAGATGTCTCCGAGAATAAAATCCTAAATGAACAGGTAAGGGGATTGGATCATCCTTGGACATTGGTCCTGTGAATTGAGTCGTAGACATGAGGTCTCCAAGAATTGAATGATAGGACTGGATCGTCCCTGGACTTCGGTTCAAAAGGTACATGATAGGACTGGATCGTCCCTGGACTTCGGTTCAAAAGGTACATGATAGGACTGTATCGTCCCTGGACCTCGGTTCAAAAGGAACATGATAGGACTGGATCGTCCCTGGACTTCGATTCAAAAGGTACATGATAGGACTGTATCGTCCCTGGACCTTGGTTCAAAAGGTACATGATAGGACTGGATCGTCCCTGGACCTCGATTCAAAAGGTACATGATAGGATTGGATCATCCCTGGACCTCAGTTCAAAAGGTACATGACAGGATTGCATCATCCATGGACCTATGTCCTAAAGAGAGCAGGATTGATCATCCTGTAATATGATCGTGTGTGTTGCAGGGTATGCTGCTATTGTGTGGATACTTGTATTGATGATGTGTATACTTGTATTGTGTGGATACTTGTATTGATGATGTGTATACTTGTATTGTGTGGATACTTGTATTGATGATGTGTATACTTGTATTGTGTGGATACTTGTATTGATGATGTGTATACTTGTATTGGTGTGGATACTAATACTGTTGATCTAGATGACGATGCTGCTGATCGTATTGATCTAGATGACGATGTTGCTGATGGTGTTGATCTAGATGACGATGCTACTGATTGTGTTGATCTAGATGACGATGATGCTGATCATGTAGATTGAGATGATCCAGATGCTGTACATCGTGATGATCCAGATGTTGTAGATTGAGATGATCCAGATGCTGTAGATCGTGATGATCCAGATGCTGTAGATCGTGATGAATCAGATGCTGTAGATCGTGATGAACCAAATGATGTAGATCGAGATGATGTGATGATGCTGATCATGTTGATCTAGATGATGATGTTGATGATCGTGTGATGACGATGATGATGATCATGTGATGACGATGTTGATGATCGTGAGGATTCAGATGTTGATGTTGCTGTAACTGTTTGAGTGCCGTAGAAGATAAGGACTCAGTACTGAAGATGCTGATGTTCCAGTATTGAAGATGTTCCAGTAACTGGTTGAGTTACTGATGATGTTGAGAAAGCTTCCAATGATTTATAGATGTATCATGTATGATGTTGATGACTCCTTGCTCGTGTAGATGCTGTTATAATATCTTTCTCGTTAAGGGGGAGTGTTGAGATATTGTAACTTCAAAGAATATTATATTTGTACTTTATTATTTCGGAGATGTTTCATTCCTCCTTGAAGATCTTATTGTATATCCGGAGATGTTTATTCCTCCGTCAGATTGTGGTAACTTGGGTTATTAGACTTCCCTAGTGGGGGTCGGCCTTTTATGTGTTATGTGGGTCAAAGGGTTATTAGACCACCCTAGAGGGGTCGGCCCAGTCAGTTGTAGTGGGGTATTTAACCCAATGGTTAAATACGAGCCTACATGATTTGTGTAAAAGACAAGTCGGAGTAGTGTATAAATAGAGGAGGTGTATTCCTCATTAAACACACACTCACTCACTTGAGAGTAGCGCACTTGTGGAGGAGAGGTATGCTATGGTGGAGGAGGAGATCATGTCTTTGGTTTGCATCTTTGTATATTGTTGGTCATCTATATTGAGGAAGCTTTGCTGGGTTTTCTACCCCATAAGGGTTTCCCAGGATAAATCTGTGTCTCTTGTGTTTATGCTATGCTTGTTGTTTCTTCAGTGATCCTGTATATGCTATTATTGTGAGATGGAATGTAATGATCCTATTTTCTGTCTTAGCATATTAAATATTAACAGCCTTTACAATGCTAGCAAGAACCTTATGCAAGACAATTCCAACAAGTGAGACACAACCATGAAAATCATATGTGAAAGAAGCGAAATGTTAGAAATTTTAGCCTTTTAGGACGTGTTTTCAGTTCCCTAGTGTCCCTCACAAGACCCAACAATCACATCATGTTTTAGTTACCCTCTAATTCAATTTCAATTTTGGTTCAAGTGTAATATTTGTTTCAAAATAATGTGTATTTTCTTTTATGTGTACTAGGTTGACACCATATGAGACATTTAGAATTTTATTTTTAGTTCTTGTCTTTTATTAAGTTGCAACAGATCTATGTTCTAATAAATTTTCAAGTAACTAAACTAAGAGATCTAGAAATAAGTTTCTTTTTCCATATTAGAAATAAGGAAAAACTTATTTACACTGAGTATTTGATCCCTTGGATCCATGTTTCATGTTTCTCACAAAGTTTGAAGTAGTAGATGTTAGCTTTTAACTCAGGAGGCACTCCGCATAGTTTTGTCTTGTATGTTGAAGTGACCTTGCATTACCTAGGCACTTGACTTTTATAAAGTTGTAATAAAGTGGCTCTTTTTATAAAGTTACTTTTATGCAATGTTCATAGTCTATTATAAAGTGACTTTATGAAATAAAAGTGCACATATTTCATAAAGTGAAATTAATTTATTAAAAATGTAAGTGATTTATTTTGGAGGGAATGAATTACATCCCTTGATCTTATCAAGACAAGATTAGATCTTGACCGTTGGATTTAGGGATTGGGAAGGTGAAAAGTCATTTTCAAAATTATAAGAGCAAGCCTAGGGTAGTGTGCAAGACACAGTTTTCCAAGAGTGTGAGCATTCTGACATTTTTTTAGTTTTAGAGAGGAAGAGCAAGTTCTCTTTTGGGTGGCTCGATTCCCTAGGTGAGGGATTCATCCCAAAGGAAGTGGCTCGAATACCAAGGCATATCTGCTGCATTTATTGATGGGTTGTACTGTTGGCCCGTACTTCTCAGTTGGCATGCCTTTCTAGAAATCTGCTGCTGCATAGAAATTGAGCAGCTACACAAAGATCGAGGAGTTGCACAGAAATCGAGCATCTGCACATAAATCGAGGTTGAATTTCGTATAGTACTGCTGAGCTGTACTATTTTTTTTGGCACAGAAATCGAGTCCGTACTGTCTGCTAGGCCATACAGCTGTTATGGGCACAAAAATCGAGGTGGGAACAAAAATTGAGGTGTTAGTATAGTCCATTCAATATTGATTTTATTGTTGTTATAACTCTGCTTTATGCCTGAAAATGCTTAATGAAAAATTGATCTTGGACTGGTTTTCCCCTTGTGGGTTTTTCCAAGGTTTATTTTGACCAAAATTTCACTGTGCATGCAATTTTCAGACTATTGTTAAAATTGGTTTTTCGCTGCTAAACTATCTTAGCATGAGTGTTTCAGCTTATTGTTCATTTTTTAAGTGCCTGTAAATTGTCATTTAACTAGTGACTACCTAAGTCTGAAATATGGGTTTTGCTGGGTGGTTGAATGGCTTTTACAAGCCTGATTTTTATCTGTAGAAGTAGTAAGACCAACAATTTAATTTTTGATAAAATTATGCATAATAGATCCAGTTAACCTCTATCCCTAGCATCAATTTTCATTCCATCATAGTTTATATTTTAGAATAATGCATATTTTCCTTTTATTTGTACATATTGATTGATTTGTAATCTGAAATCAGTTTCTAATCCAAATAAAGGCATTCACTCATAATACTCGAAATTTGGCTTGCAATTCTTAGAAAAAATGTAAGATTTTAGCATTAGACAATAGTGCTATATACAAGACAATTTTGTAATGATTTAGGGAAAAAATTAAATCATTTCAAAACACAATTTATCATGTGTAAAATTTGTAGTGAAGTCTCTAAAAGAAGAGAACCACAATTTACAAGTTCTTTTATGGAAATGAAACAATCCATAAATACATACATATTGAAATAGATATAGAAATAAAACATATACTTATTTAGCCTGACATCTTAACTCCAAGGATAATGTATATTTTATTTTATTTGTACAAGTTTGATTTTTCTGTAATCACTCTCCAAAACAAAGGCATTCACAATCAAGATAACTCATAAATTTTGGATCAAAATTCTTAGAAAAATGCAAGATTTTAGCACTAGAGAATCCATAGTAGGCTACGAATAACACAATACAGTAATAATTTAGGCCAAAAATTGAACCATAAATTTTTTTATAATCAGATTATCATGTGGAGAGTTTGTAATATGTGAAGTCTATAATAGAAGAGAACCATAACAAGACTTATGGAAATTAAACAAACCATAAACTCAATATAACAAGTCTTTTATATAAATTAAACAAGCCATAAACTCATACAAATTGCAATAGAAGGAAAAAAAAACTAGATCCATTCTAACTCCAATTTAACCTTGAATTTATTAAAAAAACCTCAAGGTATGGACTTCAAATGTTTATTTTTTATAGAGATTAGTAAATATAAAGAAATGTAGATCACAATAGAATCCCAAGAAAGAAAGCAATAGAGAAAGCACATAAGTTGGTTTACCCAACATGGATCGAATTCTATGAAATTTCCAATATCATTTTCTCAAAATGTGATTATATACTTGCCACACATTGAAAATTGGATAGATAGACAACACAAATTTTGTGAAAAAACCTGTGTACATTCTTATAAAACCATGGAGGACTACTCATCCTTAACCAAGCCGAGATAGACCCACAGTGACTTGAATCCATACCTTACACAATTTTCCATAGCCTCCAAACTGTTTTTTGAAACTCGCCATACCAAGAAAGATGCTTCTTCTTTCCAAATGCATTCATGGTCTCTTTACGTACTGTTACAACCAAAACCACAATGCCCTGAATAATTTCCAAAATTGGAGCAATAAAATATTACAATTGATTGGATTTCCACTATGTACAATAGGTGGATAGAATCTAGGGGCATTAGGAGAATAATACACAAGATAAAAAAGGTGAGGATGGGCTATGCTTATCCTTTACAATGGAATAACATGTAAGTAAAAAATGATTACATTCTAATCAACACATGATGAATCTTTTTTTTCACTCTTGTCACTTCATTGATAACCCGATTACACTAACCTATAGATCAATCACTTAACATTAGATCATAATTAAAATGAGATAACAATCTAATTCATAACCATGGAAAAGCAGCTGACTGAGCTCTTGTTTGTAAGACATCCCCGAAGCACAGAACAAAATGTACTACATCCACCACTCACCAAACAAATATTAGTTGAGCCATCAAACTCTAACTAGATTGTAGTAAGCAACCCAAAATTTACAAAACCATAAACTATAATGAGGCCGATCAATCAAGTTAAACCTAAGTCTTCATTTGAATCAAACAATTATTTGACTAATAAAAATAGGAACACGGTGCCATGAAGAGCTAATAACGTAAGGCACATCAAAGTTATTATTAATCCAAAAACAAATCCCCATAATATTTTTGTCATAGCTTAAATGGATTAAAAACAAACAAACTCTATAAAGAAGTTATAGAAAGTGATGATAAGGATAAGTGTAGCTCCCTTCTATAAGTCAAAGATAAGTGGAGACTATAGAAGGGAGGATAATTGTACCTCTTCAGAGTCAACAAAATATGTGGCCATACATGTACACCTTTAACCTTAGTATTTATTCCCAAATAGAGACAACCCTTAAAAGATGAAAAACCCAAGATCAAAATAGTAAATTCATATCATGCACTTTCTTTAGATCTATCTAAAATCCAAAATGCATATAGAAATTAACCTATGAATTGGGTGCCTATTTCTTTCAGGGTTTCAAAGCATACACAGTGACTAGATCCTCTATTTTCATGAAAATTATATACTTGACATAAGATTAATTTCAAAACATTTTGTTTACCTTCGTATTTATTCCAAAACAGAAACATCCCTTAAAATATGAAAAACCCAAGATCAAAATTGTAAATGCATATCATGCAACTTCTTTAAATCTATCTAAAACCAAAAACACATGTAGAAATCAACCCATGAATTGGGTGCCCGCTTCTTGCAGGGTTTCAAAGCATACACAGTGACTGGATCTTCAAATTTCATGAAATGTACTTAACATAAGATGAATTTCAGAACATGGGTTTTCCATATAGGGAGATATTCAGATGCTCAATATGCTATAACATAATGTTAAACTATAAATACAAAATGGGTATTCTAAAAAATAATGGACCCACTGCTTTCAAACTCTAGTTTGCACTGGATCGAACCATGCCTTCAAATTCAGATTCAAATTTATTGCCTCAAAGACTTTGAAATAAGTTCTCCATATTATCATTAATTTTTTTTATAAATCCTCCACTTTTCCAATGATTTATTCCCCATGTTACAAATCCTTTCCCCGACTGTCAATTTTAAGGTCATATTTTCCAACAAATTCATCATTATATCCACTTTTTGAAAAGACCCTAACATCAAAGGCATATCAAAGAGCCAATCGAGAGTTTTCAAGAAGCTTTATCAATATTAGAAATCCAATCGAGAGTTTCCAATGATGCTTTCGAGGGTTTGAAGTTGGATGTAGTTACCATGGTTGTTTACCGTTTTCAGTTGTATTCTAGGATAGATACAATATTCAAGAACTCAGGGAATCTTAAACACAATTTATTTTGGTAGAGCTCCACCAATATTTGCATTCAGGTGGGATCCTATTTTACTTCTTTTGTACAGCCTAATATCCAATATGCTTCCAAGGAAAAAGGATGAGATAAACAACAATTATTATCTACCTTGCATCCACGTTTTATGTATATGATTGCTAAAAGTGGCAACTATCACATGCATTTATGTATAAAATCATTTGCATTTTGCAAAGGGACCTTATAGGATGTGGAATTATACACAACATCCCCTCTTTTTTATTTTATTGACAATGAAAATTTCCAATAGGAAAATGCAGTTCTTATACAGAAGCAGTGAGCATCTGCAAAAGGTATTCCAAGTTCAATAGGACTAGCTCTATTGTATTAGAGTATGGCTCGTCTAAGTTTCTTAATGTTGGTTCTGCTTGTGTTCTCATTCCATGTGAATGTACTAATACATTAATGTATAGAACTATAATTGTACTCAAGTGAATCCTATTCTTACTTTGTGAGAATGTATCAGAATAGGTGTTGAATATTCTATTCAACATTGTTTAATGCATTATTTACCTTAAATCCACTACTAAGTCATAGTTTAGGAATGAAACTATTTGGTCATAGTATGAAACATTTAAGAAGCATCTAATACTTCTTCAGTTAGTGGTTGAGTTTTTAAATTTGTGAGGTCCAAATATCTATTGCAGATACAATTTTTTAAAATTTTTACATAAAAACATTGCCATTCAAAAGTGGTATATGCATTATTTTCAACAAAATCCACTTCATATTTCCTTTATGGAAATCATGTGAGTTATGCAAGTGTGTGATTTAATGTTGGGGTGTCATTCTAAAATTTAATTGGATTATTTGATGGTGTATTTTTGTTGTCTTTTACTAACCCAACAAAACAAGTTCACCGTATTGTAATGATATTCATTAATGATGCAGTAAATTGAGGGTTGCAAGAAACTATCCTTACAATTATGGGTGTATTGTTGGTCTGTATTTTACCAACCAAAATAAGTTGACCTTGTTGTAATGATATTGACTAATAATATAGTAGATTGAAGGTTGCCAGAAAACATCCCCCACAATCAAATAAGTTAAATTTGTTATCATTTAGTTGTTTTTAGAGTGACTTTTGCTTCTTGGACCCATAATTGTGATTCTAGTGTAATTTGTCGTTGTTATTTATTTTTTTATTCTTGTGTACTTTTTGTTTTTTGTTATTTTCATTCAAGTATTGGGTTTTGTTTTCTAGGTGGTGATATAGTAGATGAAGATGTAGACATTGGGGAGAATGACCTACCTTTTTCAAATTTTAATCCTATAGAGATTGAGAAGGATACAATAGGTCACAATAGGAAATGCAACAGATCATCAAGCTCTAACAATGATTTTGGACCATCTTGTATTGGTATGGTTCCTATTTCCCCTCTCATCCTTTATTAACCTAATTTTATATTACATTTGACTTGAGTGGTTTCTTTCTTTTTTTGGTAATTATGATTAGCATATTCTTCAAGTAGTGAGACTACTATAGATCATAATGTTGATGTACTTGTAAATTCGGAAGATATTCACTTGTATATTGTATTTGTACTTTATTGTATCCCCAACGGAGATGTATTATTCCTCCGATTGGAAGTGTCGTCAGTTGTACTTGCAAGTGTTGCAAGTTATATTGTAAGTGTCATAACTTATACTTGATGGGTTATTAGACCACCTTGATGGGGTCAGCCCTATATGAGTCATGTGTTTTAAAGGGTTATTAGACCACCCTAGTGGGGGTCGGCCCAGTCAACATTAAGTTAAGTGGTTAAGTTGGGGCCGACCTAGTTAGAGTTAAAAGCCAAGTGAAGTAGTGTATAAATAGAGAGTGCGTCTCTCTCATTTTACACATTCTCTTATTCACTCACTTCGCATTAGTGAGAGAGAGGAGGAGTGCGCACAAGTGGAGGAGGAGTAGCTACTGCAGACATTTATCTTTTGGGGCTTCATCTTTGTGATCCTTGTATTGGTGCTTATTCTATCTTTGAGGAAGTTGCGGGGTTTTTCACCTTCTTGGTTTTCCCCGGTGAAATGCTTTGTGTCTCTTGTCTCTTGTGTTTGATATGTTGTACATGTTGTTCTCTCAGTTAAGATCCTAGATCAGATTGAATTAAATGCTGAAAAACTAACACATAATGTGTGCCACAAGGTGGTTAAGGGTTGTGAATTTCAAGCAAGAGGTCATGGGTCGAGTCCTCAACTGGCTACATCTGTGAACATTGTACTCCTCAACAAATATGCCATACAGAACAAATGCCAACATCAACCATGAATATTACATGGTTCATCATTCAACTCCCATATGATATTGAAATGAATGGAAGGGAAATTTTGGTGAAGGAAAGATGAAAGTTATTTTTCAGAGGGAATGCATGTTAGTTGATTTCTTTAGTTTTAGTATGAATGTTTTCTTGTAAGTCTACAACTTCGAGTAGCAAATCATAGAGCAATTTTGGAAACTAAAATTCTCATAGATAATAATATTCATTTTTAACTTTATAATATCATACATTGTTGTTCCTATTTGTGGAATGTTAAAGCCCTGTTTGATTTGCATGTTACATCCAGTTTGACCAAAATCCTCAGCAGATATAAGACAATATTTATCCAGGTCACCTTGAATTCCTCATCTGGATTAGGAAGTCTTATGCCTATAAGTTGTATCATACTCTTCCTTTGTCATGGTCAAAGGAAGACGATTTTAATAATTTTGACATCCATTACATGTGCAAAACGGAGCAAAAGGGATAGCTCGAATGAGTCATTCATATTATGGAAACTTTGGAGTGTTTTTTTTCACTTAGAAGAACTTTCTAAGTTCCTCTATTTTTTTCACTCGCATATCCAAAGCCAAAGTATGTCATAATACAAATGCCTCAGGTTGGCATCTAAGTCCTTAGAGTCTGATGTCTAAATTTGAGGACCTGTCACCATGTTTATCCTTGTAAAATATGAGCTTTTAGGTCCCTTGGCGGGTTAAATATGTCCTAGTGTGGTAGTATATGGTAAAGGGGGGTGTTAAACACCTAAATACACTTCACACACCTTTTTGGACCCTCAATAATAATGAAATCAAGATAATTCTCCTCCTAGAGACAAAATACCTTGATTTATGGTAGTTGGAGACAATTTTCTCTGATTTTTGGATTATGGGAAAAAAATCCCTTGATTCTAGGCCTAAGAATTGATTTCTAATGGATTTGTATTGGAGAATATGCCTTCTCTAGGGTGGGGGCACCTATTTGAGACAATCTCACTTGATTTGTGGTTATTTGCCTCACTCATTCTCCTAGAGGTGGTACTTTGTCTTGAGTTGACTCATGGAGGCTTGGAGAGGTGGCACCTCCATTCATGCATGTATGTTGACACTTGGAGGGGCACCTCACCTAGTCCCTTTTGCTATTTAAGCAAGATTTTCCTCCTCATTTGAGGGTTGGTTATTGTTTGGAGCCAAATCTATTGTATTGTATATCTCTCGTATATGTCACTTGCTTTCTCATTCATGTTTAGTTAGTGTGCTTTAGATCTTCTTATATTTCTTTATGTGGCATGCTTGGCCATTGAAAGGGTATTGCTTCCTAGTTGACATAGAATCATTCTAGTTTGATGTATCTTAGTGCTAGGTTATCTAAAAGATAGTTATTTTAGCTCTTTTGCTAGTTTGGATATTTCTATATTAATGTCTTTTAGGTAGACTACACTACTAGGCAACATGAAGAGGAGATCTATCTCCTTGGATAAGATTAGTTTTTGCAGGTTGACTACAAAATCAAAACAAATCAAGGATTTCCTAGATCTCCCTTAACCTCTTGGATTCATTCGAGGAAATTGCAAAGCAAGAACCAAAGTGACTCAATTCTTCTTCTTCTAAACTTTCTCTTCTCTTCTCGAACCTTCAAATATTAAAGGAAGATTTTATATCCAATATTTAATCTATTTGCATGTCAAAGATCTATCTTTAAAATAGCTTGCATGTGCATGCATGCCATAGATCTGCATTTAAAAGTGATATTTTCATAGATCTAAAAGTACTAAGCCTAAATCGTATGTTTAGTAAGTCTTATCAGTTACCCATATAGGTTGGTACCTACATGGTGTCGTAATTCACATACAATCATCTTATTGGAATATTTTGTTTGATGTCCATTGTTTAGACAGACATAATTTATTGTGTTACGGACACTTACGTCTTCTTCGATTTGCATTCTAACACCCCTAGATATATGCTTTTGTGTTGTTCTAGTTTTGCAGGTAAAGGCATGCTTTTTCGAGGCATTGAAGGAGTGCATTTGCCACTGAATTTTTAGCTTGATGCCCATTTGTTTACTTATAGTTTTTGGATATAAGGTACACAGTCCAAAGAAGCAACCCTGATCACCCTCTGGTTCAATCAGTTAACTTGTCAGAAAGGCATTATTTCTCACTCCTTTTTCTCAATTTCTTCTATCATTTGTAAGCTTGGATGTTGGCCACTAAGGACCAACAGTAAGCACTTATCAATAGCTCTTATTTCAGTTTGTAATTATCTTAGTGGGATGGTAGTGTCACATCCCCACCTACACCTCATGTCACTTTTGTGCATTTTCAATTTTTGAATCTAACTTTACAAATAGTAACTTCAATGCTAACTTCAATCCTAACTTAGAGTTTTTAATATTTTTGTCCTCTTGGATGCTTTACTAGTAATTCTAGACAACAATTACTTTCTTTTAACACACTGCCAATCCCTACACCATTCAGGTTCACAATATTGAGCCTTTTGGTAATATATCATAGTTTAACAAGTTGTTGATCCCTGCACTAGGTAGGTTCACAATTCAAAACTTGTTTTATTTTTGTTCCTATATTTAACAAACAGGTCAATCCTTGCTTCTTGCAAGTTCACAATTTGTCTTTGCTTCTGCTTTCTAGTAATTAGATCAATTTCGCTTTTGCTGGTAAATTAAATTCATAGTTTATCTTACACTGCTTTCAATACTGCTTCAAGTTATTTCAAGTTTCACAATTTATTTTAAATCGCATCTCCTTTTCCAATTGGATAAAATCATTAATATTTTGATATACATATATTGTGATCTTTATGTGATTTAGTTGATATATTGTGCATTTAAATTACTTGTTGAATATATTGCTAGATTAATTTCTTCCATTTTAATTAATAAAATCCTAAGTTTATTTTTCCGAAGCAACCATCCTTAGTATAATTGTTAGGGTCTACCTGCCTTGGCTTTGTTGATTAGTTGGCCTAAACAGAGGATTCGAGTGTTAGAGTGGTGATAGTTGCACTTGAATCGAGACTTGCCCCCAAGGATATGTCAGTGAGTTGATATTTTGCTCACCTACGTGGGGGTTAAGGCGACAACATTTTGGTGCCATTTCCGGGGATAAAATCTTTTTATCACCTTGGAATTAAGGACCTTTTTTATTCTTGATTTTTTAACTTTGTTTAATGAATTCAATGGATTAGATCTTTAATATTTTCATTTGTCGGCTCCACTTAGTTTAAATATTAATAGGTATTCTACAAGAAGAAATAATCAAGGCTTGTTCCATCTTGTTCCTAAACTTGAAATGGTTTACAGAAGAAGATTGAACAAGGATTCTTCTCGTAGAACTCTTGATAAATTGGGATTTGAATCTATCTCGAAAATGGATGCTCTGTATGCTCCAATTGATTTCTCTGCAATTGTTGCTTATCCTCGTGCTTTTCCTGAAAGGGATATATATACATTTCCTTCTTTCCAAGGGAATAACACTATTATCGATAAATATCACATGAAGTATTTTTCAGCTTGTATGTATAAATATACTGGTAAACAAGAGGATGTGATCATGAAATTATTTGTTTCATATTTAGAAGAATATACTTTAAGATTGGCTCTCAAATTTGGCTCTTGACAATATCAAAACTATGAAATAATAACAAGATGATTTTGTGAACATATGGGGAGATCATAGGGATAATCATCATTTATTGGCCTCCCTAAGTACCATCGAACTTGGAAAGAAAATGAGACTATCGATGAGTTCAACAAATGGTTTAATTACATAGTCTATAGTTTGCAAACCAATATTTAACCTCCTCCCACTGCCATCTTGATCCACTTCATTGAGGCCATTAATGTCCAAAAATATGTTATCAGTTAAGAGATAAGGACCCTTAAGACTTCAAGGCAAGTCAAATTGAATTTATTAGAATATATAAGAATATGCAAGCTTCAAGGAGGTCTAACTTGCCAAGTTTTTTCAGAGGTAGCACATCTATATCTGAGCCTAAGGCCAAAGCAGTTGCAATCGAGACAAATGAATCATCTCATGACCTCATAAAATATTTGACTGAGATAATTAAAAACTTGGAAACAACTTACATTTAGCAAATGAGGGAAATGCAAAACATATTTGTCCAAATGGAAAGGACATGACAAAATAAGTTCCAGCATAAGGGAAATGACAAGTGACAAAGAAACCAAGGTCCCCATCAATACCAAAGGCCACCTACTCAGTTGGAGGCCACAAATTTGGTTGATCATGATGCTCCTCCTTTTCGTAGGGCATGTCAATAATTTCATGATGAGTCTAGTTGCGCTAAGTATAGACATATCAATGGTGAGGAATCCATGAATTACAATGGAAACAAATATACTGGATTCTGAGACTACATTAATGTAGTTAGCAAGAATCATCCCCTTTCTCAAAGTCACATGGATCAAGTTAAGGAAAAGAGTGTGGGTATAGACAATGTAACTAACATTTATGGCAATAAAACCACACCAAAACAAATTTTAGAAATGATGAAGTATAAAGGAATTACCTATCAGAGGAAAGGAAATGATAATTCAAGTGTTAGAAAATCTTATCAAAATAATCCAAGCCCCAAAGAAAGCATGCCTTCAACTGTAGATTTGTACATATTACTTGGGGCGATGGATTTCAAATTCTAAAGTACTTGTGCTAGTGACGGAGTTGATTAAGATCCCCACAAAAGGAAAAGTTACAGAGAGTTATTAAGGGTCCCAAAGGTAAAGGTGCTGGAAGACACAATGAAACAAGTGAAGAGTCCTCGAATTTCAATTGAAACAACTTTGTAGGGTATTCAAACTACATAAACATTGTTGGTAAGACATATCACCTTTATAGTGATTCCATCTATGATTCATCTCATGACGAAAGCACATATTTTGAAGACATTGGGAAACCTATGGTAGTGAGTTTTTCCACGACCATTTTCATCCATGTTCATATGACCATGTAAAATTTTGGAACAACATTTAGAGGAATATTTATAGTCATATGATTTGGGGCCAAATTTCATTTCCACAATCAAGAATCCTTTTCAACCCTCATCCTCATGTTTAATTAAAGATATTGTAATTTTGGAGGAGCCTAAATTTTTGTCTCTTGAGGGTATTATTGGTGATTTTGCAGGTCATTACTGTTTGCTTCACAACCAAGATCCTATTGCATCTCTACATTAGGAAGATGTGTCCACTTAATCCTCTAAAAAAATAAAGGTAATTTTGGATATGGTCATCCCCAAATACAATGAATACAACAACAACATAGACGATGAGGATTTTCATTGCAGATTTTTTGGAACCTCTTGATCCTTTGTTGCTTGATAATATCTTGGATGAAGTTACATGATTGAAAGATTGATTGTCCTAAATTGATTTCAGATTACATGGTCACATTAGGCATGTTCAAGGATGGATGGAGAAAGCTTCTGGACATAAATACTATTCTTACCATGGTTATGATATTCTTGTATATTCTCATGATTTCACACTTTCTTCCACTCATCTTGTCATGCATTTTTCTACTCATATTTACTTGATGATGAGCATATCCTTGTTTTGGCTGGTAACCAAACAAAAGAGATGACTATGTGGCATTGATAAAATGAGCATCTAGTTACTTGGCTTTATTATTTCACCTAGTGATTGCTCCATCTCATGCAGTGGGATAGTGTAGGATGAATGCATTCTTTAGCATGAGTATTTTTCATCCCAACTTTCCTTTTAGCTCCTATTTCAATCTTTCATTTCAATATTTTAAGTTTTCCTTAGGATAGTATAGTTTCATTTATGTTTTTCAATACATGTAGCTAATATTTTTATTCTGATGGTTTTTTATATTAACATGTGCCGCTAAAGTTTGCTTGTCAAGTTGAAAGTTTTTACACGTCACATGTTCGAGATTCTGGATTTCTCATCCACTTTCCAAAGATCAAGCACACGTCCCCATCTTCAATCTAGACGTTACCAACTAGTTTTCACATGAATCTCAATATATAGAAGACGCCAGTCAACCAGGGAACCTTCAGTTCCTCATCCCGATCAGGTAGTATTTTGCTCAGTTGTATCATACACTTCCTTTATCATGGTCAAATAAAGATGATTGTAATAATTTTGACATCCATTACATGTGTAAAAGGTCTATTTTGAATGATCCATTTGTATTATGGAAACTTTGGACTGTTTATTCACTTAGAAGAACTTTCTAAGCTCTTCTATTTTTTTTCACTCACACCTCCAAAGCCATAGTATGTCATAATACATATGCATCATGCTAGTGTCTAAATTCTTAGAGTCTTTTGTCGAAATGTGATTTTGTCACCATGTTTATCCTTGTAAAATATGACCTTTTAGGTCTGTTGGGGGGTTAAATATTTCCTAGTGTTGTAGTATATGGTCAAGGGGGGTTTTAAACACCTTCACACACTTCAGACATCCCTTTTTTGGACACTCAGAAATCATGAAATCAAGATAATTCGCCCCCTAGAGACAAAATCCCTTGATTTATGGTAGCCAGAGACAATTTTCCTTGATTTTTGGATTCTTAGGACAAAATCCCTTGAATCTAGGCCTCAAAATTGATTTCTGATGGATTTTTGTTGGAGAATATGCCTTCTTGAGGGGGCGCACCTCTTGGAGACAAATTCCATTGATTTGTGGTGATTTGCCCCACTCATGTTCCTAGAGGTGGTGCTTTATCTTGAGTTGAATCATGGAGGCTTGGAGAGGTAGCGCCTCCTTTCATGTATTTATGTTGACTCTTGAGGGGGCGCACCTCTTGGAGACAAATTCCATTGATTTGTGGTGATTTGCCCCACTCATGTTCCTAGAGGTGGTGCTTTATCTTGAGTTGACTCATGGGGGCTTGGAGAGGTAGCGCCTCCTTTCATGTATGTATGTTGACACTTGAGGCGAACCTCCCCTTGTCCCTTTTTCTATTCAAGCAAGCTTTCCCTCTACATTCGATGGTTCATTATTGTTTGGAGATAGAGATATTATATTGTATCTCTCTCTCTCTCTCCGTTGAGGAGATTTTAGAATAAAATGAAGAATTTGAAGGTCACATTAGTTGGTTCTATGTGTATGGCCATATATGTCTATTTGTTGTTCATTCATGTTTAGTTAGTGTGATTGTGCTTTGGATTTTCTTATACTACTTTATATTAAATGATTAGCCATTGAAGGGGTGTTTCTTTCCAGTTGGCATAGATTTATTCTAGTTTGATGTATCTTAGTGCTAGGTTATCTAAAAGATAGTTATTTTATCTCTTTTCCTAGTTTGGATATTTTTATATTGGTGTCTTTCAGGTAGACTACACCACTCGGAAACATGAAGAGGAGATCTATCTCCTTATATAAGCTCAGTTTTTACAGGTTCACTACAAATTACAACCAAATTAGGGCTTTCCTAGAGCTCCCTTAACCTCCTAGATTCATTCAAGGAAAATAATTGCAAAGCAAGAACCAAAGTGACTTCATTATTCTTCTTATAATCTTTCTCTTCTCTTCTCAAACCTTTCATATCTTAAAGGAAAAATTTATATCCTGAATTTAAGCTATTTGCATGTTAAAGATCTATATTTAATTTAAATTTCATGTGAATGAATGCTATCTACATTTAAAAGTGTTATTTTTCATAGATCTAGAAGTACTAAGCCTAAATGGTATATTTACTAAGTCTTATAAGTTACCCATATAGGCTAGTACTCGAAAGGTGTCCTAATTCACTTGCAATTTTGTTTTTGGAATATTTTGTTCATTGTCCGCTTTTTGTATAGTCATAATTTAGTGTGTTATGGACACTTATGTCCACTTAGATTTTCATTTTAACACCTTTAGATATATGCCATTGAGTTGTTCTAGTTTTGTAGGTAAAGTCATGCTTTTTCAAGGCATCAAAGGAGTGGATTTTCCATTAACTTTTTTAGCTCGATGTCCACTTTTTTTTGGATAGAAGGTACATAGTTTAAACATGAATCCCTAATCACCCTCTAGTTTGGTCAATTTAACTCTTCAAAAAGGAATTATTTCTCACTCCTTTTTCTTAGTTTCTTCTATCAGTTGTAAGCTTCAATGTTAGCCACTAAGGACTAACAATAAGAACTTATTAATAGCTCTTATTTCAGTTTGTAATTAGTGTGGTGGGGTGGCAATATCAAATCCCCCTACCCCTCGAGTCACTTTCATGTATTTTCAGTTTTTGCATCTAACTTTACAAATCGTAACTCCAAATGTGAACTTCAATCCTAACTTAGAGTCTTTATTATTTTTGTCCTCTCAAACGCTTTAGTAATTATATAACATTTACTTTATGTTCACAAGATGTCAATCCCTGCACTAGGAAAGTTCACAATTCCACACTTGTTTTATTTTATGTTCCTCCATTTAATAATCAAGTCAATCCTTGCTTATTGCAAGTTCACAATTTCACTTTGCTTCTACTTTCTAGTAATTAGATCAATTTCTCTTTCACAGGTAAATGAAATACATAGTTTAGCTTCAAGTCATTTCAAGTATTGAAATTACTTTTCAATCACATATCCTTTTCCCATTGGATTAAAGAACTATCTTTTTATATACATATACTGTGATATTTGTGTGATTTACTAGATATAGTGTGCATTTGATTTACTTGTTGAATATATTGTTAGATTATTTGCTTCTAATTTAATTAATTAACTCCCAAGTTGCTTTTTCCAAAGCAACTATCCTTAGTATTATTCTTAGTTTCTACCTCCCTTGGCTTTGTTTAAGAGTTGGCCTAAACAAAGGAGTCGAGTGTTGTGGTGACAGTTCTATCCGATTGAAGACTTTCCCCCAAGGCCATGCCAGAGAGTTGAGATTTGTCTCCCCTACATGTGGGTTAAGGAGACAACATTTTCCATTAAGGTTGTCATTCAACCACTATGTGACAAGCAGAAAAATAGGAAGAGAATATTCCACAAGTCTTGTGCAATATTATAAGTGCATTGTTTGACTAGTTTTTTTATTGAATCTAAGTATGTAAATGGTTTGAGACATGATTCAAGTATATTTAGCTTGAAGTACAGTAATGGAAAAAGGGCCATATTCAACAATATATTGCTTGTTAGCAGTTCAAGATTTTTTTAACATTGTATTATATTAATAATTGAAAGGCAGATAATATATGAATTCACAAGCTATTTTTTTAATGATGTCAGTGGTTTTCATATATCATACTTTTCCCAAGGTTCTATAATAATTGTTGAATACTAAAACATTTATTGCTCCATGTGAAGGAAGTAGATATTTTCCATTTTACATATGGTAAGAGAGTTATTTGTACATAAATATTATTAGTCTGCTAAATTTATTTATGCTTTCTTCGATTTCCCTTTGACCGTATAAACATAAAATTCCTTAGTTTGCAACATAACAGATAATGTACTTTGTAGAGCTAATGCATGTAATGCATGGATTTTACCAATGCCAAAGAGTCATATACAATTCATTTGAACCAGCAATGATACTCTTCATCGAAGAGTCAGTTGGCCCAAAACAATGTTTGTGTACATGGTAATATATCTCTCAATCTACAGAATAAACATAAATGGCTTAAATTGTTAAATTTTCTGAATTTACTTCAATATGATCTAGGATCTTAACTGAGAGAACAACATGTACAGCATATCTACAGCATATCAATCATGGAGACAATAATGCAAGCACACAAGAGACACAAAGATTTACTTGGGGAAAACCATAAAGGTGAAAAACCCCAATAACTTCCTCAGAGATAGATAGAGCAATGATACAACCAACCAAGAGATAGACATAACCTAGCAGCAGATCCTCCTCCTCCATAAGTGCGCCTCTCCTCCTTGAGAGCATGTGTAAGAAGTGAGTGAGCAAATAGAGTGCCTCCCGCACTCTATTTATACTTGACTTGACTTGCCTTTTTACCTAACTCATGTAGGCTCGAACTTAACCACATAATATAATGCTGACTGGGCCGACCCCCAATAGGGTGGTCTAATAACCCTTCGACCCACATGGCCGACCCCCAATAGGGTGGTCTAATAACCCTTTGACCCACATGACTTATACAGGGCCGACCCCAAACAAGGTGGTCTAATAACCCATCAAGTATAAGTTACGACACTTACAATATAAATGACGACACTTCCGTATAGAGGAATAATAACATCTCTATAGGAATACAATATACATATATGTGAAATACATTCCGAAGTTACATATACATCAACACTCCCTCTTAACTAGGAAGGTATTTCTCAGCACAGTTCTTCTAGCACAAGTCATCTTCTCTGGATCATCGTCACTGGATAATCGTCATCGAGTCATCATCATCGTCACTGCTGCTGCTATCTCAATCAATCTCTGAATCTACTCGTCATAGGAAGTTCTACAGAGCCAGTCCTTTTTCATACTGGATGTAGGCCCACCACCTGCAGGTCTTCGTCATCACTGGCCATACTGTGGAATCCTCAGGACTTTTACGTGCGTCACAAAACCTCGCAAGAGCATCCCAGGCTGTTACGAGCACACAGCTCTACCTATAGGATCTCCCAGGGCAACGAATTACATGTGACCTCACCACAAAACCTCGCAAGAGCATCTGCCAGATATCCCAGGGAACCGAATTACATGCCATAGGCAAAACCTCGAAAGACTATCTGCAGATCTCCCAGGGCACCGAATTACATGTGGTCATGGAAAAACCTCACAAGAGCATCTGCCAGATATCCCAGGGAACCGAATTACATGCCATAGGCAAAACCTCGAAAGACTATCTGCAGATCTCCCAGGGCACCGAATTACATGCCATAGGACAAAACCTCGAAAGAGCATCTGCCAGATATCCCAGGGAACCGAATTACATGCCATAGGCAAAACCTCGAAAGACTATCTGCAGATCTCCCAGGGCACCGAATTACATGTCCTCCCAGAGCAAAACCTCGAAAGAGCATTTGCCAGATGTCCCAGGGAACAGAATTACATGCCATAGGCAAAACCTCGAAAGACCATCTGCAAATCTCCCAGGGCACCGGATTACATGCTCATCTGCACAAACTGATCCACGGCCACAGAGTATCAACCTGATACTCACCATACATCATCCTGATGTATCCATGATCATCCTGATCATTATCACTGCAACGTCCTGCTGCATATCATCTGGAGCAACATCCTGAAGCTCGTCATCTATGATCGTCCTGATCATCACTGCAACATCCTGCTGCATGTCATCTAGAGCAACATCCTGAAGCTCGTCATCTATGATCATCCTGATCATCACTGCAACATCCTGCTGCATGTCATCTGGAGCAATATCCTGAAGCTCGTCATCTATGATCATCCTGATCATCAATGCAACATCCTGCTGCATGTCATCTGGAGCAACATCCTGAAGCTCGTCATCTATGATCATCCTGATCATCAATGCAACATCCTGCTGCATACCAAGTATCTACCTGATACATATCATGATCCATGATCCTCCTAATCATCAATGCAACATCCTGCTGCATGCCAAGTATCTACCTGATACATATCATGATCCATGATCCTCCTGATCATCAATGCAACATCCTGCTGCATGCCAAGTATCTACCTGATACATATCATGATCCATGATCCTTCTGATCATCAATGTATCCACCTGATACAAATACAAAACATATGATATATATCACCATACATGATCCACCTGATCATACAGTGTATCCACCTAATACACATACAGATACATATCATCATACATGATCCTCCTGATCATCAATGTATCCGCCTGATACAAATACAAATACATGATACATGGTCCAAGCATCCAACATGATGCATATACAAAATGATCCAACTGATCATATCCAAGTAGAAACCAGAACATCATCCTGATTCTCATCATCCAGCGCTTACATCCACAGCCATGTGAAGGATCCTCTTTCCAACATGCTTGGAATGGCTTCAGCAAATGTGTCCATCACTTCTTCCTCGAAGTGTCCTCGATCTGAAGAACGCCAAGCCTCTCTCTGAAGTACTCGAACTTCACTCTAGCTAGTGGCTTCGTCAGCACATCTGCAATCTGCTTGTCCATCGCAACATACAAGAGCTTCACAGCTCCTCTCTGCACCATATCCCTGATATAGTGATATTTGATCTCTATGTGTTTCGACCTGTCATGAAACACTGGGTTCTCGGACAGCTTCACACAACTCTGGTTATCACAGAAGATACCAGTAGCTTCCAATGGAGATCAAATAACTCAGACAGTAGCTTCCGTAGCCATACTGCCTCACAACTAGCTGAACAGGCTGCAACATACTCTGCCTCAGCTGTACTCAGTGCTACGCAGGACTGCTTCCTGCTAAACCAAGATATCACACCTGATCCCATACTGAAGCAACACCCAGATGTGCTCTTCCTATCTGCAGCACTGCCAGCCCAATCTGAATCAACATAACCCTGCAGGTTAAACTTTTGATTCGCCTCATACCTGAGCCCATAATCCACTGTACCCTTCAGGTACCTCAGAATATGCTTTACAGCAACCAGGTGAACACTCCTTGGATCCGTCAGGAACTGGCTCAATGTGTTCACAGCAAAGAAAATATCTGGTCTCGTGTTCATCAGGTACATCAAGGACCCAATCATCTGACGATACATGGAGACATCAACCAGCTCAGATGAAGCATCACATAGAAGCTTCAGATTCGATGCCATAGGTGTGGCCATAGCTTGCAGTCCATCATCCCGAACCTCTTCAGGATCTCTACTGCATACTTCCCTTGTCCAAGGAAGATTCCATCACTCTGCCACACCTCCATGCCAAAAACAAATAGTGCATCATCTCGAACTTGGAAGAAAGCTTCCGCTGCGTGTCGGCAATCAATCTATCTTTACCTGTAACAAACAGGTTATCTGCATAAAAAAATAGTATCACTGGATTGCCTTCTTCAACCTTGTAGAAAAGGTTGGAATCTGCTTTACTCTTGGTAACGCCCAAACTGGATAGAAAGTTGTCTATCCTACCATACCAAGTTCTGCACACATATATGACTACACCATGCTGTCTTGAGATCCATCTGGTGCATCTTCTATTTTATCACTTTTATATTTCTCAATGCTGCCATCTGCAACATGCTTGATCTGATAGTTCCATTTGGAAGTCATAAAAAAACTTCCCTTCACATCTTGGGACTACATCCCAAACATCATTCTTCATGATCGACAGATCATGGCATTCCATTTCTTCATCCCAGATCCTAGGAACTTCAATATCTTCAATATCTTCAATAGATATCTTTGTTGCTGGAACAAAATGTTGTAGTTCTTCTTTTGTAGGAGATGACATACGATCTTTCCTACACAACAAGTTAAATTGCATGATTAGAAAACATCTCATAGTTTTCAGAACAAATTCTTACACATAAAGAAATATGTCATACAGTCATGCAATTATCTTAGCCAATGCTTCAATACAACATTTATCCATATCCCGTAACTTTCTAGATGCCTTCCAATCTCTACCAGAACATTGTTAAGAGTGTGCACAACTCCCAACATGTCAGCAAAGAGGTTTCATTCTAGATAAGTAGCAATGGAATGTTGTACAGTGCCATAGGCCACTTACCCATGTATTGTTCATCAATGCAACTATTCTAATATGCATAATACACAACCTAATTCTAGGAACATCAGTGTATACATTATTGAACAGTATTATTTAAACAAACAAATATGCAAGAAATGATAATTTAAAATACTTATCTTTGTTTGTTCGTTGGGTGGACTCCCTCTGAGTCTTTGCTTCCTTGTAGGAGCTGCTGGAGTCCTAATCTGAAGTAGCTTCTTCTACACCTTTCTATTGTGGAATGTAGAGAGATGGTCAACTCCCTCTGAATATCTGCATCCTTGCAGAAACTACTGAAGTGTGCTCCTTTGCTTTCTTGCAGGAACAACTGGAGTGTGCTCCCTCTTGATCTTTGCTTCCTAAATTACCTGTTCTTGAACTCATATTCATCCTTGGTCCCTATGCATGCTTATTAGTATCATGATTGTGTTATCCTTGTGATCTCATATAAAATCATACATTCATTAGTATACTATTAAAACACAATAATCTCAAGCATGTATAGTCATGATCATTTCAAACAGAAATAATAAGCATTAGCATTCAAGGTTTATGTAGGATCTTATGGTTAGTCAAATCATAAGAAACATAACATGTCTAAACCTGTAATTACTCAAACCTATGACTCTTCAGGTTAGTTGAATCATCAATCAAGATAAGAGATATAAAATGCATAAAACTTGTGATTATTCAAACCTATACCATCATGATTCTTCTGGTTAGTCATGCATCAATTAAGGTAAGAAACATAATATGCATACAACCATGATTATTCAAACCTATGACTTCATGAATAATCATTATCAACAACAGTATAAGATCCTAACACAAGGTAGGATTATAACTTGATATAGGAAAAACATACCTGGATTAGCATGCTAGTTATTTATGTCTAACATACTCACATGATGTCTTCTTGTTCTTCTTCAATGACTTGTGCTAGTAACCTGTATATCTCATAGGTTAACTATTACAAAACCAAGTTATACATACCTCGTGAATGGATCTTGTATGAGATCCATGACAATGGATGAATCTTTGTCCTCATGTTATCATGATCATATGTTCTTGGATCAGAACATGATTTGTCTTTCTTGGTGTACCTTTCATGTTAGTAGACAACATAAACCTCACACAACATCACAATGTGTTAGTACAAACATAAGTTTCATACTCCTAATAAATGAATGACTTCTATCATGCATTCATAATTTTATTAAGGTGATATGATAAGTCTAAAATCAAGATTGTACTAACCGTGATAACATGAAGACAAACATACCATAAACTTAATTATGAACAAATCTCAAAACATACCTCGATGAGTCATACCTGTCGAGATCACTTGTAATCTTCTTATGTAAGGCCTTAGCCTCATCTCCCTCTGAAACAGGAACTTCTTCACTTATGCAAGTGACCAATCCATCTTCTTCTAGGATCAACCTAATCCACTTGATTTGCAAGAACTGGACCTGGAGCTGGATATGGGTTTGTCAGAGAGACCCCAAAAATTCAAACTTTGAATTTCAAACTTCCGAAAGGATAGGAATATGCGCCTTGATGAACTGATCAAACTGGTATATTCAGAATTTGAAGACTGCAAAGTTTCACTCCTCAATTTTGCCTTTGAAACTTCCAGATTCACTGGACGTGACCCTGAACTGGGGTTTGATGAAGCCCACTCTTCTACCCAATCAAAATGTTTGATCCAAAGCTCTAAGCTTATTTTTCTGAGGAGCTTCCAGCCGTGGTCACAGATTTCAAAAATTCCCATTTTTACAGAAGCCCTAATTTTCCATTTTTCTGATCAAAGTCCCGAACTAGGGTCTGATCAAACCCGGCCTTCTACCCAGCCAAAAATTCTGATCTTGGTCTCTAAATTTCTATTTTGATGAGTAGCATCCAGCCGTGGTCTCCGATTACAAAAATTCCAACTTTCTTCAAAGCCCTAAATTCCGGAAGCCATGAATGAAGGTACCAAAAAATAATTCTGTTTTGACAGAAATATGTACCTGATTGTTTCTGGTGTAACTCCGAAATTTTTGATCCACAGGGTCTGAAAAAAGTTTCCTGAGATAGCCTGACCTGTTACCTTTCCATCCTGACAGGTCTGACCTCAATTGGATTCTCTGAGAGAGAGTTATGCCAAATGTCGCAACATGACCTGTTTTGGGATAAAACAGAAGAGCGAACTTGTACGGCGTGCCACGTGTCACTGTTTGAACTTCGGCCTCTGAAAAAGTTTTCTGAGATATCTCGGCCTGTTAGCTTTCCATCCTGACAGGTCTGACCTCCATTGGATTTTCTGAGAGAGAGTTATGCCAAATGTCGCAACGTGACCTGTTTATGGGATAATACAGGAGAGCGAACTTGTACTGCGTTCCACGTGTCACTGGTTCAACTTCGGCCTCTGAAAAAGTTTTCTGAGATAGTACAGACTGTGTACTACCTGTCACTTTTTACGAAATTTCATTTGGAGCTTCCTAGCCCAAGTTATGACCTTTTTCCCAAGGTCACCTGATTTTGACTCAGATCTGGAAGAGGCAGAAACCCTATATTGTACAGATCATAAATCACAAAGTACAACGAATTAGAGGTTGTCCTTTGGACACAAAGTACCTGGAGATTTTAGCTTCGTCCTGTAACAATTTCAGATCCGAAAACTTCGCCAAAACGGATTTATAGCGAAAGTGCTACGATGACTGGTTTTTGCTATATCAAGCCCTAGCATCGTAAGTGCAACAAGTGTCATACATGCCATATCATGCCTTCTTTCAGGCTAGCTCTGATACCATGTTAAATTTTCTGAATTTACTTCAATATGATCTAGGATCTTAACTGAGAGAACAACATGTACAGCATATCTACAGCATATCAATCATGGAGACAATAATGCAAGCACGCAAGAGACACAAAGATTTACTTGGGGAAAACCATAAAGGTGAAAAACCCCAATAACTTCCTCAGAGATAGATAGAGCAATGATACAACCAACCAAGAGATAGACATAACCTAGCAGCAGATCCTCCTCCTCCATAAGTGCGCCTCTCCTCCTTGAGAGCATGTGTAAGAAGTGAGTGAGCAAATAGAGTGCCTCCCGCACTCTATTTATACTTGACTTGACTTGCCTTTTTACCTAACTCATGTAGGCTCGAACTTAACCACATAATATAATGCTGACTGGGCCGACCCCCAATAGGGTGGTCTAATAACCCTTCGACCCACATGGCCGACCCCCAATAGGGTGGTCTAATAACCCTTTGACCCACATGACTTATACAGGGCCGACCCCAAACAAGGTGGTCTAATAACCCATCAAGTATAAGTTACGACACTTACAATATAAATGACGACACTTCCGTATAGAGGAATAATAACATCTCTATAGGAATACAATATACATATATGTGAAATACATTCCGAAGTTACATATACATCAACATAAATTGCATTGTATGTGTTAAACATGTAATATGTATTAAATGTATGAACATTAGAAGTCATGTATGAAGTCGCATGAAAAAAAAGAGAATTCTTCACCAACTTCATAGGGACATCCAATGAGGTTCATTTAAGCAAAATAAGTTATCCTAGGGACTTGATCCTAAGGCCTCATGTTTGCTATTCACAACTCTCAACAACTCAAACCCAACCCCGAGGGTAGGGTGGGGTGCGGTTGGGCGAGGTTGTGCAATTGTGTGTGAATTGCTTTTGAGAGCTATTAGCCTCTTTTTTTTGGAGAATAACATTTTCTTCATTTTTATAAATAGATTTCTTCCAATTTATTATATTTTTGAAACATTACTGCCAAGCCTTATTTTTTTAAAATTAAAATTTTTATTAAACTATTATTTTTTAATTGGATGAAAAAATGATGTGATATATTTATTGTTACTAAATTATAAAAGGTATTAATTTTTTAAGAAAAAAATATAATATTCAATTTTTGCATTATTTTTGTAAATATAATTTGTTTTTACATATGTTTTTATAAATTGGAAAAGAAATACACGACTTTTGTTTATTTTGAATAGCTTGGCAATTGTTCATCAGTAACTCAGAAATAATAGAAATAATAGAAAATAATTTGTAGTAATCCAACTTATTAGTGTATAATATTCAATTCAATTTAGTAATAATATAAATATTAAATGCAAATCAATCAAATGATTAAATATTACAAATACTTGCACTAGACCCTACCTTAAATGTACCACCCAAAGTCATATGTATTTTATTTTATGCCTCTCATTCATGTCCACCAAATGTCTTTTGTTGTGAGTTAAAACTATTTCACAACACACTACTTATTAATCACACACAAACTAATGGAATTTCAAGTGAAACCATACATGACTTTTAAGTAATTACATCTCATATCTTCAATGTATTTCCATGAGATTGTATGTTCTCATCGAATCCACAAATGGATAAAGGAAGAAAAATAATGATCCTTCACTACAAGGACACACAAATATGTGCCTCGGCAATTGTATCAATTGTTGCATGTTATGATCCATCATAACCCCGTGGACCTTTCTTCAAACCTCATTCCTATTTCGGTCACTGCCTTCAGTGCTTTGTTGTAGTAGATTGAGGTCCTGGATCATGGATTTGCTGATAATGGCAATATTAGATACCACTACAAAGTATAATCACCATGGAATATTGGAAAAATTCTAAATGATCAAATAGGGTTTTGAAAGACAATGAATTCAAAGTTCAATATAGTCTATCCCATTGGATTCTATGGTCAATACAATATATGAGGGAATGATGGCTTCCCATTTCATAAATGTATCTTTGTCCAAGCATCATGGTTACCTTCTAATATTGTTGTCTTTTAAACTCATATTATGAGTACATTTTAAAATGGTTACCTTTCTCTATTCAATATTTCCTTTACTACAATTTTATTGTTTTCACACTATTGATTGTTGCTCGTAAGGATCACTACAACAAATTTGTATTTTGGGGGGGTTGTCTTCCGCCCCCAAAAGTGACTTTTGGCTTTGGAGGCGGTCTTTACAACCCCCCCCCCAATAGCACCGACGCTAAAAGTTTTGACTTTTAGAGGCGATTTTGGAAGAGATCAAAACCGCTCCTAAAAATTACTTTTAGAGGCGGTTCTAAACCCCCCCTAAAAGTGACTTTTGAGGGCAGTTCTAAGCCCCCCTCGTAGACACCTATGGGGGCGGTTCCGAGCGCCCCCCCCCCCCTAAAAGTCCTTATTACAAAACTTTGGGAACGGTTACAAACCCCCATGGTAGGTGCCTATGGGGGCGGTTCTAAACCCCCCCTAAATCTTCATCTTAGAAACCTTTGGGGCTGGTCTTAATAAAACCGCCCCCAATAGCACTGACGCTAAAAGTTTGGAATTTTAAGGGCGGTTTTGCAAGAGATCAAAACAGACTCTAAAAGTGACTTCTGGGGGCGGTTCTCCCCCTGCCCCCCAAAAAAGTGACTTTTAGGGGCAGTTGTAAACCCCCCTTGTAGACACCTATGGGGGCGGTTTAGAACCCCCCCTAAAATTCCTTATTAAAAAAATTTGGGGGCAGTTACAAACCCCCCTCTCAAGTACTTACAATGGTGGTTCTAAACCCCCCTCGTTGTAACATACAAGGAAAATTTTGAACCCCCCTCGTGGTGACATATGAAGGTGGCTTAGAACCCCCCTCGTAAAAACATACAAAGATGGTTTGAAACCCCCTCTATAGCCATAATAAATCATAATAAAATATGTTTTATTAAAAATACCAATATTCCAATATCAATAGGGTATGGAGGAATCGAACCACCAACCTCCTGCTTGTAAGGCAAGCGCTCTACCATTGAGCTAACACCCTTTAAGAATTAGGGAGATGAGCAATATTAACACCCATATTGCATTATTTTTAAGTCTAAGAAAAGACAATAAGAATGTTCAGGAGATGATTGTAACATGATATCCACATGTACCCAAATACCTACAGATTATCATGCAAGAGCAACCTTCTCTTTGCAATCTTCACAAGGCATAAGAACTATAATTCCAAACTTTTCAATTACTTACTAAAACAACAAAAATGCTGAAAAAAATTGCATACACTTTGTAGACACAAATTTCAATCATGTGATATGCATTTCATAACATAGTGCAGTGATTCTTATTGTAGACATGAGATATTGATGCAGTTGAGGAGCTCAATAGTTTTTGCATGGAAGGCCAATATTCAAGACAAATCATCTTCCTTGTTTGTCTCTTCCACTATGAGAATTTATGTATTTTGTTCAATATAGACAATATGAATAAACTAGAAGGCGAAACGTTTGTATCCCTTAACTAGATGATAAATGCCATATCATGAGATTGTGAATACTTGAATAGTCGGTTGCTTGAATATTTTGCTCAACTTCAAGTTGTCCATAGGTTGTCATACATTTTCATAAACTTAATGGGAATCTGAAGTTGATTCATTGCTAATATAGACATGCTAATGTTTGTGTTAATGAATATATTCTTTTTTGTTTGGGTTCACCAATATTTAATTTGAACAAGATAGTGAATAAGCAATCTATTTTTGGGTGTATGTCGTGATCCCTACTCATCGGTTGGCTCAGCAAGAACAAATGGCTCATAAAGTCAATAAAAATACAGATGGCTTACCTCATGTATTAGTGTTGCAAAAAGTAATGTTTCAGCCTCAGTTGTTAGATGCCGAGGTGGTACATTTACATGACTTGAACAAATAATTTACTTTTACCTGTTAAATGAAATACTTTTGCCAAAAAATAAGTTTTTGAAGAATGAAACTATGGCATATAACAACTTTCAATTGAACATGTTTGAGATGATACATAAGCATGAAACTTACCTACAATTGCACGGCCCCATTGATCATGCTCACATGCCACAACCCAAGCCAGAGTATTCCCAGTCATTGGCCTTATCGTTACTAGGAGTACTAGATCAGCATTAGCAACACCTTCTGCAGATGCATATATATTTGGTTATGATAAGTAGTTTGTCATGGATTGGGATGAACATAAAAAAAATAATTGCACTTCAAAAGAGTAGTGTCATAACAACAACAAACTACCATGCACATATTGAAACAAATAGCCTGCATTTAACTGATCTGCTCTCATCAAGAACAACATCAGACAATGACCGACATTGGCACATTACACAAGGACATGGAAGAAACAACTTAGAATCCCAAATTATTTCCACTTATGATAAACTTAAAGCATATCATGAAGGAACAACAAGTTTTTACAACTTTTTTGTTCGAGTTTATTCATAGAGACATGCATTGCAAGCCTACTGAAAATATTATAGTGAAGGCTACTGACTTAGGATGGTTCGAACAAATGTACATTGTGTCCAAGCTTTCTGTGCATTGAATTGCTTTGGCAACTTCAGTGCCTAGGAGTGGGAAGTACTCCAAGTAGACACTTGAATTGTCCTTCCTTCCTGTTGTCTCTCAAAACTGGCATGCGTATGTTGAAGCCCAAAATGCAACACACCAGCTGGATGACAACTCTCAAGAGAGAGGCCAATGTCACCACACTCCTCTCCTCTTCGCTTCAGGTTGACTCTTCTCCAACTCAAGGGGGGTATCCCTAAGGTAGGATCGCTAAGGCAAGTGCAATGGAGGGCAAGGTGAAATGAAGAGGCTGCCTTAGAGAAACAAATGTAACAGAAAAATGAGTTTTTAATAGGTGATGGGAAAGATGGGAGGATCAGTCCTTGAGGAGAAGGCCAGTGCCAATATATCAAAGGGGTAAATGGAGTCAAAAGAGGGTTCAAAGGGGCCTTGTGTTGTATGTGACTGAGGGGGAAGCCATGCTCAGTCTAGTGTTTGACAGATCAGAAAGAGTACTTCTTCCTTTTTAAATGCAAGAGGTGCGCTATGCAAACAAAAGATCAATACCTGTGTACGCACGCTCACAAAGGGAAAACGAAAGCGAGCTGCCAAGAGTTCTTCGCCAAAGGGAAAAAGAAGGCCAACTGCTAAGAATTTTTCGTCTTCCAATGTGGTGGATTGTCACCCTTCTATGGCCTCTTACATGAAAAAAAGAAAACGCAGAATCTGGAAATGCTCACACTCGTCTAAAGAAATCACAATCTCACGCCATAGGCCTAAAAGGCTCTTATAAAAATTAAATAATAAAAAAGAAAATGAAATAATAATAAAAAAGAAGAGAAAGTGGAACCCTAGATCCACTTTTCTCTCCAATGCATGACTAGGAATAAAAATAATAGCTGAATAAAAATAGCTCTAGGTAACCAAAATTTCCCATAACAAGAGTCAACCTATCCTCGAATGGAGCTTGGAGCAATTGGCCAAAAATCTGATCCACAAAATCGTGCCCACGCTGGCTGCAGCGACATCGAAATAATTCCACGCGTCTAGAATGAAACACAGGTGGTCTTAACAACGATCACGCGGGACTCTGTCTGCTGCCGGTTGCCGGTTGCCCCAAGTTGGGCCGAACTCCAAGATTCGACTGCCAGAAGGAAACACAGGTCACAATATGAGATTTGGCTGTCAATTGTGATGTAGGTCAGAACCCCGTGTATTAATGAGAAACTCATTTGAACCCTGAGTATTTAGCATCGAATCTAACTCTTAATCAAACGACTGCCAGTGTAACTTCGTGACCTCCGAACAAATCTTTTATTGTGCTGATTGCTAACTGTCAGTTGAAAACCCGAGCTTTTGGCGTCGATATCATCAACTCGGCTGATAGAACCTGGCCTCCGACTAGTTTTGAGCTCGGCGTGACAATGTGGACGGGATTGACTCAGGTGATAGGTTTATGGCTCCAATAGCCACGCACAATTAGTGAATATGCCCCAGGCGGATACCAATGTACATGCTGCCAAATTCTGTGCATAAACCCGATAAAATTGTTTACATTGGCCTCCCCCTTTTTTTCTGTCATGGCGCTAACCTTCGGGTTATTAAAACTCAGCTGCTTAGTAATGGGCCTCCGATAAAAATTATCGTGTGTGTATCACGGGCTTCCGGCGTTGATAATAATCAGTGGATCGGTGATTGCCAATACGTTTTGTAATGAATGAAGTGGCGCAACCCACAGCTGCCCATAATAAGATTTTCCTTCAAACGTAACTCGCACCGACTGTCAATGGCGTGACCCCCACCACTGGCTTTGAATGTAACTCTGATCAAATAATCGGCTGGCAAATGTAAATTGATACGTGGTTCAAGGAGATGCCACCAACGGCCGATTTAAAATTTAGTAAATCACGTCCGAGAGGGGGCATCGATTTGATGTGGCTGAAAAAATCGCATGGTAGATGGAATGTTCAAACTTCGTATCTCCAGAAACCCCGCTCTGTCTTCAAGGACACAACCTGTTGGCTGCGTTTTCATCTTTTGCAGGTTCTACAGAATATTCTGCTCGGGCATTACGAATTGTTCTAACCAAGGATTGTAGATTTTCAAACTTTTCTACAGCACCTGTATCTCTCGGAAGCAACATTTCAGGCTAATCTGCCACTATAAGAGCATTTCTTCTGTCAAAAAATGCCTGCCAAAGATCTTCTGTAATATAGGGCATGAATGGGTAAAGTAACTTTAGAATATTCTTAAAGACAATAACAAATACAGCTTGTGCACAAACAGCAGATGAAGAATTCTCTTTTCCATAAATGCGTGTTTTGTTGGCTTCAATGTACCAGTCAGCAAATTCACTCCAAAAGAAATCATAGATTGAACGTTCAACCTCTCCATAGCTAAACCTTTCATAGCTTGTAGTAACTAAATCTGTAAGTTCGTGAAGTTTTGTGACCACCCAGCATTCAGTTAAAGGAAGGCAGAGCAAGGCATCTTCTGTATCGAACTTCCACTATAATAGGTATCTTACCCTCATAACTAGCTTCCATAACAAACTTAGATTTTTTAATATTAATCTGTTCAGAATCCTTTGTGGCAATACTTGGCAAATATTCCCAAACTGGAAGGGCACTTGTATCCTGTAGATCTGACTTTTGGCCTGAGGTTCTGTCAAGGCCTTCAGAATGCTTCCAGATTTGCCACTGAGGATGGCCACAGGCTGTTATAAAAATGTCACACTTCCAGAGGTTATTTCTAGCCCCTTTTAATCCCCTGCTATAGATTTGCTCTTGTGTTTCCTGCTACTCCTTTGTTTGCAAAATACATAGAATGCTTCGTTAAAGGCCTTGTGGAAAAGAAGATGGTTCTCAAAGCATGTGCCGACACTAATGTGGTTCACCGTAGGTAACTATACTTTTGTTGATAGTTTTTATGTGGTTGATGTTGCTGATACTAATGTGGTTTTGGGAGTGCAATGGTTGTATTCAATAGGAGAGCATACAGTAAATTATCAAATTCCCGAAATGAAATTCCAAGATTCAAAAGGAGTACAAAGAGTTGTGAGAGGGCAACACACTTATCCAAATCAAGTAGTGACTTGCAATAGCATGAGATCTATATTGAGGCATGGGGATATAGAATGGGCTGCTGAATGTCATATTACATCTCCCAAGCCAACTATAAATATTGTCAAACACCCAAAGGAGATAGAGAGACTCTTGCAAAAATATGAAAAGGTTTTTAGAGACCTTCCACATGGTAGGCCACCGGATAGGGGGGTTGAGCACAGTATTGTTTTGGAGGAGGGTACTTCACCCATTCAGATACCACCTTATAGACATCCTAAAAGGTTTAGAGATGAGATTGAAAAAGCTATCCAAGAACTCCTAGAGTTGGGACTCATTAGACCAAGCTCTAGCCCTTATGCTTCTTCAGTTGTGCTAGTGAAGAAAAAAGATGGAACATTGAGAATGTGCATAGATTTTAGAGCCTTGAACAAAAAGACTATAAAGAATAGGTATCCTATTCCTAGGATTGATGAGCTCATGGATGAGCTGCATGGGGCCAAATACTTCTCAAAAATTGACCTTAGATCAGGGTATCACCAAATTCGAATGAAAGATGAAGATGTGCAAAAGACCGCTTTTCGATGTCATTTTGGCCACTTTGAATTTCTTGTCATGCCTTTTGGGTTAACAAATGCTCCAGCCACCTTTCAAGCATGTATGAATAGGATATTTTGCAAGCAACTAAGAAGGTTTGTTTTGGTTTTCTTTGATGATATTCTCATTTACAGTAAAACATGGGAAGAGCATTTGCAGCAGTTAGAGATTGTGTTAAAAATCTTGCAAGAAGAGTCCTTATTTGCTAAATTATCAAAATGTGAATTTGGAATGAAAGAACTACTGTATCTTGGGCACATTATTGGGCAAGAAGGAGTGAAGGTACACATGGAAAAAATCAGGGCTATCTTGGAATGGCCATCCCCAAAAAATATTACCGAATTGAGAGGCTTTATTGGCATATGCACCTACTACAGAAAATTTGTGAAAGGATTCTCCAAGTTGACTTCTCCACTCACTGATTTGACTAAGAAGGATGCTTTCAAGTGGGATGAAGAGGCTGAAAAGGCCTTCCAAAAAATGAAAGAGGTAATGAGTAGTTGTCCCATACTTGCACTTCCTGATTTTACTAAACCTTTTGTTGTGGAATGTGATGCTTCAGGTGGAGGAATAGGGGCTGTCCTAAAGCAAGGCCAACACCCCATAGCCTTTGAGAGCAGAAAGTTGCAGCCTCATGAAAAACTTTACTCCATTTATGATAAAGAAATGCTGGCCATTATGCATGCATTGGCCAAATTCAGACAATACTTGGTGGGCAGCAAGTTTGTGGTGAAAACTGACCACAATAGTCTAAGACACTTTCTCACCCAAAAAGATCTAAATGAAAGGCAACAAAAGTGGGTAAGCAAGATTCAAGCTTATGATTTTGATATTGAATATGTCAAAGGAAAGAATAATATAGTAGCAGATGCTTTGTCAAGAAGGCCTTCTTTTTCTCTCATGGATATTGCCAAGGATTGGAAAAACATGCTACTAGTTGAATATGCCAAAGACAAATTTGCTTGTGATGTGTTGGATGGAATCAAAGGGGATGATAATTATAGGATTTTGAATGGGCTGATATATTATAAGGGAAGAATTTATTTAGTTCATAACTCCAAGCTCAAGTACCGAATTTTGCAAGAAGCACATGATTCCCCACTAGCGGGCCATCCGGGGATCTTCAAAACTTATAGACAGTTGAGGCAAAGATTTTTTTGGAAGGGGCTGAAGGAAGATGTTCAGAAGTATGTGAATGAATGTAAAGCATGTCAACAAAACAAATCAGAACTTACATGTCCAGCCGGCCTATTACAACCATTGCCCATTCCGGAGCAAAAATGGGACAGTATTTCCATGGATTTCATCACCGGATTGCCTAAATCCTTGGGTAAGGATTGTATCTATGTGGTAGTTGATAGGTTGACAAAATTTGCTCATTTTTTTGCTGTTACATCATCTTTTAGTGCTGCACAAGTGGCTGATATTTTTTTCAAAGAAATCTTCAGATTGCATGGGCTTCCCAAGAGCATTGTCAGTGATAGAGATAGTAGATTCATGGGTGCTTTTTGGAAAGAAATTTTTAGATTGGTAGGCACTCAATTGACTCCAAGTACCAGCTATCATCCACAAACTGATGGACAAACAGAGAGGGTAAACCAATGGTTAGAAGGATACCTAAGAAACTATGTGGGAGGGCAGCAAAAAGCATGGGCAAAATGGCTACACTTGGGTGAGTTTTGCTACAACACCACTTATCATATGTCAATAGGAATGTCTCCTTTCAAAGCATTATATGGTTATGATGCACTTACATTTGCTGACATTATATTTGGTGATAGTAGAGCCCCAAAGGCTAAAGGTTGGGTGGAAGAGAGCCAAGAAATTTTAAAGCTCTTGAAAGACAATTTGCAGGTTGCTCAAAATCAGCAAAAACAATATGCTGATAGACATAGAGAAGAGAGAACCTTTCAAGTCAATGATTTAGTGTATTTAAGGTTGCAGCCCTATAAACAAACATCTCTCAAAAAGAATGGAGCAGAAAAATTAAAACCAAGGTACTATGGGCCATACAAGGTAGTGCGGAAGGTTGGAGAAGTAGCATATGAACTAGAACTTCCGGAAGGGAGTAAAATCCACAATGTATTTCATGTTTCTTGTCTTAAGAAAGCTCTTGGTCAGCAAATCATCACTTCAGAAATACTTCCTCCTTTGGATGATGAAGGTCAGCTCACACTTGTTCCGGAAAAGATTTTGAAGACACGGGAAAGAAGGTTGAGGAGTAGAATCATCAAAGAATATTTAGTGCAATGGAAGGACTTACCAAATGAAGATGCCACATGGGAAGAGGAGAAGATTTTTCAGCATCCAAATTTGAAATTGCTTGAGGACAAGCAATCTTGGGTGGGGAGGACTGTAATGTCCCCATTCAAATAAGTGCATAGTAAGACAATCCCATCAATCCTACTAGTTTCCTAGGTTGGATGGGAACATGTGGGATGGTAATAAGGAAGCTAATAAATGATATTTAGACATTAGAAGGGTTCAAGTATTTAATAAATATGATGAATAAATAAATTCAAGAGAAATTCTAGGTGGCAAGTGGTTTTGGAGACATATGGAGGTGGTGGGACCCACACTAGCTTGATTTTTCAATGACACATGGCAGCTCTCTCTTGCCAATTCGAATTCATGGGAAGGTGAACACTCTTGGGTGAGTTGGTAAGTCATAACACATGGCATTGAGCATCTTAGGTCGAAATGGGATGGAATAGTAACCTCCATGGGAGAGGAAGAGTCAAATTGGAGACTAGTGGACACTTGGGCTAGATTCCCTAGTTTTATGACAACAATAATGAAGCATCTATGACATTTATGACAAAATTCAGACCTGACTTCTTACACCTGACCATTATGACATGTCAGCCCCAAAAATAGGCTCAAGGAAGGCGCTCATGGAGTTGGAGGAATCCAAAGAGACTCAAATTCGAATTTGGGAGAAGATGGAAGGTTGGAACTAGGAGACAAGTGGCAAATGAGGAATATTTCCTAAATGGAAAATTATTGAATCTATTGAGAGGATTTCGACCCCTTGAAGGCTAATGTTGGTTATAAAATGTAGAAATCAAGTATGAGAATGGCTTTTGATGATTTGAGAAAAATTGCATTTGTGAAGAGAGAGCTAGTGGATGACTAGTTTCTTGCCTTAGCCAATTTCGAGGGTGAAAGATTCCCATCCAAGTTGGTGTTTGGAGAGGCCACTCAGGTCTTTCATGGTGCTTTAATGGAGTTTGTATTTGCAGGTATCAGCTACAGGAAGTTTCATGGTTTGGTTTAGTGCAGCACTTTCTCTCCACCGTTTCCAGTTTTGAAGGCATATTCATGCTCCTTGAGGGAGGGCGTTTTTGGTGAGCACTTGTGCTTCTTGAGAGAGCTTCTCATTATATATTTATGATTGTAATAGCTTCATATCCTCTGTTATTCATATTCAGAAAGTCTCAGGTCGAAATACCCACTGGTTGTATGCAAAACTATTGATTAATGAGCAAACAATGTCCATTTCCCCAATGCATTGATGTATGACACTATAATGTTGATTATTTCGAATGGATGGATGATTCTCTGATATATTTGTGATAAATATAATGCCATGGATGTCTTCTACAAGTTTCATGTACTGTACTTGAGCATTTGAAGCATTTTTACTCAGTTTAGTTGTATTGGGAGATGAAATAGTGCCATTTCCCCAAGGGTCGAATTGGGGGTTTTTGCTGTTGAATGTGAGAGAGTTATAACAGTAGTAAAAATCAATTAATGGTGCATATGAGACCTCAATAACATACTTAACACATTATATACCTCTGTTCATAAATTTGGGGGAGTTTGGAGGCCTTTGGAAGGCCATTTTCAGTGTTACCCGGGGGGGATTTGATGCACAAATTACTAGTCAAAATTACCTATATTGATCAGAATAAAAATCAAGTTTGCAGCAGTATTTGGAGGTCCATAAAACATCCCTGAACCTGATATTCAAGTCTAAATACCATTAATACACTCATACAGAAGATTTGGGAGCATTTGGGATGATTTGGAGGTCAAAACAGTTAAACTAGTCAAAGGTCGAAATTGGGGAAAAAGTTGAAAAATTGGCATTTTAATAAAATTTGAAAAAGGGATATTACAGTGGTATCAGAGCATGTTCTTGGCACCTGATGGTCCTAACAAGAAGTCAAAAGAATAATCCACCACCCTTTGAACCAGTAGTTGAAGAGGTTTTTGTTGAAGAAGAGGTAGTAGAAGAAGAGGAGTCTTTTGCTGAAACCATGGGTAGAGAGGAGGATGACAAATTAAAACATAAGGAGGAACTTATTGCAACCTTAGATCCATGTTTCTCTAAACTTTCAGCAAACATGGATAGGATAGGTGATAAATTGTTGCAAGGATTTGAATTGTTGATTAGCCAGCTTCAAAGCAAAGGGATAATAGGAGATAATAGCGGTTCACACTCAGGGGAAAAGATGAAAGGGAATGAGCATATTTTCTCAAGTACAGGACCTCATAATAGACCTGATGAATTTCAAAGCACACAAAGGCATACTGCACCTAAATTTCTCACACCCAAAGAAGAGCCCAATCTTGCATTGGATTACAAGAAACTAGTAAATGATTGGAATGATTTGAATGAAGAATGTAAAAGAGGTGTACCACTCAGTGACTACATTGATGCTATGCAAAAGATTAATAGGAAGGGAGACAATAGGAGTCCATTCCAAAACAAAGAATTAAATAGTGCTATTGGAAAAATGTCACTTCCTACTTTTGATGGTTCTTCTCAAAATTCTGCTAACACTTGGGTGCAAAAATTGGATGTATATTTTCAGCTGAATCCTATGTTGGAAGAGGATGCATTAAAAATGGCCATTTTGCATTTGGAAGGAGATGCCAATGAATGGTGGTTTCATGGGCTGAAAACCTTGGGTCATAATCAGGTTAAAACATATGGAGAATTTGTTGACAGGGTACTAGAAAGATTTGAACAAAAAGATCCAGAATTGCCTTTCAAAGAACTAGCTCAATTGAAGCAAACTGGGTCCCCTACTGAATATATGTTGGACTTTCAAAAATTATCAGTCAAGGTGGCTGATGTATCTATGGGAAGATTAGTATTGCTGTTCACTGAAGGTTTGGCTGAACCCTTAAGAGGTTTGGTCAAAGCCCACAAGCCAACTACATTAAAAGATGCAATGAGCTTGACTAGGGATCTCCAGAATGTGCTTCCTAGAACGAGATTTCCTCCTAAGCCTAGCTATAAATTTGAAAAGAAACCTTGGCAAAGGGATGGATATGATAAGAAACCTTGGCAAAGAGAGTCATTTGAGAGGAATAAAAAAGAGGGACTAAACAGGGATGAACTTAGAAAAAAGAAACTATGCTTCACATGCTTCCAACCATGGACACCGGGGCACAAATGTACCAAAGGAAAGGCTCAATACATAGAAGTATTTTCTGATAATGAGGGGTATGATGGGGGCATGGATGAAGATGGACATATTTCAGATCAAGAAGAGGCATATGAGACAGCAGTAGAAGAGGAAAGACAAGAAGAAAATCAGCCTTCACCGGACAAAGCAAGAATGGCAGTGCTTTCAGCAGTACCTCGCTATCATACTATCCGCTGCAAAGGTGTGGTACAAGGACAAAGAACTTCATTTTTGGTAGATGGAGGAGCCACTCATAACTTCATTGATGCAGAGATGGTAGAGAAAAGAAAGATACCTATTGAACCATTTGATGGCTTCACAGTTGTCATTCCCGGTCACAACACAATGCAATGCAAAACATGGGTTCCAAAGCTGCAAGTCACCGTAGGTAACTATACTTTTGTTGATAGTTTTTATGTGGTTGATGTTGCTGATACTAATGTGGTTTTGGGAGTGCAATGGTTGTATTCAATAGGAGAGCATACAGTAAATTATCAAATTCCCGAAATGAAATTCCAAGATTCAAAAGGAGTACAAAGAGTTGTGAGAGGGCAACACACTTATCCAAATCAAGTAGTGACTTGCAATAGCATGAGATCTATATTGATGCATGGGGATATAGAATGGGCTGCTGAATGTCATATTACATCTCCCAAGCCAACTATAAATATTGTCAAACACCCAAAGGAGATAGAGAGACTCTTGCAAAAATATGAAAAGGTTTTTAGAGACCTTCCACATGGTAGGCCACCGGATAGGGGGGTTGAGCACAGTATTGTTTTGGAGGAGGGTACTTCACCCATTCAGATACCACCTTATAGACATCCTAAAAGGTTTAGAGATGAGATTGAAAAAGCTATCCAAGAACTCCTAGAGTTGGGACTCATTAGACCAAGCTCTAGCCCTTATGCTTCTTCAGTTGTGCTAGTGAAGAAAAAAGATGGAACATTGAGAATGTGCATAGATTTTAGAGCCTTGAACAAAAAGACTATAAAGAATAGGTATCCTATTCCTAGGATTGATGAGCTCATGGATGAGCTGCATGGGGCCAAATAATTCTCAAAAATTGACCTTAGATCAGGGTATCACCAAATTCGAATGAAAGATGAAGATGTGCAAAAGACCGCTTTTCGATGTCATTTTGGCCACTTTGAATTTCTTGTCATGCCTTTTGGGTTAACAAATGCTCCAGCCACCTTTCAAGCATGTATGAATAGGATATTTTGCAAGCAACTAAGAAGGTTTGTTTTGGTTTTCTTTGATGATATTCTCATTTACAGTAAAACATGGGAAGAGCATTTGCAGCAGTTAGAGATTGTGTTAAAAATCTTGCAAGAAGAGTCCTTATTTGCTAAATTATCAAAATGTGAATTTGGAATGAAAGAACTACTGTATCTTGGGCACATTATTGGGCAAGAAGGAGTGAAGGTACACATGGAAAAAATCAGGGCTATCTTGGAATGGCCATCCCCAAAAAATATTACCGAATTGAGAGGCTTTATTGGCATATGCACCTACTACAGAAAATTTGTGAAAGGATTCTCCAAGTTGACTTCTCCACTCACTGATTTGACTAAGAAGGATGCTTTCAAGTGGGATGAAGAGGCTGAAAAGGCCTTCCAAAAAATGAAAGAGGTAATGAGTAGTTGTCCCATACTTGCACTTCCTGATTTTACTAAACCTTTTGTTGTGGAATGTGATGCTTCAGGTGGAGGAATAGGGGCTGTCCTAAAGCAAGGCCAACACCCCATAGCCTTTGAGAGCAGAAAGTTGCAGCCTCATGAAAAACTTTACTCCATTTATGATAAAGAAATGCTGGCCATTATGCATGCATTGGCCAAATTCAGACAATACTTGGTGGGCAGCAAGTTTGTGGTGAAAACTGACCACAATAGTCTAAGACACTTTCTCACCCAAAAAGATCTAAATGAAAGGCAACAAAAGTGGGTAAGCAAGATTCAAGCTTATGATTTTGATATTGAATATGTCAAAGGAAAGAATAATATAGTAGCAGATGCTTTGTCAAGAAGGCCTTCTTTTTCTCTCATGGATATTGCCAAGGATTGGAAAAACATGCTACTAGTTGAATATGCCAAAGACAAATTTGCTTGTGATGTGTTGGATGGAATCAAAGGGGATGATAATTATAGGATTTTGAATGGGCTGATATATTATAAGGGAAGAATTTATTTAGTTCATAACTCCAAGCTCAAGTACCGAATTTTGCAAGAAGCACATGATTCCCCACTAGCGGGCCATCCGGGGATCTTCAAAACTTATAGACAGTTGAGGCAAAGATTTTTTTGGAAGGGGCTGAAGGAAGATGTTCAGAAGTATGTGAATGAATGTAAAGCATGTCAACAAAACAAATCAGAACTTACATGTCCAGCCGGCCTATTACAACCATTGCCCATTCCGGAGCAAAAATGGGACAGTATTTCCATGGATTTCATCACCGGATTGCCTAAATCCTTGGGTAAGGATTGTATCTATGTGGTAGTTGATAGGTTGACAAAATTTGCTCATTTTTTTGCTGTTACATCATCTTTTAGTGCTGCACAAGTGGCTGATATTTTTTTCAAAGAAATCTTCAGATTGCATGGGCTTCCCAAGAGCATTGTCAGTGATAGAGATAGTAGATTCATGGGTGCTTTTTGGAAAGAAATTTTTAGATTGGTAGGCACTCAATTGACTCCAAGTACCAGCTATCATCCACAAACTGATGGACAAACAGAGAGGGTAAACCAATGGTTAGAAGGATACCTAAGAAACTATGTGGGAGGGCAGCAAAAAGCATGGGCAAAATGGCTACACTTGGGTGAGTTTTGCTACAACACCACTTATCATATGTCAATAGGAATGTCTCCTTTCAAAGCATTATATGGTTATGATGCACTTACATTTGCTGACATTATATTTGGTGATAGTAGAGCCCCAAAGGCTAAAGGTTGGGTGGAAGAGAGCCAAGAAATTTTAAAGCTCTTGAAAGACAATTTGCAGGTTGCTCAAAATCAGCAAAAACAATATGCTGATAGACATAGAGAAGAGAGAACCTTTCAAGTCAATGATTTAGTGTATTTAAGGTTGCAGCCCTATAAACAAACATCTCTCAAAAAGAATGGAGCAGAAAAATTAAAACCAAGGTACTATGGGCCATACAAGGTAGTGCGGAAGGTTGGAGAAGTAGCATATGAACTAGAACTTCCGGAAGGGAGTAAAATCCACAATGTATTTCATGTTTCTTGTCTTAAGAAAGCTCTTGGTCAGCAAATCATCACTTCAGAAATACTTCCTCCTTTGGATGATGAAGGTCAGCTCACACTTGTTCCGGAAAAGATTTTGAAGACACGGGAAAGAAGGTTGAGGAGTAGAATCATCAAAGAATATTTAGTGCAATGGAAGGACTTACCAAATGAAGATGCCACATGGGAAGAGGAGAAGATTTTTCAGCATCCAAATTTGAAATTGCTTGAGGACAAGCAATCTTGGGTGGGGAGGACTGTAATGTCCCCATTCAAATAAGTGCATAGTAAGACAATCCCATCAATCCTACTAGTTTCCTAGGTTGGATGGGAACATGTGGGATGGTAATAAGGAAGCTAATAAATGATATTTAGACATTAGAAGGGTTCAAGTATTTAATAAATATGATGAATAAATAAATTCAAGAGAAATTCTAGGTGGCAAGTGGTTTTGGAGACATATGGAGGTGGTGGGACCCACACTAGCTTGATTTTTCAATGACACATGGCAGCTCTCTCTTGCCAATTCGAATTCATGGGAAGGTGAACACTCTTGGGTGAGTTGGTAAGTCATAACACATGGCATTGAGCATCTTAGGTCGAAATGGGATGGAATAGTAACCTCCATGGGAGAGGAAGAGTCAAATTGGAGACTAGTGGACACTTGGGCTAGATTCCCTAGTTTTATGACAACAATAATGAAGCATCTATGACATTTATGACAAAATTCAGACCTGACTTCTTACACCTGACCATTATGACATGTCAGCCCCAAAAATAGGCTCAAGGAAGGCGCTCATGGAGTTGGAGGAATCCAAAGAGACTCAAATTCGAATTTGGGAGAAGATGGAAGGTTGGAACTAGGAGACAAGTGGCAAATGAGGAATATTTCCTAAATGGAAAATTATTGAATCTATTGAGAGGATTTCGACCCCTTGAAGGCTAATGTTGGTTATAAAATGTAGAAATCAAGTATGAGAATGGCTTTTGATGATTTGAGAAAAATTGCATTTGTGAAGAGAGAGCTAGTGGATGACTAGTTTCTTGCCTTAGCCAATTTCGAGGGTGAAAGATTCCCATCCAAGTTGGTGTTTGGAGAGGCCACTCAGGTCTTTCATGGTGCTTTAATGGAGTTTGTATTTGCAGGTATCAGCTACAGGAAGTTTCATGGTTTGGTTTAGTGCAGCACTTTCTCTCCACCGTTTCCAGTTTTGAAGGCATATTCATGCTCCTTGAGGGAGGGCGTTTTTGGTGAGCACTTGTGCTTCTTGAGAGAGCTTCTCATTATATATTTATGATTGTAATAGCTTCATATCCTCTGTTATTCATATTCAGAAAGTCTCAGGTCGAAATACCCACTGGTTGTATGCAAAACTATTGATTAATGAGCAAACAATGTCCATTTCCCCAATGCATTGATGTATGACACTATAATGTTGATTATTTCGAATGGATGGATGATTCTCTGATATATTTGTGATAAATATAATGCCATGGATGTCTTCTACAAGTTTCATGTACTGTACTTGAGCATTTGAAGCATTTTTACTCAGTTTAGTTGTATTGGGAGATGAAATAGTGCCATTTCCCCAAGGGTCGAATTGGGGGTTTTTGCTGTTGAATGTGAGAGAGTTATAACAGTAGTAAAAATCAATTAATGGTGCATATGAGACCTCAATAACATACTTAACACATTATATACCTCTGTTCATAAATTTGGGGGAGTTTGGAGGCATTTGGAAGGCCATTTTCAGTGTTACCCGGGGGGGATTTGATGCACAAATTACTAGTCAAAATTACCTATATTGATCAGAATAAAAATCAAGTTTGCAGCAGTATTTGGAGGTCCATAAAACATCCCTGAACCTGATATTCAAGTCTAAATACCATTAATACACTCATACAGAAGATTTGGGAGCATTTGGGATGATTTGGAGGTCAAAACAGTTAAACTAGTCAAAGGTCGAAATTGGGGAAAAAGTTGAAAAATTGGCATTTTAATAAAATTTGAAAAAGGGATATTACATTTCCCCAGGCACTTCAAAATTCTCGTAACGAAGATAAAAACGCCCCCATCCACTTCCATATTTGTGCAAGCACTTCATTACATGCCCTAGACACTTCAAAATCCGTCCAATGATGATAAAGATGCCCTAGGCAAGGTAGAAAAACACCCAACAATGATATAATCACCCATGCAATCACAAAAATTCCCCAATACACACCAATTTGCCTCGGCATGTGATAACTTTGGCCATCACTGTTTTAAAACATCCCAACACTATAGAAGCATCCTTACATTGATAAACAACAACCCCATGCACTTCCAAATTCACCCAGTGATGAGAAATACGCCCCATGCACTTCAAAATTCACCCATTGACAAGAAAAATGCCCCATGCACTTCAAAATTCACCCATTGACAAGAAAAACGCCTCAGGCACTTCAATACTTTCCCCGAGCACTTCAGAATTCTCCGAAAGATGATAAAAATGCCCTAAGCACTTCAATATTTTCCCCAAGCACTTCAAAATTGCTCCAAGGCACTTCAATACTTGCCCCATGCACATCTAAATTGACCCAATGATGATAGAAACATCCCATGCACTCAATACTTGCCTCGACCACTTCAAAATTCTCCCAACGATGATAAAAACACCCATACACTTCAATATTTCCCTAGGCACTTGAAAATTCTTGCAACGGAGATAAAAACGCCCACGTCCACTTACATGTTTTCCTAGGCACTTCATTACATGCCCTAGACACTTCAAAATTCGTCCAATGATGATAAAGATGCCCTAGGCACTTCAATACTTGCACTAGGCAAGGGAGAAAAACACCCGACATTGATATAATCACCCAGACAATCACATAAGAACCACTCTCAAAATAGAATCTTAGGTAGAAACAAGCAAATAACTATGCATGAATGCTTCTGCAATAACTAAGTTCCATTTTTCTGCTCATTGCAATTCCTGAAGCATGTTCCATTCACATATGTTTAAAAACATTAACACACCCACTTCCCCTATCTCTATCTCTCAAAAACTAATCCAAACTGCATTTTAAACCTTTGCTACAGGGAAACATGTACCCAGTTGTAGGATTCAGGTGCCTGTAAGGGGTATGTGTTTCTCATACTCAATAGGGGCATGGGAATGCACCCTAAGGCTTGAAGTACCTCAACAGACCTCAAAGCACTCTGCCCTGATTCAGAGGCATTCCTCAATTTTAGGTAAAATACCCCAAGTTTGGGTACTTCAACACCATTTTATGCAACAACAACAAAAATAACCTATGTTTGAGAGCAAGTACTGCCCGGAGAGCCTGTTGACAAGGCACCTAATTCTAATCAATGATGATGATGCATCGATAAAGAACATGGAGCCTTGGCTACTAGTACTCAGCTATGTTGGTTTTTCAATTTGCGGACATGTCACTGACCACTTTTTTAATGTACTTGGTTTTAAAATTTTGACTCAATAATACCAGTCTACAATTTTTCTATCATTGTATTATGGCAACAATCAATAATGAAGTTTACTATTTTTGGATGCATTATTCAATGTTGAATGCCAATTGATGAATGGTGGAATGATATGAATCTAACACCGAATCTGAATCTGAATCAGTGAAAGTATACTTTCTAGACAAATTTTTTTGGTGAACAAGAACAAAGCTCAACTTGTGGAAAAGAGCTTCTCATAGGTACCTTCCATTGACTATAGTGGACTTCACTATATCTTGGTGACTATATCTTGTTTCCTCAAAATGCTGGAAACAAGATATTATTTAAGAAAAAATGCTTCTTGATGTAATTTTTGGGAAGTAGGACACGTTAAGAAGTCATCAAGTGGAGAATGATATCATCAAATTGAGCTTGAGCAACTTTGACACTATCCAAGACATTTTCATCAAGTTAAAATATTCGAGGATGTAATTAAAAATGTGTGGGAATGAAAAAGATGACAAGCACTTGATTTTCTCCATTCTTGCCAAACTTGACCTAGACTACCCTATCTTTGTCTCCACCTTCCATACTACAAAATGTTTTTTGGAACTACCTGCAAAATGTTGTCTCTTGACAACTTCACTACAGATCTAACAAGGTAGCAAGCTGCAAGACAAACTTGTTCAAATGTGCACCTTAAAGACCTCAAAGGCTTTTGACAATGGCATATCATCTTCCTCCATATTAAATTTGTTGTCTTCTAAAACTCCCGAGAATGCCCAGATACTTGTAAATTAGAGGATGGAGAGTGGCACTGGTATGCCTGCAAATGAGGAGATGCTTAATACTGATATACTGCCTCCAGTTGTTGAATATCATGCTCCATTGGACTACTTAACTTATTTTGATGATCGATCTTACAATAAGTCTACTATATACAATGCTCCTTTAGCCCCCGAAATTAGTTCTGGACATCATCCAGTCTTCATCCTGAGATCACCAATTTCTGAGAATGGTAATCCAAATATAGGCACTTCAAATTTTCCAAACTCAAGTCCACTATTATAGAATATGCCCAATCTTCCACAATCAATCTCGCCAGCAGTTGAAAGTGGAAGGTTAGATACCTTTTATTCCAATCAAAAGGGGAGTAAAGGAGAGTGTTAATGGATTTAAAATACTTCTAAAATTTGGTAGGAAAAGTCATTGCCAGATTTGGTAGGCAAAGTGTTTGGTTTTCTCCATTCTTGCCAAACTTGACCTAGACTACCCTATCTTTGTCTCCACCTTCCATACTACAAAATGTTTTCTGGAACTACCTGCAAAATGTTGTCTCTTGACAACTTCACTACAGATCTAACAAGGTAGCAAGCTGCAAGACAAACTTGTTCAAATGTGCACCTTAAAGACCTCAAAGGCTCATTCCCATGCCGCAAATAAAAGTACAAATGATTCAAACACACGTAAGAATAATATGCAGAATTAAAAGAACATACCAAATATTGACAAGGAGTAGAAATCTAAATCTTCCCATGAAACCTCTTGTTGAAAGGTTGAAAATCCCAAATCTGAGAAGATCAAGAGTGCCTACTACAATAGTCCCATGCATGATGAAAACAAGTGCATGAATAAGAAAAATTCTCACCTTGCTAATCTTCTCGACAAGAATAATATCAAGATGTCTAATTCTTTCAATCCAAGTTCATTCACTGTGCAATCCTCAAATGCATAGAAAAAGTAGGCAGAAATGATGCAACACATGCACTTGTAGTAGTTGATTCTCTACCATCTTCTTGGGTTTTTTTATTTGGGTTCTTAATACCACATGAATTCATTTAGATGGCTTTGCATCTTTGTATTTTTGTACTAATCCAACTATCTTGTTGGGGATAACACTCACGTTGAAGTCTCTAGGAGAGTATTTATTGATGTGGATGATGAGACATTCAAAAATGTTATTTGTGTGCTTTGAATGTCAAAAAATATCATATCCATCGACCAGATCACTCAATCTTGTTTAAGTAGGTAAGTTGAGTTCACACCTAATTATGTGGTCATTAATGGGATGGAAAATAGTGCTACAATTGTTGTTGGTAAATTTGTTCACCTATCAAGGTTGTACTTCTTCTCAAACATTGTTCCCAAAGTCCCCCCTGTTGTCCTTCTCACTCATTCAAATGAAGTGAGCATACAGTGTGTCAAGAATGTTTTGTTCATCTTAGATTCTCAACTAACTCTATTTGCAGTAGCTCAGTAATCATAACATGGTAATAGGGTTGTTGGATGCCATATTTTATGATGGCATCTATTAGGGTTGCATACGTAGCAAAAATTTGGAGGAAAAGTTTTAGAAAGGCGAAGTGTGGAGAGCATATCAAGTGTTAGAGCTAGTTCACAAAGATTTGATGGGCCTATTTACTCATCCATCCATAACTAAAGCCACTGATATGTCTTGAATTTCATTGTTCACTAGTCAATGCATACCTAGATATTTTTTCTCAAGAAAACGTTAGATGATAATAGAAACTAGCGGTGATTGAAGTGAAGGGATCTTTACGAACATAATACCCTGGGGAGCATGCCAATTTCATATGACCAATAAAGTGCATCTTATAAAAATGTTTATGACATATCATATACTGATGCATTTTTTTAGAGATGAACAACGCAATCCCTAGTTGTGTTGGTCAAAAGCTCTCTAGTTACTTTTTCAAGATATCCTAGATTTTGTGCATCCTGGTTGTACCACTGGTTTCTGAGAATATTCCCTTCCCTATATTCAGATGATAATAACAACTAGAAGTGATTGAAGGGATCTTTATGAACATAAGACCCCAGGGAGCATGCTAATTTCATATGACCAGTAAAGTGAAGCTTATAAAAATGGGCATGACATATCAGATACTGATACTGATAAAAATGGGCATGACATATTAGATACTGATAAATAAGGTTTGTATGCTTTTAGAAAGAATCTATGTCAAATAGAAAAAAATCTACATATATATGCCATGACAAACTGTAACAAACAACATAGAACATTGTACACCGATATTCAGTAAAGAGATATTGCTAGCAGTTCTACCATACTCAGAGTTAGAGTGTACTTATGCACATAATGATCAGAAAAAGGTAAACAAGGGAAGAAAGAAGGACATAATAACATCCTAGGTTTTTCAAAATACAGATACACAATTGTATTTGTAATGTGCTTATCACAACGTGATACATACATCAATACCTTTCAGTCATCTGAACTAGATTCTATGAAAAGAGAATTCTAGAAACAACTTAATGTGGTTGTTAACTATATAATGTGAATGGGCCACGTTCATGAAAATTCTATTGTCATTTCCCACTTTAAAATAAGAAAATATGCACTACCTGTTTTAAAACAACATAGTATGCCATGTGCTAGTTGATGGTAGTATAGATGAGGTAGTCTATGGAAAGGGATGACACACATATTTAGCTGTGCAATGAAGATAGGAAACCTTAACCACCATAGTAGAGGATTGAGTGGTATTTTTCTTTTTTCTTTTTCAATAAACAAGAAGCTATTTTCCACTAACACCCTTCTCCTAAGTTTCCCCTGTTTTGTTGGGGACACAGGGGACAGACACCAATAGGGGTTATATCTCAGTGACCCCTTAAGTGATCATCAGTGTAATTTGACCCCTTAAGTGATCATCAGTGTAATTTATCTAAGGCCTTAGTAGTATCATATGTATGAATATGGTGGTTAGAAAATAGCATAGTGATATGCCATTAATAAAGCAGTTAGCCTAAAGCTAATCAGTGAATCATTAGATTAAGTGGTGTTATATCCCATTGTAAATCATGTAATTTAATATTTTGTTGGAGTAGAGTTTTATATCCTAGAGAGTTTTTACATCATAACATGTATATCTTTTATGTGGTGAAGCCTTGTTAACACATAAATTTGATCCAGAACTACTTTTTGGGTTTGGTGAAAAGTCACTCAGAGGAGATGACTCAAACGCATGCCTACTGAAAGGTGCCATTTCCCTTATTGAGGAGTAAAGCGATGCTTCTGAGAGGGTTTTGTACAGGGAAAAATTTGATGAGCTTGAAAACATTCACGTGAATCATAATTCTGTGGATCCTAGCATATTTATTTGTTGTCAATGACATGGGAATTGGGAGACTAATGCTTCTTTACCCTTCAAATTAGAGGATATATTGTAAGAAAGGATATTCAGGCTCGCAGTCTCTGTGTGGCATCTTATGAAATAGTTTATAAGGTTACAAAACCCATATTTCTGCCTAGTTTGGGCTTCACTAAGTTGGAAAAACATGTGCTTCTTCCTCTTGTTTTATACATGATCATTGAGCAGGGTTGTTTACATGCCAGCTTCTGGAATCCACACAATCAAAGTTGACTATTTGGCACATGAAATACCTGCACCTATTGATGGATTCCAGATTCAGGGTGTTGTCAATCCTAGAAACTTTAGGTGATCTTAGAAAAAGATTCGAAGTGGGATGGAAGTCGGATATGTGGCTTATGATCCCTATGGGCAGGATATCATAGAAGTTACTAAAGCTTCCATGGGTCAAGAAATACTTCCCATTCTTCTAATAATAGCAGATAAATCAGTAGAAGATTTCTGCAACTTGTAAATGCAAACATAATTAGCAAAATGGGAAATAAGAAAATGAATTACAACCAGGAAACTTAAAAGAGTTCTACTAGTTTTGAAAAACAGACAAGTAGGTTGTTCTCAGCCATTGACGAGGGCGCACTTGCTAGGGGCAGCTAAGCAATAAGCATACTTTCAACCTACAAAGTAGTTTTGTTTCCTGACTTGCATGTGACAATGACTGCTCATGGTTTAGCCCAAATTTATAGGGCGAAATTAAAGCAATTTCAAGTTAGAAATAAACACATATTTTTCATGGATGGTTGTAAGTGTTTCACAGCATTAGTAGTTCCTGTGAAGAGATGACTTGAGCATATTTAAGGTGATTATCCTTGAAATTTTAGTTTGGGGGCTGACCTGTTTCATCTCTCTCTATATATATAACACTACTTCTGCACATATTTCATTGGTCACTTGAAGTACTGCATGTTGGACTTGTGAAGGAGCGAACCATGCAGTGAGGAGGAACACTTTTATGTTATTTTTGGACAGTAGTAGGTAAGTGGCGCACTTCAAAGATAAATTTTGAGGCATGAAAAACCATCTCCCACAACGCATGTAGCTAAATCAACATGCAACTTGACATGCAAGTCTAGTGCCATTTGGAGGTGGTTGTGTCCTAAATTTAGAAAATCAGTCATATCTGTGGACTAGTGGATACAAGGCATGTGCATCCATGATGAATATGATGATTCACTAGCAATAGCATGCAGGTCACAATAATTAAGGAAGTTATCTACTCTCAGTCCTAGGGCGGACTTTCCAAGGAGGAAGAATTCTATAAATTCAGGAACTTTTACTGTAAATGGATGTTGGATCCGAAAAGATCGTATTTTTTTGAAATTCTAGAGGATTTGGCATTTGAAGCTTGAATGACTGATCCACCTGCTGTATTTCGATGTTTCCTATGCATTTAAACCTTGAATAATGTGTTTTTAGCTTTCTCATTATGGGTTGTTTAAGACAAGTGAGTAGATCTAGAAAATTTGTACCCTTGAGTTGCCTAAACTATTACAGATTTCAATGAGCATGCCAAGCCCCAAAGATCTGTATAGTGGAGAAACATGTTCCTTATATTCCTTGTAGTGAGCAAGATAGTATTGTTTCATCAACAACAATTATAGGCTTCAAGTCATATTATGTTTGTGTTATGAGATTCTTCTATTGTGGACAAATCACTATTATTCTCCGTTCTCATTCAAACACTTGTTCTTTCTTGATTGACCCCATAATCCCTTGGTAGGCACTGGTCTCCTCTATATCCCTCCATTGAGTTCCATTCCATACATAATGCATTTCAAGTCCTTGTTGGCAGATATCTTGTTACATTGTTTATTCATGTCACATGCACAATTTGGGGCACCCTCTTGGTGTTGGAATTAACTAACCCTAAGTGAGAGACATCAACATTGAGATTACTGACTACGTGAATTGTGTCTATACTTGCACCAAGTTTCTACTGACTACAACACAAAAAAATACAAGCATATGTGCTTGTGCACCAAGAGAAAGAGACTCAACAATACCATGAAAGAGATATTGAGTTTGACTTCCACGAGTTGAGCCAACTCATGCTTAAAGATCCTCAAATTGGAAAGACTAAAAGAAGACGAGTCTTTCTGAACAATAAATTTATACCAATGCTTCCAAAAAATATCAATAGCAATCAACCATACTTGATGCCACAATGATTTGCATTTTTCCAAAAACATCCAAGTATCACCCAAAAGAGAGATTTTCCATGAAATTGGAGCAGTAAAGAAGAAGTGAATTCATCATAAATCTAGGTCGAAAACGCCTTTTCAACCTAATATTTCTCAAAAGAATCATGTGTCATCATTTCATCATTCACCTCTACTCTAGACAAACAACTCATATTGGAGCAAAATTCATCCTTAGACTTTAAAAGAAGAATGTGATTTTCAAATGGATCGGCATCTCCTTGACTAGTTTGTTCAACTGAGGAAAATCAGAAATGTGAGTAGTATGCCTTACCATATCATATATACTTTTGGACATATCCCTGTAACTATAGTTTGAAAATAAACTTTGCAAGAATCATGTAATATATTCCCTATAATACAACTTTAACTAAAGCAATGAGATTTTGTGACTGATAAAGGGCAAACCAAGTAATCCAATGTTTTTGATAAGGCTTATAGAATTCCTTCCAAAAACAGAGGCCTACCATAGCCAATATTTTTCTAGCAAACATAGGCCTGAGAACACCCTGACAGATTTTAATGTAAATGCTAAAAAGAATAAGGTATAGACATTGGATTCTCAACATTCAACTTTTGAAAGAAAAAAAAGACCAATATATATATGACAAAATGAAAACGATGGCATTCGTCTCCAACAAAGTAAGAATTAAATGTCTTGGGATATATAAATCTGAGGGTACTTAGTAGTATGGTGAGTTTAATATAAAAAAGGGGTACTTAGTAGTATGGTGAGTTTAATATAAAAAAGGAAGCGAAATAGCTCCAATTTTGGATATTTTGTGTGGATAAACATTAGCCATGAATTTCAAAAGCTACCTATAGGTCGCCTGTAATTCACAGCTGAAAATGCATCATATTTAAATTCGAATGGTGGCAGTGGCCCAGTCGCAAATTCATTTGATGAACAAAAATTGAAGGCATATCAAATGAGTTGAGTTGAGCATAAAGGCATATCAGAGGAATAAAACTGCATAAAGGCATATCAAATGAGTTGAGCATATGAACAATCTACACAACCTGTAAAAAGGGATTGAGCCTTTATGCAGTTTTATGTTGTTTTAGACAGTTACACAAAACTTGCCCAGAAAATGGCCAAGTTACAGAGAAATTAGCATATCAAGCATAGCCGAGAAATGGACTGAAACCTCACAAAAAATCCAGCAAATGAAAAACTCGCGAGTCAACCAAGTTTTTCCCAAGCGTTGCCCAAAAAGGGACAGAAAAGTGACATCTTCACTTTGAAAACAGATTTTATGCCTCATCTTTCATTTTTAGCTTTGTTGATTTCATCTGGAGGAAGAGCATCAATTTAGTTAGCAGAGGGGAAAATGACAATTTATTCATGCCAAATATATTTTCCTGGATTCTCCAGTTCGATTCTACACAAATTATTGTGGAGAACATCAATATTCCAGGACTACCTTTGCTTTTTATTACACAGATTTCTGCAACAATAATAAAATATTTTTTCTAAAAGATTAGGGATCATAACCATAGTCAGAATTGGAAGGACATTATCACACACACCTGTTATTTGTTGACTACGGTTTGTTGTTCTCTAATGGTAGTGTAGGGGAAGCAAGAAAATTACAGGAAATATTGCAGACTTGTGGAATTACTACAGGTATGGAACTAAATGTGCACAAATCTTCAAGCAACTTTAATGCCTGGAGCAAGATGCTGACATACGTTGCAAATGGTTTTTACTTGTAAGCTCTTAAATTTTCAAGAAGGATTCAAATATTTAGGCTTTATTTTAAAACCAAATGATATGGGAAGGGAGATTGGGGCTGGACGCTGCAAAAGATTGAAGGCAGTATTAACACCTGGTCTAATATATGATTGTTTATGGGGGAAAACTGACCTTCGTAAAGACTATGTTGGAGGCTATTATTGTGTTTTGGCACTCCTTGGCCTATATTCTTAATGGAGTCCTTGATAAAATCATAAAGGAGTTTTAAATCCCTTTGGTCAGGGAAAAAAAGAAAGAGAACAATGGAATTTCATTGGTAAAATGGCAGATTATAGAAAGGCCAAAGGAGGAGGGCAGATGGGGTTATATTAATATTAATCTGTTGGGAAATTTTTTGGAGGTAAAAATCTTGTGGAGAATTGTGGAGAATCTTTATACCAGTGTAGATTCATTTTAACTTCGGCTCTATCAAGTATCTAGAGGGATCAAATATATTGAAGTGCAAACTTTTCTTCAAGTTTAGGACTCTAAAAGGGGGTTTGCACCTCAAAGGATGTAATCCCTCTTGGCACTGGATAGAATCACAGTTAATATAAATCTATGTTGATATATCATTATAAAAAAATAAATATTAACAAAACAATGTAATATGTGAGATATGACTACTCGAAAATATACTATTTAACTGAGATTTAATGGCAATGTAAATCTGTGGTCTTTGTATATATATATATATAACCATGATTTAGATCCAACCAACAAATGGTTGAATATCAACACTGTGACGATAAGTCCTCCGATAGCATAAAAGAATTCAAGATGAATTTTGTTAGTATTGAAATAATTGAAGTTGATTCGAATATATTGTAAACCATTCCCTTTTTCTTTTATATTGTAATTATTGCAGTTTGGATCAGATTCACATCAAGTGATTTGACATATACACAGAACAGTAGACATTAGTTTACAGTATCCTTAAATTATGAAAAAATATGGTTCCTTAATATATATAATGTAATTCATTTACGGTGCGTGTATGTTAGCAGAATTAAAACTAGGTAAGTCAACTGTCTAAACATCCAGCTCAACTACCGATAACTGCAATATTAGCAATTATCTACCAATGGAAAGCGCGTAACCATCGGCTTCTTAGCGCTCTAGCATGCCATGAGTATATCTATATATAACTCAACGAATTGTAAATCCTATGGAGTGTTAAGAGTTTAAGTAGTAGATTTGAATTATAAATTTGGGAAGTACCTCAAAGCTTGAACACTAGAGATCAACATGACCAGCAACTAAAAGTACAGTGGATATCAATGAGTAGTTCAAGTTCATTGGTAACTAACAGACATACAAAATTATGTAAAGTCTTCTTAAGTGATGTTAAATGTATGATAGAGTACTAGAGTCAACTATTAACAATTTATCGTTCAACTAATCTTGATGGCTCTCAAAAATCTTGATGCTAGCAGCCCTTTTAAATAATAGGAAGCAGATTTTGAAAGCCATAGTTGAAGGCTCGGGTCCATAGTTGAAGTGAGCAAGCGTGAGAGAGAGAGAAAGCATGCTTTCAAGCTTGAGGGAAGGCGGTAAACTTTAGATAAGATTTCCACTTTTCTAAAGAGCAAAGCCAAAAAATAAAAAGATAACAACCACAATGTTGTGTAGTACCAGAAACAAATACAATATAGCATTGCTGATTGACTAACAGTGATTGGTATCCCTCATAATACTTTCATATTCAACAATTTTTTAGATTAATATGGTAGCAGTATGGCAGTCATCACCAAACGCATAGGTTCTTGGTGATCCAGATAGGTGTGCCAAGCCTTGTGCCAATAAGTCCAAATACAATGGAAAACTTTTCACTATGGCTGCTAATCATCTCTTCTTCCAACTCTCCTCCACATCATGCAACACAAAGTTTGTGTCAGGAACATACCTTGCCTCTCTCATCTTTTCAACCAAGTTGTCTAGCATCAAATATATTTTATATGCTTGTGGATGGGATCTGTCTACTGCAAGGAATTCATGCTTTATCTTATTTATTTCAATCCAACTGCATCCTATCTCCTTTTTCAAACCCTTGTCTTTCATCATTGCTCTCACCTTGTCTGCATTATCCCACTTGCCAACAGTGGCAAATATATTTGATGGCAATACATAATAGCCAGGATTCTGAGGATCTAACTCAAGAAGTTGTCTTGCAACAAATTCTGCAAGTCCTATTTTAAGATGAATTATGCAGGCCCTTAGCAATGCACCCCACACACAAGCATTAGGTTCTAAAGGCATTGCTTTTATGAAGGCATATACTTCTTCTAGGTTCCCAGCATGACCAAGAAGGTCGACGATGCAAGATTAGTGCTCCAACCTTGCCATGATGCAATAACCTCGACCCATTCATGTAATGTCCCCAATCAATACTGAGCTAAAATTTTGGTTAACTGCTTTGTTATCTGACTCAGAACTTTCATCAAACACTTCACATACATTGAAACAATACTGGACTTCACTGAGTTTGAGACTCGGTTTAGTTTGATCCCCTTTGTTAGATATTTTGTTATCAACTGCCCTTTGTCTGCTGGTCTGATGTATGGGTTAATATTGCTGGGGTTTGAGTTTTATATTTCTGGTTTCATCATCACATCATAATTGCCAAAGTTGAAGCAGATATTGACAAGAAATACCAGCACTCATATGACAATGCACAAAATACAATTTAAGGTGTTCAAACATAAACAAATAACATAGACAGTCAATGTAGTTAAAGAGTAATGTAGGTGACTTCCAGGTACAACTTTTGTAGTAGCAATAAATCAGACTTAAATATGCAAAAATGCTCCAACACAAACCACGCTTGGAGTTTCCTGTAGAATAGCAGCACGCAACTATGGATAGACTACTTCTCTTTGGCACTTACAGGAAGATGAAAACGTTACATTCAGCTTCAAATTAAAGTGTTCACGCCCAGCAGTGACTGGAACTTCCTAGCAGCTCAATTTGATGGAGATAATGACTGTGACTGAGTTGGATGCTGGCTAAAGTGATCTTGTACAACGTTGGTCCATCTTTGGTTACCACGGATTGGCTGCTGATGATAGTGACATCCCACCCCACCCCATTTTTACTTCTTGTTGGCTGTAACAGTCTCATGTTAAGCCCAGATTCAATATTCTTCTTCTCCCACAGGGTTGTAACCTTCCTTTCAGTACACCAGTTGTTGGTAGCTCAAGGGAATGTGCCCAGCCTCTTGGTAAACCGCCTCTTTCCACGTTAAACAACAATAAGGAATGGCATAAACAAAGAGTGCGCCCTCCACGGTAAATAGTGGTTCACACAAGGAAAACACAGTCAATAATGAAGTGTGAAAACTCCACAAAGAAACTCAGCCTCCCTAACAAGGGACAACATCTCCTTTCCACTTGGTACTGATCTATACAAATCGATCCCCAAATCTGAAAGGAAATCCTCAATATCTAGAGATGAGGCTGAGATTGAACTCACCCCTTTTTTCTTTGAAAGTGCCCCTCATGTCCTCCTGAACAAGTGTGCCTCCTACCCAAAAATGACTGAAACTTGATCAAAACTCTTTGAATCTGCTTGTAAACCTTTGTCCGGAAAATGAAGCACGAGCTGCAAGAGATCTGAGTTTTGAAGATGAAGATGACAAAAGAAATTAGTTTTGACAAATTTTGGCACCCACCTAGATTTTCGCTATTTTTTTTTTTTTAAATTTGTGTAAAGTAAGTTTTTCAATTTTTTATCTAAGGTGTAATGGTCTTTGGTGTCTATAGCAATAACACCTAAGATTCATGATCTAAGTATGCTATGTGTTACCTTTAATAATTCATTTGGTTCTAGTAATCATTGAGAAGAATGAAAAAATTAAAGTGTAATTCTTAATAGGTTGATATGATCTATGCTATTGCATTTGTATATGTACATTAAAAAAAATAGCAAGATCAACTAAGAAAAATTCCATTATCCTTTTTATTTCTCTATGCAAAAACTCTAATATCATCATATGTAATTTATTTCCTCAAGTCACAAAGGAGCCAATTATCAATCTCCTATTTTTTATTGTTTTCCCTTCACAAGTTCAATTATTTTTTATACTTTTCTTATCCCTCAAATTGCTCACACTCACCTTAATGAATGAGAAATAAAATTATGTTTGAACTATGAAAACAACTGTAAATAGGGATTGTGGTAGATTTTTGTCATCATTTTTCTTCCATTATCTATCTAATTGAGCATTCTTCTTTGCACCAATGTTGTCGCATCGTTGTGCCTACAATGCGAGTCATTTCATGGGCATCCAACATCATTATCTATGATTACGCTTTGACATCTCTTTAACATATTATTTATCTTAGCATAGGTGTTGCAACGAGCCTCTATTCCACTAACCTCTATTAACCTCACAATCAGTAATCTCTTAAGCCACAATCCTCCAAAGCCAACCCATACATTCAAAAATATTTTGGTCTGGTAATTCCTTATAAACCATGTTTTTATCACAAATTGTTATGTATGTGGTACAATTCACAACAAACTACTAATGTCTTGTATCCCCTCACTCTAGCTTTTGACTCTAGACAATGGCTTGTTCTGTGAGAGTCATTGGTAGGGTGCAAAAACTTGAAATGGACTCCAAATTTCCTACATTCCAACAATTTTGTATGTGGGGCCTATGTAGTGGACAAATAAATCAGTTTCAATCATGTTAAAGAACTATGTTTAAGAACAAGGACATAATTTATGTTGTATCGTTGGATTTCCAAGATTAGTTGTTAGATGTTTTTCCAATATACTCTACAAACTCACATGTTCATTGACGTTATGGTCAATAAATGTCACATCTATTGAATGAAACTGCCACTCGACTGTTTGGTAAATTTCAATTAACAGTTTTCTAGTGTGAGAATGGATTAAGGTTGGATAATGATGCTTGTGCCTTAGGGAAATAGATTCTATGTATTGACCCTAATGATTGTATTGATGGAGTAAGATGTGTGATCTTTTCATATACTAGAAATTTTTTGACAATCCCAAAGGATGGTAGGTATGTTGATGGGAAGCCTTTGTCTCTAACAATGTTTATTCAAGGCTAGAAACTTAAAGGTTATAGTCTGAATTTGGGGGAGAAATCTATTGCCTATCTTGTCAAAGGGGCTATTTCACAATATTTTGTAAAGGCTACTAAACCCTCAATATCAACCACTCAAGTTGTGAATTTTTATGGTAAGAAGACAAACTTTTAACTTGGGATAATTTACAAAATAGATCATGACATGATCCTGCCTTTCACTCTCTCGATAAAGAAGTTGAAGAAATTACTACACACTTTTTTGTATCATGTCCCTTTGTAATGGGGACATGGAATGATATTTGAAATTAACAAAAGGAATATGTAGATGGGAAGGAAAAAATTTCGATGGGGCTTCGCAAAAAAAGTTGGATATTGAAGAAGTTAGGAAATTGCATCATTCCTTGCTGGTGTTCATTTATTGGGAAATTTGGTTGCATTGAATGCCACACTTTTTCAAGGTAAGGTTCGACTTCAAAGATGGTGTTCATCAATATTGTACTATGGTCAAGTAAGGAAGCATGAGAATGTATGTGAAGTTTTAGATTTAGTGGTGGGAAAGGACAAGCCTTTTGGTTTCTTTGGTGGTGCTTCCTAAGATAATCTAGGTGTTAGTTGGGTAGGAAGAATTCTACACTTATCAAATTCATACAAAATCATTTTTTAATGTAGTTTTTGTGTTGATATGAACAACATAGTAGAGTTAAGTCTTGCAACAATCTTGATGTTTTTTGTATTGGAGAAATGTGTTAGATACCTTCGAAAGTTTGGAGACTCAAACTTGGATTTATCCAAGCTAGAAAGATATGTCGCTTCTTGGAATTAGAACCTCTTGGGGGGTATTTAGATAATGATGGAGTCAAAATATGAATTACAATCTATCTATTTTTTTCATGTCAAGAGAGAACACAATCAAGAAGCAGACATATCATCCAAGAGGGAAAGAAACTAGAAATCAACCTCCCTATTGGTTATTGGATAGAGGGAAGGTGAAGAACTATCTAAGGTTCCTTCTTTACAAGATGGATCCTCTCTCACTCTATTCATCATGAGGTATGCAACTATCCCATCATGCAATTTTGCCTTGTCAGCTCCTAACATAGAGGGATAATGCATTTGCAAGGGTATAAATATTTCCCAAACCCATGCTTGTAGTATTGAAATGTAGGTTGTTCCTCCTTGTCCTACATATCTCATAGTGATCAAAGGGTCCTGTTATCACACCATAGTAACAGGGCTACTATTCTTGTTCAATAGATATCTGCACATTCCAAAGCTTCCATTATTCAGAGCATGGCTATATATTTTGGATCACTCATGATCAGAGCAGTGTATTATTCAGACTTATGTCAAGGCTGAGCCTTGAGAGTTCAGATTTGATGACCAATGTGACCCTTTATCCCATGCAGTTTTAGTTCAGTGCTTAGAGATGTGTTGCAACAGTGTTTCAGATGGTGTATGATGATTATTACTATGATGATGTTGTATGATCTATGGATATGTTATCACTGACTGTGGATTATTATCTTGTTAATTTAGTCATGTTCACAGCATCTGCTTGGTATATTATTCCTGATGTGGCAAACTGTTTAAAATGAACTATAATTCATAAAATGGACAATTGCTTGCACATTTAGGTCATTTAACAAAACCCACTGGTTTTCCACCTTACATAGATATGGTCTTTCCTGACACCAGTTGTCTGCTAGTGTAGGCTCCATATTCACTTGACTCCATCCATACATGACTTTCCTATTTGACTTTATACCTTGACCTATCTCACTTGACTTTCTGATACTGAGGACTTCCCTATTTTTCTACCTCTGTGTTTGGACCGCATCCCTGTATATTCAGTGTCTCGGCTCTAAGTTGGTGACAAAACTTACCTTTGGTGAGTTGGATTGTAAGCCTAAATCATTCTGGTCGGTTGTCTCGATGTTTGGCATTGGCTCGAACTCCCCCTAGTCACTTGAGATGTTGTTGGCTAAAACTGAAAGCTCATGTTCTACCTATGGAAACTTATAAATTCGCCCATAGAAACTAAAAAGGGCAAGAGCGATGAACAGCTAAAAAAATATTCCTCGAAGAGTATAAGAAAGGTCCAAAAAGCAATGGTTCTTAAAAGCTATATCTAAACAATTGTTGACCTTGTATGAATTTAAAACATGCCTTGGATGCAAGCTGCAACTAGTTGTGCTTATCAGCACACCTGAGATCCGAAGGGTTATGTAGGCCAAAAAGGCCATGAAATGAAATTGAATGATCCTAATGAACCTGGATCAACTTGATGTAGACATGATGCCTAAGTTGAATAAGCACTCTCTGAACAACTTATCCATTTGTGAGGCACAGCCATCCCCCGTGTTATTTTGTCCAGCACAGAGTTTGTAGCTTCCCCCTTTTCCCAGTCCAAAGTATTTTTGAGTTAAGTTAGACAAGTCAACCCCTTGGCCCAACCTTGTTCCTAGCCTTCATCCTTCACTAGCAGTTTGACCATGTCCAATGGGTGAGTTTGTCATTTGAACTATTGTGCAGGTAATTTTATATAACAAAGGAATATGATAACTAGATTAATGCCACTAAATGGATGTTATACTTCGAGCTTGGCTGTGAGAATGATTAGAGAAGCATGTCTTAGTCTTCTTATGTGATTTATCCTTGGTTGTATATTATTGGGATCCGTGATGATGTGGGCCATATATATGCTTATTGATGATGATTGATGGTCCCACATACTTGGTGATGATATCATATGATGGAAAGATGGTTCAGATGATGATGGATGCAGTTCAGCAGGTTTTATTATTACTTCAGATCAGTAGATTATGCATTGTCCATATATGGTGGACCCTACAGCTGGCCCATTAGGGCAACCCATGGTGTATGAGTACACATTCCTAGTGGATTTGGGTCTTCTGGATCCAATGAGACACTTATCTTTCAGTTCTGGGCACTTCTGACAGTGATTGATGCAGTTTTACACTTGTTGACCAGATTTGGGGCTGATTTCCCAGCCTGAGCAGCAGGGGCCATGACAGACTAGTTCACCTAGGGCGCTGTATGTGGAGGGGGTGGTCCAGCCACTTGTTTTTACCATTTACCCCCCCTTCTGGAGAGCTTGGTGGGCTCAGATGGACAGCGCAGATGCCCTAGGAGGCAGTTTTGGCACTTTCACAGTTATAGAGGCAATTAAAAAATGGGATGAAGTGGTCACTGAGGAATTCGATTTGGGAAATTGAGGCAAGGTTTTGGCATTTGGTTTTCACAGAGGTCTTCCACGGTGATCCCACTATCTTCCAGCCAGTTTTCACCATGTGGGTATGCCCGCATCGATCACAGGAGGTCTTTTACTACTTGTCTGTCACAGATTTTGAGGACATATTTGATCATTTATATTATCTTGGACATATTTTATTATTTTATTGTGCCTTGGGGATGAGCTAGTAAGGATTGATGCCTCCTAGCCCCACCATGTGCTTATTATGTCATGTCCTAGTCATTATGAGGTGGATTTTTGTACTTTTACGGTTTTACCCCTCTAGTGGATGACGTCATCCTCACTTTGTACCATTTAGTTAGGGCGTCATCATTATATTGGGTGATCCATGTGATGTATTGTTATGATTCATTATTAGCCGTTGATTAGATCTTTTGATCTTTTAATCTTAGCCACTCATGTAAAAAGTGGTTAGGATTGTACTCTCTCCCCATCCTATTTAAGGAGGGAGCCTCTCATTGTAAAATCATCTAGAGATTTTTGGCTCTTGGCTCTTGGAATAAAATTTCTATCTTTTGGAGTACATGCTTGGATTGGAGTGGATGTTGGTTGTTTCGATTGTAAATGCTTTTGTCCATTGCACTAGAGGATCTATTGTAGCTATCTTGCATATTTTCCATATCTTTTTTGCAGGTTAAGAGGACGTTTTTGACAAGTGCGAATTGGTGGGGAGGCTTGCCCTTCAAGCTTGGAGGAAGACGTTTTGGTTAAACAGGGAGTAGTTTTGTCTTTGTGCCAACTATTCTTTGCTTATCTCTCTCTTGCTTGTATCTACCTTCAACATGTTAAACTAATTGATGCTTTGCTCCTTGGTTTTGACAGGTTAGAGGGACTCATATGTGGCTTGGAAAAATCGATTTGGCAAGAGGGCTTCAACAATTCTCCATTTGATCTTTGGCAAAAGTAATCCTCGTCTCAACTAGCATTCATCTCTTCATCCAGTTATGCTCCAAAGGTATGATCTTCTTCTTCCTTGAATCATCCATAATTTCTAGATCATAAAAACCCTAATTGATTAAAACCCTTTTTTTTTGTTTTTCTTAGATCTACTTAGATCTAGCCTTGTTTTTGAGGAGATATTAAAAACCCACCTCTATAACATCCACCCCTAGTGGGATCTATAGTTTGGTGGTGATTGGGTTAAAATTGACACACTTCTCAAGGCAAAAAGCCCTCTTGAACCAAATCGCACTTCCTTGGAGAGGCTTGTTTTGGCTAGATCTAGCACATGGGTAGGTGAGATCCCACCTGATTTGCAATCCACACACTTGATAACCTATCCCCGGATTCTTACTTTGGTGATTTCTACCTTGTGGGCATCATTCCACGTTTTAAGGGATTAAAACCCCCCTTTTGAATTATTTGGCATCTTAAAACTCAGATCTAGTAAGATCTAACCCTTGGATTGACTTGATTTTCTAGATCCACATAGATCGGTGCATAAGCTACTTGGATCTATAGTTTAGTGGCCATTGGACTTGATTTGATCCACCTAACCCATCTTTTAGCCCTCCTTGAGCAAGGTCGCACTCCCTTGGGAAGGTGAGTTTGCCCACTTTGAGGAAGTGGGTGGTTGAGATTTTTGTGGATTTGGAATGGCCATACCTTGAAACCTAGGTCTAGAGTATCATTTTATGACGATCTGCCTTGGGGGTAGCATTCCTTGTTTCAAGGGATTGTGGTCCACTTAGGGTCATTTCATGAAAATCTAGATCTAGCAAGATCCAACCATTCTATCTCAATTAGCCCACTTGACTTGGCTCCTAGGTGTCCCGATCTACACTTTGACATACCTTTTGACCCCATTAGCCCATCCAACAAGGCACTAGTCCTCCTCAAAGCAAGTCGCACTCCTTGGGAATTGTGTCAAACCCTAGATCCGGTACATGGGTACTCTTAAAATTAACTTAGATCCATAGATCTACTCATTACATAACATCTAGTACCAATTTCATCCCTTAGCTTCACCTTGTGGGTCCACTTCAACCCATTTCACATATCCCAAGAAAGTAGGATCCACTTGTGTAGCATATGGTAATGTACCTTATCATTATACCTAATTATGTGGCCTAAATCATACATCGGTTGAAACACTAACAATCTCCCAAACCACCTTCAACCATACTTTAATATCTAGGTCCACTCAACCTTGCATTGGTTTCCGTAACTCTTCATTTACTTATCCTTAGAAACCTTTGTTTGGGTCCAATCAACTGTGATTGGTTATAGGGTCTCCCCCTAGGTCTTGTTTCACCTTGACCTAAAGCAAAGAGTGCCTTGGTTGACGTGACTCCCACCTTGCATTGGGAACCATGGCATCTCTTGGGTCACCTCTTTACTTGCCTATCTCCTCTACCATCCAGGATGGGATACCACTAGGGGCAACTACAAGTTGTGTGATAACAGGTCCCATATCAAATTGTAATTAAGTGGACTAGTGATCTTGGAGATGACCATGAATCCCGAAAATATGGTTTTAGGAACAATAATAGAAAGGTGCTTCAAAAAAGAACCCTGAAAACTACCCAACTTCCGCGATGACATCCTGACGGGGTTATAGGGAGGACTAGGGTGCCCAACCTAATGCATTGCATAACATTTTCACCCATCCAATGAACACTCCTCGATGATTATTCATCGTGGAAGAAAGGGGATTGTGAGAACTTGTATTGGAGAGTCGATTTCCCATGATCCATGATCGAGGAAACAACATCATGCAAATGAAACAACGAGACACCTCCACCCTCAATGAAGCTAGTCACATGGGTTGTAGTCGTCTCCCACCCCACATCTTAGTGAGATCCAACCTCCTACACCCATTGACTGAGGTAGTTGCATTGCGTGGATGGAATGGCGAGGCACCACTGCCCACAACAAAGCCAACCGCATGGGTCATGCAACTATCCCCCAGCCCAAAAAGGGGTATCATCTGATACTCGCTTGTTAATGATCCTGCCGTATATTCACCTATGGTAACCTTGTTATGACTTCTCCTTCCTCTAAATGATAAGTTCCATTAAATTCTCATGACATTGAAGGTGATGATCCACCTTTGTTGACATGATCCAAACACTTCACCAAATCATTCAATCAGTAGGAGCATATGACACCCCCACAATCCCTGCTTAGAAGGGGAGATGGTAGGATACTTAGTATCTAGGCTCAATTTTGAATTTGGCTGCCCTCTATGTCATCATCGAACCCCATACCAGTCAACTTGATTTCCCAAATGGCTTGGCTCTCCTTATAAGTGCTCGGTCTCCCTTTGTGGAAGTAACACTCTCTTTGAATCAATGAAGAATCCCTTGGCCTGCTTAACCACTGATGCTGCTATTCTATCCAAGGTTTAAACTTGTGATCTCTGCCCAGGAATGAAATACTCATCCCCTCTTGAGAAAACGTGAACCCAACAACAAGAAAAATGTGATTTCGAACCCATTTATGAGTGCATATTCCTCCTCATAGCAGCTCGTCCTCCAAATAGAAACCCTCTGTCCTCTTTCCTCTTGGAAATATTCGCCGATAGTTGACATCCTCTTCAAATCTCCTAATGACCTTTCACTTTCAAAAACATAGACCATACTTCCAGCAATGGTATATATTTCATCTTTGGGCTTTATGACCTTCCCTCATGTGTATTCATGGCTCCAAATGTTAGATTCAAAGCCCAACAATGCCAACAACTTCCCTCAAGCCCAACGCAAGCCCAAACTCACTCCAAAAAATATCCACGTTATCCTCCTCGATCTGTTGATCCCTCAACGCATCCAAATTCAACCTGAAACCCTATTCGATGGAGAATCACTGCAACATTTCATGTGAAATGAACCAAATCTACAGCAAAGATGCCATATTTCATTCAATTCAAGGTATGGGAATCGATCTAGAGCTCCTATAGATTTATTCAAAGTCCTATATTGGTTTCCATAAACTTGCAACGTAGATTGAAGGTCGATATCGATGGAGTCCCAAGCCCGACTATTTTTTTCGCCTTTCCCCTGATCAACTATTCAAAATTCATTTGTACATGATTCCTTGAAGAAAATGTTGGATCGCTTCAATTAACAAGTCTCCTTTGAATATTATTGGATCACCCAATGAATCATCGCATGACAATGCTTAGTTGAAATCCTGATTGAGTGACTGAAGCCGGTGTGTCGTAGGGAGGCAATTTTGGCAAAATTTGGCGCCCTCTTCTTTCAAAAAGATGAAGGGGCAATTTTGAAAAAATTTAACTTCTATCACTACCCTTGATATATATGAGATCCTAAAATTTGAGATTTAAGAGGTCAAATATTTCATGGAAGTAAAGTAGATTGATGTGTGTCCATATTTAAGTTCAAAGTTGATGACATATTAAGAGGACGATGATGATCACAAGGACAAGGATGATGACAATGGCAATCATTATGATATCAATGGTGATGATTATGAAGATAAAGACAATGATGATAATAATCATGATATTAGGTTTAGTAGAGTCAAACCATCTTCTTGGATAGTGTGATACTAGTTTGGGAAGGCATAGAATAGAATTGTTTCTTTTCACTAGATGCTTTGTTCATTAAAATTCATCATGAGAAATCATATAATCCAGTGGAGTGAAATCATATAATCAAGTGGAGTATCCTTCTCTACTCCTTGTGACTGGTCCATGTTTCAATCTTTATCATAGATAAAAACATCAAGACAAAAACCATCTTGAATTGTTTTAGCGCATAGAATTACAATGCATTCTTGGGAGGAACCGCTCATTAGTGTCTCCTGTATTATCCCATAAAAAGGTCACGTTGCGACACTTGGCATAACTCTGTCTCAGATATTCCAATTGAGGTCAGACCTGTCGGGATGAAAAGATAATAGGTCAGGCTATCTCAGGAAAAAATTTCAGAGGCCGAAGTTGAAATAGTGACACGTGGCACGCCCTACAAGTTCACCCTCCTGTATTATCCCATAAACAGGTCACGTTGCGACACTTGGCATAACTCTCTATCAGAGAATCCAATTGAGGTCAGACCTGTCAGGATGGAAAGATAACAGGTCGGGCTATCTCAGGAAACTTTTCCAGACCATGTGGATCGAAAAGTTCAGAGTTACACTAGAAACAATCAGGTACATATTTCTGTCAAAACAGAATTATTTTTTAGTATCTTCATTCATGGCTTCCGGAATTTAGGGCTTCGGAGAAAGTTGGAATTTTTGTAATCGGAGACCACGACTGGATGCTACTCATCAAAATCGAAATTTAGAGACCAAGATAAAAAATTTTGGTTGGGCAGAAGGTCGGGCTTGATCAGACCCTAGTTTGGGACTTTGATTAGAAAAGTGGAAAATTAGGGCTTCTGCAAAAATGGGAATTTTTGAAATCTGTGACCACGGCTGGAAGCTCCTCATAAAAATAGAAGCTTAGAGCTTTGGATCAAACCTTTTGATTGGGTAGAAGAGTGGGCTTCATCAAACCCTAGTTTGAGGTCATGTCCAGCGAATCCGAAAGTTTCAAAGGCAAAATTGAGGAGTGAAACTTTGCAATTTTCAAATTCTGAATATACCGGTTTGATCAGCTCATCAAGGCGCATATTTTTATTCTTTCGGAAGTTTGAAATTCAAAGTTTGAATTTTGGGTTTTTCTCTGACAAACCCTAATATAGTTCCAGATCCAGTTCCTGCAAATCAAGTGGATTGGGTTAATCCTAGAAGATGATGGATTGGTCACCTGCATAAGTGAAGAAGTTCCTATTTCAGAGGGAGATGAGGCTAAGGCCTTCCATAAAAATATTACAAGCAATCTTGACAGGTATGACTCATCGAGGTATGTTTTGAGATTTGTTCATGATTAAGTTTATGGTATGTTTGTCTTCATGTTATTACAGTTAGTACAATCTTGATTTTAGACTTGTTGTATCACCTTAATAAAATTATGATTGCACGATAGAAAATATTCATTGATTAGGGTGTTGACACTTATGATTGTACTAATACATTATGGTGTTGTATGAGGTTTATGTTGTCTACTAAGGTACACCAAGAAAGACAAATCATGTTCTAGTTCAAGAACATATGATCATGATGACATGAGGACAAAGATTCATCCATTGTCATGGATCTCATAGAAGATCCATTTACGAGGTATGTATAACTTGGTTTTATAATGGTTAACCTATGAGATATACAGGTTACTAGCACAAGTCATTGAAGAAGAACAAGAAGACATCATGTGAGTATGTTAGACATAACTAGCTAGCATGCTAATCCAGGTATGTTTTTTCCTATATCAAGATAGAATCCTACCTTGTGTTAGGATCTTATACTGTTGTGTTGTTGATAATGATTATTCATGAAGTCATAGGTTTGAATAGTCATGGTTGTATGCATATTATGTTTCTTACCATAATTGATGATATGACTAACCAGAAGAATCATGAAGGTATAGGTTTGAGTAATCACGGGTTTTATGCATATTATATCTCTTATCTTGATTGATGATTTAACTAACCAAAAGAGTCCTGTGATCAAATAAGAATATGCATGAGTAAAAGAAGACTTCCCTGAAACCTTGAATACTAATGTTTATTATCTGTGTTTGAAATGATCCTGACTATACATGCTTGAGATTATTGTGTTTTGATAATATTAAGATTATACTAATGAATGTTTGATTACGTATGAGACCTAGAGGATAACACAATGATGATACTAACAAGCATGCATAGGGATCGAGAATGAATATAAGTTCAAGGACAAGTAATCCAGGAAGCAAAGATCAAGAGGGAGTACACTCCAGTGGTTTCTGTAAGGATGCAGATATTCAAAGGGAGTTGACCATCTCTCTACATTCCACAACATAAAGGTGTAGAAAAAGCTACTTCAGATTAGGACTCCAGTAGCTCCTGCAAGGAAGCGAAGACTCAGAGGGAGTCCACCCAACGAACAAACAAAGATAAGTATTTGAATTGTCATTTCTTAAATAATACTGTTCAATAATGTATATACTGATGTTCTTAGAATTAGGTTGTGTATTATGCATATTAGAATAATTGCATTGATGAACAGTATACTACCAATATGCATGGGTAAGTGGCCTATGGCACTGTACAACATTCCATTGCTACTTATCTAGAATGAAACCTCTTTGCTGACATGTTGGGAGTTGTGCACACTCTTAACAATGTTCTGGTAGAGATTGGAAGGCATCTAGAAAGTTACGGGATATGGATAAATGTTGTATTGAAGCATTGGCTAAGATAATTACATGATTGTATGACATATTTCTTTATGTGTAAGAATTTGTTATGAAAATTATGAGATGTTTCTAATCATGCAATTTAACCTGTTTTGTAGGAAAGACCGTATATATTCACCTACCAAAGGACTACAACATTTGTTCCAGCAACAAAGATATCTATTGAAGATATTGAAGTTCCCAGGATCTGGGATGAAGAAATGGAATGCCATGATCCGTCGATCATGAAGAATGATGTTTGGGATGTAGTCCCAAGACCTGAAGGGAAGTTTGTTATGACTTCCATATGGATCTATCAAGATCAAGCATGTTGTAGATGGCAGAATAGAGAAATATAAAAGTGATGAAATAGAAGATACACCAGATGGATTCAAGACAGCTTTCTTGAATGGTGTAGTTGAAGAAGAAGTGTATGTGGAGTAGCCACTTGGTTTTGAGACACATGACAGGGAGTCATATATGTGCAAAACTTGGGTATGATGCACCACTTTCTAGGTATGGAGGTGTGGCAGAGTGCAGATGGAATATTCCTTGGACAAGAGAAGTATGCAGTAGAGATCCTGAAGACGTTCGGGATGATGGAATGCAAGGCTATGGCATCGAACCTGAAGCTTCTGTGTCATGCTTCATCTGAACCAGTTGATGTCACTATGTATCGTCAGATGATTGGGTCCTTGATGTACCTGACGAACATGAGACCAGATATTTGCTTTGCGGTGAACACATTGAGCTAGTTCCTGACAGATCCGAGGAGTGTTCACCTGGTTGTTGTAAAGCATATTCTGAGGTACCTGAAAGGTACAGTGGATTATGGGCTCAAGTATGAAGCGAATCAAAAGTTTAACCTGCAGGGTTATGTTGATTCAAATTGGGTAGGCAGTGTTGCAGATAGGAAGAGCACATCTGGGTGCTGCTTCAGCATGGGATCAGGTGTGATCTCTTGGTTTAGCAGGAAGCAGTCCTGCGTAGCACTGAGTACAGCTGAGGCAGAGTATGTTGCAGCATGTTCAGCTAGTTGTGAGGCAGTATGGCTATGGAAGCTACTGTCTGAGTTATTTGATCTCTCGTTGGATGCTACTGGTATCTTTTGTGATAACCAGAGTTGTGTGAAGCTATCTGAGAACCCAGTGTTTCATGATAGGTCGAAACACATAGAGATCAAATATCACTATATCAGGGATATGGTGCAGAGAGGAGTTGTGAAACTCATGTATGTTGCGACGGACGAGCAGATTGAAGATGTGTTGACAAAGCCACTAGCCAGGGTGAAGTTCGAGTAATTCAGAGAGAGGCTTGGCATTCTTCAGATCGAGGACACTTCGAGGAAGAAGTGATGGACACATTTGCTGAAGCCATTCCAAGCATGTTGGAAGGAGGATCCTTCACATGGTTGTGGATGTAAGCGCTGGATGACGAGCATCAGGATGATGTTATGGTTTCTGCTTGGATATGATCAGTTGGATCATTTTTATATGTATGTATGCATCATGTTGGATGCTGGATATGATCAGTTGGATCATTTTTATGTATGTATGTATGCATCATGTTGGATTCTGGATATGATCAGTTGGATCATTTTTATGTATGTATGTATGCATCATGTTGGATGCTGGATATGATCGGTTGGATCATGTGTATGTATTTTGTATAAGCATCATGTTGGATGCTTGGACCATGTATCTGTATATGTATCAAGTGGATACATTGTATGATCAGGGAGATCATGTATATTGATATGTATCAGGTATGATCAGGTAGATCATGTATGTTGATGGATACATTGTGTGGATCATGTATCTATGTATCAGGTGGATACACTATGTATGATGATATGTATCAGGTAGATACTTGGTGTGCATCAGATGGATGCATTGTATGATCAGGGTGATCGTGGATGACGAGCTTCTCCAGATGACATGCAGAAAGATGTTGCAGTGATGATGATCAGGATGATCATGTGTACATCAGGCTGATGTATGGTGAGTATCAAATGATACTTTGTGGCCGTGGATCAGGTTGTGCAGATAAGCATGTAATTTGTGCCATGGGAGATTTGCAGATGGTCTTTTGAGGTTTTGCCTATGGAATGTAATTTGTACCCTGGGACATCTGGCAAATGCTCTTTCGAGGTTTTGCTTGGGAGGACATATAATTTGTGCCCTGGGAGATCTACAGATAGTCTTTCGAGGTTTTGCCTATGGCATGTAATTCGTGCCCTGGGATATCTGGCAGATGCTCTTTCGAGGTTTTGTCCTATGGCATGTAATTTGCTCCTGGGAGATCTGGACAGGATGAAAAAGGCCTCAGATGCTTCAGCTAGGTTTTGCCATGACCACATGTAATTTTCTCCTGGGAGATCTGGACAGGATGAAAAAGGCCTCAGATGCTTCAGCCAGGTTTTGTGGTGGACCACATGTAATGTGCTCCTGGGAGATCCGACAGGTAGAGCTGTGTGCTCATAACAGCTTGGGATGCTTCAGCCAGGTTTTGTGGTGAGATCACATGTAATTTGCTCCTGGGAGATCCGACAGGTAGAGCTGCGTGCTCGTAACAGCCTGGGATGCTTCAGCCAGGTTTTGTTATGGGTCACATGTAATGTGCTCCTGGGAGATCCTACAGGTAGAGCTGTGTGCTCGTAATAGCCTGGGATGTTGCAGCCAAGTTTTGTGATGCACGTAATAAGTCCTGAGAATTCCATAGTATGGCTAGTGATGACGAAGACCTGTAGGTGGTGGGCCTACATCCAGTATGAAAAAGGACTGGCTCTGTAGAACTTCCTATGATGAGTAGATTCAGAGATTGATTGAGATAGCAGTAGCAGTGACGATGATGATGACTCGATGACGATTATACAGTGACGATGATCCAGAGAAGATGACTTGTGCTAGAAGACCTGTGTCGAGAAATACCTTCCTAATTAAGAGGGAGTGTTGATGTATATGTAACTTCGGAATGTATTTCACATATATGTATATTGTATTCCTATAGAGATGTTATTATTCCTCTATACGGAAGTGGTTGTATTCCTATAGAGATGTTATTATTCCTCTATACGGAAGTGTCGTCATTTATATTGTAAGTGTCGTAACTTATACTTGATGGGTTATTAGACCACCTTGTTGGGGTCGGCCCTGTATAAGTTATGTGGGTCAAAGGGTTATTAGACCACCCTATTGGGGGTCGGCCATGTGGGTCAAAGGGTTATTAGACCACCCTAGTGGGGGTCGGCCTAGTCAGCATTATGTTAAGTGGTTAAGTTGAGGCCAACCTAGTTGAGTAAAGGTCAAGTCAAATTAGTGTATAAATAGAGAGTGTGTCTCTCTCATTTTACACATTCTATTCTCTCACTCACACTGTGGAGAGTGGCGCACTTGTGGAGGAGGAGGCTCTGTAGACTATCTCTTTTATTCTGGTTGTATCATTGCTCTATCTATCTCTGAGGAAGTTATTGGGGTTTTTCACCTTTATGGTTTTCCCCAAGTAAACTCGGTGTCTCTTCTGTGCTTGCATTATTGTGTCCATGAATGATATGCTGTAGATTTGTTGTACATGTTGTTCTCTCAGTTAAGTTCCTAGATCAGATTGAAGTAAATTCTAAAAATTTAACATCTTCCCCTTTTATGTGAAATAACTTGTAATCATAGTTGGCCAAAAACTTCACCCATCGCCACTATGTGATGAACCTGCAATAATTAATTAATGAAAACACACGAGATAGCAGAAATAACAGAACTCGGAATCACTTTTATATTGATCGCAAGCCACTTCAAGGGGGCAACCTCCTTTGAGCAAGCTCAATACAAATAACTTCACGGTGCCTTCATAGGCCTCAACACACACTTATATAGTAAGTCTAGGCGCCAATACAAACTATGGATCAACAATACTATGGGCGACTTACAAAGCATATGCGCCAAACAACAATAACACAACTATGGATCAACAAATACTACAGGGCGACTTACAAAGCATATGCGTCCAACAACAATATACTAATAAAGTAAAGACATGGGTTCCTAACATCCCCTCCCCCTTAGAAAAAACTTTGTCCTCAAAGCTTTAGATGTGGAAATTGTTGTTGAATTTGAATGAGTGGTTCCCATGTAGCATCCTCTGGTTGCATGCCATGCCACTGAATTAATACCTGTGTGATAGAGCGAGAGTGACGCTGATGAGTGTGCTTATTGAGGATGGCCTTCGGCTCCAAAATGATGGATCCTTCATTATCCAGTTCGGGTAAAATAGTTTGTCCTCTGATGTTGGCGCCAAGAACTTTCTTCAAACAAGAGACATGAAATACTGGATGAATGCAGGAAGAAGGAGGAAGTTCCAATTTATAAGCAACAGACCCAATCTTCTGAAGAATCCGATATGGCCCATAGAACTTTGGAGCGAGCTTATGACGCCCTTTGAGTTTTAGGGAGGATTGCTTGTACGGTTGGAGATGAAGAAAAACCATATCACCTGCTTGAAAAGTGCGCTTAGAACGGTGCTGATCAGCTTGTTGCTTCATGTGATTTCTTGCCATGTGAAGATTGTCCCGCAAAATGCGAAGAATCTGATTGCGGTTGCGAAGGACTGTGTCAATTGCCTGAACTGGTGAACTATTGGGGGTGTATGGAAGAAGAACTAGCGGTGCTTGACCATAGAATGCTTCATATGGGGTCATTTTAGAGGCAGTGTGGTAAGAGGTATTGTACCACCATTCAGCAAGAGGGCGCCACTTTACCCACTGATGTTGTTGTTCAGAGGTGAAGCAACGAAGATAAGTTTCCAAGCATTTATTGATAATTTCAGTCTAACCATCTGTTTGTGGGTGATACCCTAGACTCATCTTCAGTTTGGTGCCAGTGTGGTGAAATAGTTCTGTCCAAAAATGACTGGTGAAAGTCACATCACAATCCAAGACAATGGAAGAAGGGATGCCATGAAGATGAAAGATCCGGTCTAGGAAAATTTGAGCGACTAAGGAGGCTATATAGGGATGGCTGAGAGCACAAAAATGACTATATTTGGAGAGGCGATCAACCACAACCAAAATCACTGTCTTCCCTCCAGACTTAGGGAGCCCTTCAATGAAATCCATAGAAATATCTGTCGAAATCCGTGTAGGTATGGGCAAGGGTTCGAGCAATCCTGGAAGGAGTGTCGTTTCACCCTTATTGTGCTGGCAGGTATCACATTAAGCCACCATCTGTTGAATTGTCCTTTTCATGCCCTGCCAAAAGAAGTTACGCCGTGCCCGCTCATACGTTTTGAGGAACCCAGAGTGCCCTGCCGATGGAGAAGCATGGAGTTCATAGAAGACATCCTGTTGAATATCTGTGCTCTGGGGAAGCACCAGACGACCCTTGTATCTCAGGGAAGCACCATCCCAAGAGTAATGTGGTACAACAGAAGGGTTGTTGGCCAAGTGTTGAATGATTTGAGATAATGAAGAGTCATTGTCATAGCCCTCTTGAACAGATTGCAACCAATTTGGAATAAGCATAGAAATAGCTGAAAGAGAACCTTGGTCATCAAATGTGCGAGAAAGAGCATCCACCAGAATATTGTGCTTACCCTTCTTCTAAGTGATCTCATAGTCATAACCCATGAGTTTGCTAACCCATTTCTGTTGTGCTGGGGAGGATACACGTTGTTCCAGGAAATATTTCAGACTCTGGTGATCAGTCTTGATGCAGAAATGATTCCCTAATAGGTATGGGCGCCACTTCTGTACTGCATGCAAAATAGCCATCATTTCCTTATCATATGTAGAGGCAGCTAAATTCTTACCTGAAAGGGCTTTGCTGGTGAACGCAATGGGGTTTTCATCTTGAAGGAGAACAACACCAAGTCCATTGTCGCAAGCATCACTCTCAATAGTGAAGGGCTTGGAAAAATTAGGCATAGCTAGAACAGGTGTAGTACACATAGCTTGTTTTAGTTTGTCAAATGTACACTCAATAGCATGTGTCCACGTAAAAGCATCCTTTTTCAATAGAGCAGTTAATGGAGCTACAATCTTCCCATAATCCTTGACAAACTTGCGGTAGTAGCTAGTCAACCCAAAAAAACCACGAAGGCTCTTGAGTGTCTGAGGACGCGACCAATTGTTCATGGTAGTGATTTTGGCAGGATCCACGCGAACCCCTTATGCTGAGATAATGTGCCCGAGATACTCGACTTCCTGCTGTCCAAAAACACATTTAGACTATTTGGCATGGAGATGATGGTCAAAGAAAAGTTTCATTACAAGATCCAAATGTTGGAGATGTTCAGCCTAGGTTTTACTGTAGATGAGGATATCATCAAAGAATACCAAAATGAATTTCCACAAGTAGGGCCAGAATATTTTATTCATCAAGGCATGGAATGTGGAAGGAACATTAGTGAGGCCAAAGGGCATGACCAAAAACTCATAGTGGCCATCATGTGTGCGGAAAGATGTTTTAGGGATATCATCCTCATGAACCCGAATTTGATGATACCCAGAACGAAGATCCAACTTAGAGAAAAATTGAGCACCATGAAGCTCATCAACAACAGGAATTGGAAACTTGTCCTTGATAGTGAGGTGATTAAGTGCTCGAAAGTCAATGCAAAGGCGCCATGACCCATCTTTTTTGCGGACGAGAAGAACTGGTGAAGAAAAGGAACTAGTGCTTGGGCGAATAATACCTTGCTTCAGTAAGTCCCGGACGAGCATTTCAATCTCTGTTTTTTGGTGAAATGGGTAGTGATAGGGCCTGATGTTGGGAGGAACGCTTCTAGGAAGGAGCTGAATACGATGGTCCTCTGGTCGTGAAGGTGGCAATCCCACTGGTTCAGCAAAGACACCGGGACATCGATCCAGAATATGTTGTAGATCCAAAGGGGTAGTGGAGATCGTGATGGTTGCATCTGAATGGAATGGATCTAAGCGATGACACCATGTGAATTCTTCTTAAGGAGTTTTTCCATGCGATGTGAGCTGATGATGCTGAGAGACCCTGGTTGTAAGCCTGTCAATGTGTGTTTCTGTCCATTGGTGGAAAACTGCATCCAAAGTTCTGCAAAATCCCATAAGATGGGGCCAAGTGTGCATAGCCATTGAGTGTCCAATACCACATCACATCCGCCTAAGGTCAAGGAAAACATGTTAGGGCGCAGGTTATAATCTCCCATAGAGATATGCACCTTACGACACTTCCCTTTGGAAGGTAAGGTTCTCCGATTAGCAACCATGACTTCAAAGTTGGAGCAAGGATGGACAAAACAATCAGCCTGTTTGGCGATCCGAGAGTCAATGAAATTATGAGTGCTACCAAAATCAATGAGTATTGTAAGAGGAAGCTTCTTGAAGTAACCCCTGACTTGCATGTTTTGGGGGGTGGTGATTCCAGCTAAAGCATGGAGAGATATCTCTGGTTGGTCATCCTGAGACGAAGGGTCAATAGGTGGCTTCGGAATGTCGACTTGACCATCCATTGTATCTGGAGCTTCTTCACCAATTTCAAAGGCAGGCGAAGAATCCATATCCAAGAGATAGAGCTTTTGTTGAACACATCTATGTCCCCGAGTGAATTTTTCATCACAATTATAACAAAGCCCTTTTTCTTTACGTGCCTGCATCTCAGTTTTAGACAAATGTTTGATAGGAGTTGGTCGAGGAGCTGGTGGAATGGGAGGTCGTTGAGAATCCATATTTCAGAAGGGAACAAAAGGGGGTTTGGAGCGCTGTTGGGCTGCAATCTTGTCTTCTTCCAACTTAGCCAACCCTAGGGCTTCCATCATTGTGTTGGGACAGAACATTTTGACCTCAGAGCGGATTGCATCATTTAGACCACTGATAAAACAACTCCGGTAGAAGTCATCAGGAAATCCTTGAGTGTGGTTGGTTAGTTTCTCAAATTCGGTTTGGTACTCTCTCATAGTGCCAATTTGGCAAAGTTTAGTGAGGGCTCCTGTGAAGTCATCAAAAGTATTAGGACCAAATCGTTGCAAAAGGAGCTGATAAAAATACGTCCATTTTGGCTCTTCATGATCCTTGATGTACCAACGATACTATTGAAGAGCTTCCTATTCCAAATGAAAGGATGCAAGTGGAACTTTGTTGACATCAAAAGTATTATGCAGACTGAAATACTGTTTTGCACGATAGATCCATCCAGTCGGATCAGTACCATTGAAGTGAGGAAAATCAAGCTTCGGAACACGGAAATTGCTGGAAGAAGAGAACCCATTGCTTAATGAAGACTTGGACTATCGTTTGTTGTTCATGGCTGAATGCTCAAGATGGAGGCCAAGAAATTTTTCATTAAGATCCTAGAGTTTGGCTTGGATGGCTGCAAGTGCTTATTCCATGGTTTTTACTCCTACACGGGTGACAACCATAACCAAGAGTTTTTTTTTTTTTTGAGTGGGTAGAAAAACAAAAACAGAAACTGTTTCAGTAAAGGAAAATCTAGATTTGGGAAAAAATTTGAAGGGTAATTGGGGTTGGACTAGGTTTTGGACACTCTCGAATGGACAGGGAAGCAAAAAATGAGGATTTCAGAAGCGGGGTGAAATAATGGGAAAATTTGGTAGAGAGGGACAAAGAAGTAGAATTAGGAAAGGAAATCTGTGGTAAAATTTGAAGGTGATTGGGTGAAATCTGAGGAAGTTATGGCAAAACCTAAAAATAGACAAATGTGGGATTTCGGGCTTTGGGAAGTGGAATTTTGGATAGGGTCCTCAGGAATGAAGATGTAGAATGGGATTATAGGGGTTCCAGGAAAGTTTCAAGGCAAACAGAGTGAAAAAAGGGAGAAAAAACTTACTCTTTTTTTTATTTTATTTTATTTTTTATGGAACTGCTATGGCGTGGAAGGGATTTGAAATAGATAGAGCTGCAATGGCGTGGAAGTGATCGAAAATAGAGGGATCTGAAACGGCGCCGAATGGATCGAAAACGGCTGGATCTAAAATAGATCTGAAACGACTGGATCTGGAATGGATTTCAGAATGGATTTGAAACGGTGCGGCAGTGATCGACAAGAGTTCAGCTGAAATTGATATGGACCCCAGGTATGTGCGGCTTCCTAACAGTTCAGAGATTTCACTCGACCACCAATGTTGTCTGACGACTTGCGTATTGGGGCAGTAACCCTCACTCCATGGCTCAGGTAAAACTGATAACCGCTTTGCCACAAACGACAGCTCTTGGTTTACCTCACGGGTGGGAACTAGTCAATCAGGTAGGGGTCATTGCCCGTTTCGCTGGCAAGTCCTCTCAATGGGATAGCTACTTTGGGGTTCCTGTGGTACTCCTCACAATGAATTTTAGGGATTATGCCCAAGTACTTCCCACAGTTAAGCGGATAGAGATTATTCCCAGATCCGAACTTGCAACAGATGCAATTTTTTTTTTTTTTGAGAAATTCCACCCAACGAACCCAAGAAAGTGCTCTGATACCAAATGTGATGAACCTGCAATAATTAATTAATGAAAACACACGATATAGTAGAAATAACAGAACTCAGAATCACTTTTATATTGATCGTAGGCCACTTCGATGGGGCAACCTCCTTTGAGCAAGCTCAAGACAAATAAATTCACGGTGCCTTCATAGGCCTCAACACACACTTATATAGTAAGTCTAGGCGCCAATACTATGGGTCAAAACCATGGGCCAATACAAACTATGGATCAACAATACTATGGGCGACTTACAAAGCATATGCGTCAAACAACAATAACACAACTATGGATCAACAAATACTACGGGATGACTTACAAAGCATATGCGTCCAACAACAATATACTAACAAAGTAAAGACATGGGTTCCTAACACACTACCTAACAGTCAATGGTGGGTGAGTCTACAAGTATCTCAAGGTCTCATGATCTATTCATAATTCAAACTTTCTATCGCTCAAAAAATATTTCCATGCATTTAGGACATGGGCATCTATTGTTACTAAGAGATTCAAGTTGTCATGATCTTCTTACTTTTGCTTGTGAATGTTTAACTGCCAAGACTCATATTCCACCACTTTTCCTTCCTTCATGAGCACTCCCTAAATGCTCTCACCACTCGCATTTATGTATACCAGGAAATCCTTATCAAAGCAAGGAAGTATCATTATAGGTGTTGTCATGAGAATTCTCTTTAAGTTCTCGGTATATTTCTTCATGTATGGTTTTCCACATAAATTTGACACCTTTATCTGTTGATGTATATGTAACTTCGGAATGTATTTCATCCATGTATTTCATTCATATATTATTGTACTCCTATATAGATGTGTCATTCCTCTATACGGAAGTGTCGTCATGTGTATTGACAAGTGTCGCAAGTATGGTAACTTGCCGATGGGTTATTAGACCACCATGCGTGGGGTCGGCCTTGATTTATATAATATATGGTTGATGTAACTAGCTAGACAAGTCATCCCCATAAGGTCACTGGGCAAATAGATCAAGTATAAATAGAGATCGAGAGATCTCTATTTGGATCACTCAGAAACTCATTCTTCCTTCACTCGGAAAGTGGTGCACATGTGAGGAGGAGGATCATCTGCTACTAGGAGACTATCTCTGTGTATTTTGGTTGTACTTTGGTTGAGCCATTGCTCTCTCTATCTCTGAGGAAGTTGTGGGGTTTTTCACCTTAGGGTTGTGATGAACCTGCAATAATTAGTTAATGCAAATACACGAGATATCAGAAATAATAGAACAAAATCACTTTTATATTGATCACGGGCCACTTCGAGGGGGCAACCTCCTTCGAGCAAGCTCAATACAATTAACTTCACGGTGCCTTCAATGACCTCAACACACACTTATATACTAAGTCTATGCCCAATACTATGAGTCAAAACCATGGGACATATAATACTACGGGACGACTTACAAAGCATATGCGTCCAATACTATGGGTCAATACTATGGGCTAATATAAACTACGAATCAACAAATACTACGGGACGACTTACAAAGCATATGCGTCCAACAACAATATACTAACATAGTAAAGAGAAGGGTTGACATAGGTTCCTACATCCCCTCTCCCTTAGAAAAAGCTTTGTCCTCAAAGCTTTGGTTGGAGAAATTGCTGCAGAATCTGAAGGAGTGGTTCCCCGGTAGCATCCTCGGTTTGCATTTCGGGCCACTGACGCCTTTGGAGTGTCAAGGAGGATTGCTTGGAAGGCTGTAGATGAAGAAGAACCCTGTCAGCTGCATGGAAAATGCGCTCAGAACGGTGCTGATCGGCTTGTTGTTTTAGGCGAATTCTGGCCATGTGAAGATTGTCCTGCAGAATGAGAAGAATCTGATCACGGTTTCGAAGAACCGAGTCAATTTCTTGAACTGGAGAGCTGCTAAGGGTGTATGGAAGAAGAAGAGGCGGTGTTTTTCCATAGACTACTTCATATGGTGTCCTTTGAGATGTGGTATTGTACCACCAGAGCGCTGCTAGGAAATCCATAGAAATAGTTGGCCAAAGCTATGTAGGGATGGGCAAGGGTTTGAGCAATCCCGAAAGGAGTGTCGTTTCCCCCTTGTTGACTTGGAAAGTATCATCGTCAGCCACCATCTGTTGAATTGTCATTTTTAGTCCCGACCAAAAGAAGTTACATTGTTCCCGATCATACATTTTGCAGAACCTAGAGTGCCCTGTTGATGAAGAAGCATGGAGTTCATAGAAGAAATAGCCCCGTTGAACATATTGCAACCAATTTGGAACAAGAAGAGAAAGAGCTGTAAGAGAAACTGGGTCATCAATTGTGCGAGAAGGAGCATCTTCCACCATATTGTCCTTACCCTTCTTGTAAGTGATCACATAGGGACAACCCATGAGTTGGATAACCCATTGCAGGTGTGTTAGGGAGGAGACCCATTGTTCCAAAAAAAATTCCCGACTCGGGAGATTAGTCTTGATGCAGAAATAATTCCCTAATAGGTATGGCTGCCACTTCTGTACTGCATGCAAAATAGCCATCATTTCCTGCTGAGAGGTAGATGTGGCTACATTCTTACCGGAAAGGTATCTTGAAGGCAGCAAGCGCATTGGTTCAGCAAGGATACCTGCATATCTATCCAAGGAAGTAGTGGAGACTGTTGATGGGTGCATCTGAATGGAATTGAGCTGAGCGATGACACCATGTGAATTCTTCTTAAGGATTTTTTCCAGGCGATGTGAACTGATGATGCAGAGAGACCCTGGTTGTAAGCCCATAAATTTGTGTTGTGCCCCATTGACTTTGAACTGCATCCAAAGTTCCGCAAAATCCCATAAGATTGGGCCAAGAGTGCATAACCATTGAACGCCCAAAACCACATCACATCCACCTAAGGACAAGGCAAACATGTCAGAGCGTAGGTTATAATATTCCATAGAGATACGCACATTGTGACACTTCCCCTTGCAAGGTAAGGTACCCCCATTGGCAACCATGACTTCAAAGTTGGAGCAAGGATGGACAAAACAATCAGCTTGTTTGGCAATTCGAGGGTCAATGAAGTTATGAGTGCTACCAGAATCAATGAGGATGGTAAGAGGGAGTTTCTTGAAGTATCCCCTGACTCGCATTGTTTGTGGGGTGGTGACTCCAGTTACAGCATGGAGAGAGATCTCGGGTGGGTCGTCCTGAGATGGGGTGTCAACAGGCAGGTGTTGAATGTCGACCTGATCATCTACTGTATCTGTAACTTCTTCACCAAGTTCTAAGGTAGGCAGAGAATCCACATCCAAGAGATAGAGCTTTTGTTGAACACATCTATGTCCCCGAGTGAATTTCTCATCACAATTATAGCAAAGCCCTTTTTATCGGCGTGCCTGCATTTCTATTTCAGACAAATGCTTGATAGGAGTTGGTTGAGGAGAAGGCGTGATGGGAGGTCGTTGGGAACCCATATTTCTGAAGGGAACAAGGGTGGTTTTGGAGCGTTGTTGAGCTACAATCTTGTCCTCAGCCAGCTTAGCCAACCCTAGGACTTCCATCATTGTGTTGGGACAAAACATTTTGACCTCTGAGCGAATTTCATCCTTGAGACCACTTATAAAACAACTCCTGTAGAATTCATCACACAATCCTTCTGTGTGATTGGCCAATTTCTCAAATTCTGTCTGATACTCTCTCACTGTGCCAATTTGGTGAAGTTTAGTGAGTGCTCCTGTGAAATCATCAAAAGCACTAGGGCCAAATCGTGACAAAATGAGTTGGCAAAAATCTGTCCAGTTCGGCTCGGGATGAGCTTTGATGTACCAACAGTACCATTGAAGGGCTTCCTGTTCCAAATGAAAGGATGCAAGTGGAACTTTCTGGACATCAAAAGTATTATGCAGACTGAAATATTGTTCTGCTCGGTATATCCATCCAGTTGGATCAGTACCATTGAAGCGAGGAAAATCAAGCTTCAGTCCACGAAAATTGTTGGAAGAAGAGAACCCGGTGGCTGCAAAAGATTCTGGCTGTCGGTTATTGTTCATGGTTGAATGCTGAAGATGGAGGCTGAGAAATTTTTCATCCAGATCTTGGAGTTTGGTTTGGATGGCTGCAAGTGCTTCCTTCACGGTGTTTGCTCCTGCACGAGTGACAACCATAACCAGGTTCAGACTGGAGCGGCTACGGCTCGAAAGGGATCTGGAACAACGCCGAATGGATCTGAAACGACGCAGCAGTGATCAACAATAGTTCAGCTGAAAGTAGATATGGACCCCAGGTATGTGCGGCTTCCTAACAGTTCAGGGTTTCACTCGGCCACCAATGCTGTCTGATGGCTTGCGTATTGGGGCAGTACCCCTCACTCCACGGCTCAGGTAAAATTGATAACCGCTTTGCCACAAACGACAGCTCTTGGTTTACCTCACGGGTGGGAACTAGTCAATCAGGTAGGGGTCGTTGCCCTTTTAGCTGGCAGGTCCTCTCAATGGGCCAGCTACTTCAGGGTTCCTGTGGTACTCCTCACAATGAGTTTTAGGGCTTATGCCCAAGTACTTCCCACAGTTAAGCGGATAGGGATGATTGCCAAATCCGAACCTACAACAGAAAAAATTTGGGCAGAAATTCCACCCAATGTTCAAAAACCAGATCTATATTGCTCAGAATCACTATTATAGCATGTTTCTGGAACTGGAACAACCACTCTGCTTCTGCTTGTGAAAGCGGAATAGAAATCTGGGCACTCGGTCAAAAGATTTTCTCGCCGCAATTTCCACGGCCGTCACCGAAATTCTGAAAAATTGCTGATTTTAAATCCGCGATATCTCCACTTTTAGAACTCCAAATGAGATGATTTTTTTTTTGAAACTGCGTATTTTTGAAAGAGAAATTCAGATATGCAATCGGTTTCTTCTGATTTTGTGCAAATTTTTTTATAAATTGATCTGAAAGTCGCCGCTCAAAAAAAAGAAAAAAATTTCCCACTTGTGCCAAGGAAAGTGCTCTGATACCAGATGTGATGAACCTGCAATAATTAGTTAATGCAAATACACGAGATATCAGAAATAATAGAACAGGATCACTTTTATATTGATCACGGGCCACTTCGAGGGGGCAACCTCCTTCGAGCAAGCTCAATACAATTAACTTCACGGTGCCTTCAATGACCTCAACACACACTTATATACTAAGTCTATGCCCAATACTATGAGTCAAAACCATGGGACATATAATAATACGGGACGACTTACAAAGCATATGCGTCCAATACTATGGGCTAATATAAACTACGAATCAACAAATACTACGGGACGACTTACAAAGCATATGCGTCCAACAACAATATACTAACATAGTAAAGAGAAGGGTTGACATAGGTTCCTAACAAGGGTTTTCCCCATAGAAACTCTATGTCTCTTGTCTCTCATGCTTTTGCTTCTTGTGATGATTGACATGCTTGTTATGATTGATATGCATTGATATACTGTACATGTTATTCTCTCAGTAAATATCCTAGAGTATTGTGAATTAATGCTCAAAATTTAACATGGTATCAGAGCTAACCTGAGAAGAAGACATTGTGCAGTGACGAAAACCAAGGGTTTCTTATTTATTGGGTTTCTCTCCACAGATTTTGGAAAAGCAGTATAGTAGATTGACTCTACTCATAAAGGAGAATCTATCTGTCCAATCAGAATTCAATTCTGAGCATTTTCAGATTTGGCCCTAAAAATTAGGGTTTCCACAAAAATAGGAATTTCTGGAATCTAAAAACATAGCTGGAAGATCCTTGCAAAAATCGAAGTTTAGAGCTTTGGATCAAGATTTTTGGCTGGGTAGATATCCAGGAAACTCAAACCCTAATTCAGGGTCCTCCTCAATGAACCCGGGAAGAGAAAAAGGCATTTCTAAAGGGTGAAGCTTTGCAGATCTCAAATTCTGAATACACCAGGCTGATCAACTCATCAAGGCGCATCTTTCTATCCTTTCAAAAAGTTGAAATTCACATTTTGAATTTTTAGGGTTTCTCTGACAAACCCTAATCTGGGAGTAGATCTAGTTTTCAGCAAGTCAAGTGGTAAGACCTAAATCTTTTCTATTTCCATTTGAAGTACTCTTTAAGATGTCTAACCACACCAAGATTGAGGACAAGCTTGAAGGGGCTGATAACTTTCGAGCCTGGAAGTATAGGATTGGGTTAATCCTGGAAGAAAATGAGTTGGACTCATATGTAAAAGAAGACATCCCTTTCCCAGAGGATGAAGAGGCTAAGATATTGCATAAGAAGAACTTGGTCAAGGCAAAGAGAATCATTGCTGATTCTATCAAGGACCATCTCATCCCCCATGTGTCATCTCTGAAGACACCCAAAGAGATGTTTGATTCCCTATCCAAGCTATTTGAAGGGAAGAACATAAATCAGAAGATGACTTTGCGGAACCAATTGAAAGGGGTAAAACTTCATAATGGAGAATCCATTCAATCTTATTTTTCTAGGGTCTCTCAGATCAAGGAACAACTAGAAGCAGTGGATGAAATGGTGGAGAATGGTGAAGTTGTCATGACCACTCTGAATGGCCTACCCAGGTCATGGGACTCCTTTATCCAAGGAATCTGTGCAAGAAAGAAGTTGGTATCTTTCAACAAACTACGGGAAGAATGTTCACAAGAAGAAGCAAAGCTTGTGGCATGAGAAGAAAAGATGGGCAATGAAGATCAAGCTCTCACAGCTCACACCAAGAAAGGGAAGTCCAAGAGAGAGCCATCTCACTTCAAGAAATCTTCACATCACCATAAAGAAAGGAGAATATGCTTCACCTGTAATGAAAAGGGACATATTGCCATGAATTGTCCCAAGAACAAGAAGGACAACAACAACTTCAACAAGAAGAAGAAGGGCAACAAAAGAAGGTACCATGCTCATGCTGCCAAGGATGATGAACCTCCCAAGAAGAAGGCAAGAGCAGAAAGTGATGATAATGACTCATCAAGCGAAGAAGAGTATGTTCTAATCTCTGCTCTCACAGGTACTATCTCTCATGGTTGTAATGATTGGCTTATTGACAGTGGGGCTTCAAAACACATGACTGGGTTTAAAGAATCCTTTGCTAATCTATCTAAACATGAGTCACCCCATAAGGTGAAACTTGGGGATGACTACCAATACCCTATCAAAGGAAGTGGTGAGGCCTCCTACAATCTAGACTCTGGGAAGTCTTTGAAGATGAAAGATGTTTTGTATGTACCTGGGCTCAAGAAGAACCTACTCTCCATATCCGCATTGGATGCAAAAGGTATGAGGGTTGCATTTGTGGATGGCCAAGTTCTAATGTGGTCAAAGGGAAAGACCATAGATGATGCAGCAGTGATTGGAGAGCAAGAGGGAGGATTGTATAAACTAAAGGGACAACCTGAACATGCCATGGTGCATGAATCCATGGAGCCAAGTGAACTTTGACATAGAAGACTTGCTCATATGCACTATAGGGAACTTCCTATTGCAAGCGAGGCTATAGAGGGTCTTCCTGAAATCAAGACCAAACATGAAGGTGTTTGCAAAGGATGTCCAAAAGTAAAGAACATAAAGAAAGCATTTCCAAGTAGTGAAAGCAAGGCAAAAGATATCTTGGAAATTATCCACTCCGATGTATGTGGTCCGATGTCATCCAGTTCTCTGAGTGGGTATGTTTACTATGTCTCTTTCATTGATGACTTTTCCAGGAAGACTTGGGTCTACTTCTTGAAGAACAAAGATGAAGTGTTTGATAAGTTCAAAGAATTCAAAACCTTGATGGAGAACCAAACTGATAAGAAGATCAAAACATTCAGATCCGACAATGGTGGAGAATTCACTTCAAGTGACTTCAAGAAGTTATGCAGTGATTCAGGGATTAAGAGGGAGTTGACTGCTCCTTACAATCCACAACAAAATGGAGTTGCAGAAAGAAAGAATGAAAACAATCATGGAGGTAGCACGGACAATGCTGCATGACTAGAATCTGCTTATGCATCTATGGGCAGAAGCAGCTAGGATAGGTAATCCAGGAAGCAAAGATCAATAGGAAGCGCACTCCAGCTATTCATGCAAGGAAGCAAATATTGAGAGCGAGTCCACCCGACAACAACCAAACAAAGATAAGTATTTGAATTGTCATTTCTTGTATATTTGACTATTTAAATAATATTGTTCAATGATGTATATACTTATGTTCCTACACTTAGGTTGTGTATTTTGCATATTTTCATTAATGAACAGTATACTACTAATATGATGGGTAAGTGGCCTATGGCACTATACAACATTCCATTGCTACTTATCTAGAATGAAACCTCTTTGCTGACATGTTGCGGGTTGTGCACACTCTTAACAATGTTCTGGTAGAGATTGGAAGGCATCTAGAAAGTTACAAAATATGGATAAATGTTGTATTGAAGAATTGGCTAAAGTAATTGCATGGCTGTATGACATATTCCTTTATGTGTAAGATTTTGTTATGAAACTATGAGATGTCTCTAATCATGCAATTTAACTTGTTTTACAGGAAAGATCGTATACCTTCACCTACAAAAGAAGGACTACAACATTTGTTCAAGCAACAAAATTATCTATTGAAGATATTGAAGTTCCCAGGATACAGGAAGAATGCCATGATTTGTCGATCATGAAGAATGATGTTTGGGATGAAGTCCCAAGACCTGAAGGGAAGTCTGTTGTGACTTCCAAATGGATCTACAAGATCAAGCATGCTGCAGATGGCAGCATAGAAAAATACAAGTGATGAAATGGAAGATACACTAGATGGATGTCAAGACTGCTTTCTTGAATGGTGTAGTCGAGGAGGAAATGTATGTGGAGCAGCCACTCGGTTTTGAAACACATGACAGGGAGTCATATGTGTGCAGATTGAAGAAATCCATGTATGGCTTGAAGCAAGCTCCCAGAACTTGGTATGGTAGGATGGACAGTTTCCTATCTAGTTTGGGCTTTACCAAGAGTAAAGCGGATTCCAACCTTTACTACAAGGTTGAGGAAGGAAATCCTGTGATTCTACTCCTGTATGTAGATGACCTATTTGTAATAGGAGATGACAGATTGATTATTGATACAAAGAGGAAACTTGCTGCCGAGTTCGATAAGAAGGACTTGGGGATGATGCACTATTTTCTAGGCATGGAGGTGTGGCAGAGTGCATATGGGATCTTCCTTAGACAAGGGAAGTATACTATAGATATCTTGAAGAGGTTTGGGATGATGCATTGCAAGGCCATGGCCACACCTATGGCATCAAATATGAAGCTTCTTTGTGACGCTTCATCTGAGCCGGTGGATGTCTCTATGTATCGTCAGATGATTGGGTCCTTGATGTACCTGACGAATACGAGACCATATATTTGCTTTGCGGTGAATACATTGAGCCAGTTCCTGACAGATCTGAGGAGTGTTCACCTGGTTGCTGTAAAGCATATTCTGAGGTACCTGAAGGGTACAGTTGATTATGGGCTCAAGTATGATGCGAATCAAAAGTTTAACCTACGGGGTTATGTTGATTCAGATTGGGCAGGCAGTGCTGCAGATAGGAAGAGTACTTCTGGGTGCAGCTTCAGTATGGGATTAGGTCTGATCTCTTGGTTTAGCAGGAAGCAATCCCGCGTAGCATTGAGTATAGCCGAAGCAGAGTATGTTGCAACTTGTTTGGCTAGTTGTGAGGCAGTATGGCTAAGGAAGCTACTCTCTGAGTTATTTGATCTACCGTTGGAGGCTTCTGGTATCTTCTGTGACAACCAGAGTTGTGTGAAGCTGTCTGAGAACTCGGTGTTCCACGACAGGTCAAAACACATAGAGATCAAATATCACTATATCAGGGATATGGTGCAGAGGGGAGCAGTGAAGCTCCTGTATGTTGCGACAGATGAGCAAATTGCAGATGTGTTGATGAAGCCACTAGCCAAAGTGAAGTTCGAGTACTTCAGAGAGAGGCTTGGTGTTCTTCGAATCGACGACACTTCGAGGAAGAAGTGATGGAGACATTTGTTATAGCCATTCCTAGCATGGTGGAAGGGAGATCCTTCACATGGCTGTGGATGTAAGTGCTGGATGATGAGCATCATGATGATGTTCTAGTTTTTGCTGGATATGATCAGTTGGATCATTTATGTATGTACGCATCATGTTGGATGCTGGATATGATCAGTTGGATCATTTATGTATGTACGCATCATGTTGGATGCTGGATATGATCAGTTGGATCATTTATGTATGTATGCATCATGTTGGATGCTTGGATCATGTATCTGTATATGTATCAGGTGGATACATTGTATGATCAGGTAGATACATTGTGTGGATCATGTATCTATGTATGTATCAGGTGGATACACTGTGTATGGTGATATGTATCAGGTAGATACTTGGTATGCATCAGGTAGATGCATTGTATGATCAGGATGATCGTGGATGACGAGCTTCTCCAGATGACATGCATCAGGACGATGCAGAGATGATGATCAGGACGATCATGTGTACATCAGGATGATGTATGGTGAGTATCAGGATGATACTCTATGGCCGTGGAACAGGTTGTGTAGATGAGCATGTCTGGGAGATCCTATAGGTCGGAGTTTTGTACCTGTAACAGCCTGGGATGCTCTTTCGAGACATTGCTCTGGGAGGACATATAATAGCGCCCTGGGAGATCCTTCAGGTCAGAGTTATGTACCCGTAACATCCTGGGATGCTCTTTCGAGGTTTTGTCCTATGGCATGTAATTTTCTCCTGGGAGATCTGGACAGGATGAAAAGGGCCTCAGATGCTTCAGCCAGGTTTTGTCATGACCACATGTAATTTGCTCCTGGGAGATCTGGACAAGATGAAAAAGGCCTCAGATGCTTCAGCCAGGTTTTGTGGTGGACCACATGTAATTTGCTCCTGGGAGATTTGGATAGGATGAAAAAGGCCTCATATGCTTTAGCTAGGTTTTGTGGTGAGATCACATGTAATGTGCTCCTGGGAGATCCGACAGGTATAGCTGTGTGCTTGTAACATCCTGGGATGCTTTAGCTAGGTTTTGTGATCGGTCACATGTAATGTGCTCCTGGGAGATCCGACAGGTAGAGTTGTGTGCTCGTAATAGCCTGGGATGCTACCGCTAGGTTTTGTGACACACGTAATAAGTCCCGAGGATTCCACAGTACGGCCAGTGATGAAGACCTACAGGTGGTGGGCCTACATCCAGTATGAAAAAGGACTGGCTCTGTAGAAATTCCTATGACGAGTAGAGTCAGAGATTGGTTGAGATAGCAGCAGCAGTGACGATGACGATGACGATGATCCAGAGAAGAAGACTTGTGCTAGCAGATCTGTGTCGAGAAATACCTTCCTAGTTAAGAGGGAGTGTTGATGTATATGTAACTTCGGAATGTATTTCATCCATGTATTTCATTTATATATTATTGTACTCCGATAGAGATGTGTCATTCCTCTATACGGAAGTGTCGTCATGTGTATTGACAAGTGTTGTAAGTATGGAAACTTGTCGATGGGTTATTAGACCACCATGTGTGGGGTCGACCCTGATTTATATAATATATGGTTGATGTACCTGTTATCACCTAAACTGTAGTTACCCCTATGGATGTATCCACTCATGGATGGCAATAGGGAAGGGCAACTCAAAAGGTGCAACCACGATCACCTCGACCTCCAATATATGGTTATCACGCCAGTCGAGGCAACCTTCACTTTATGTTATCTAGCCCAGACAACAAAGGGGGAGACCCGATCTACTCCCGACAAGAGAGATCAAAACCAAGACACCAAATCAAGTTGGTTCTAAGTGAAGTAAGGTGTATGGTTTATCCTAGACCTTTGGATGAAGTCACAAGACAAGTGAGGGGTTTAATGAGTGTAGCTTTAGTTCGTTGTTAATGTGAGAGTGACTTATCATAATTGAATGAAAGGTCCGGGTTTAGAGTACTAGTCAATGTGAGAAAATCCACTGCCTTGGGAACCGTGTCCAATGCAGGGTAGTTAGGGGTTGAATTGGGGCTAACTAGTACAAGTGACAAGCTTGATCATAATACATGATGGCATCAAGGGTTAGTTCACCACACTAAGGTCAAACCACAAGTTAATCCAACAATCTAGGAAAGTCGAATTGACTTGGAGAGAGACCAGTGCCTTGGGAATTGGGATAATGGAGTCAAAGTGAGGTTAACTTGTGGTTAGGAACTCCTATTGCATGAGACAAGTGGGAAATTAAAGTTTTGATGGATGAATAGGTTTGGATCTAGGTTTGACCAAAGTGGACCACAATCCCTTAAAATAAGGAATGCTATCCCCAAGGCAAGATTTGACAAGGTGACCTACTAGACCTAGGTTTTGAAATATTCCCGTTCCAAATCCACTTAAATCTCAAGTACCCACGTCCTAGAAGTGGACAAACTCCCTTCTTCAAGGTGGTGCAACTTTGTCCAAGGAGGCCTAGAAGTGAGATAAGTGGGGTCAAGACAAGTCCGATGACATCCAAACTTTAGATCTGGATAGGTTAGTCAAGTAGGAGTATGGATCTACAATTTCAAGTCAATCCGATGGCTAGATCTTACTAGATCTGAGTTTGAAGATACCAAGTGGTCCAAAATGGGGATTAAATCCCTTAAAATGTGGAATAGGGCCCACAAGGTAGAAATCAGAAAATTGACAATCTGGGGGTAGGTTATTGGATGTGTAGATTATGAATCAAGCGGGATCTCAACTACCCATCAACTAGATCTAGGCCAACTCACCCTCACCAAGAAGTGCGCCCTTGCTTGGGGAAGCTAGTTTGGCTTGGGAAGAGGGTCAAATGGAAGCCAATCCTCACCAAACTATAGATCCGGGATGCCGTGGATGCTATAGAGGTGGGTTTTCAATATTATGCCCAACAACCCACTAGATCTAAATAGATTTGAGAAAATGTAACAATGAGGGTTTGAAGAAATAAGGGTTTTATCGATTTATGAGCTATGTCAATGGATTGGATCAAGGTAAGAGAAACAAACCTATGGATCTTACCTGGGTAACCTTTTAGATGCCTTGATGATGATGATCTATGCAAACCCGATCAATTTGAGAAGCTTTGAGGTAGTTTTCTATGCAATCGATTTAGTCCAAGAAGCCAATGCGCCCTCTCTCCTGCACAACAAACGTCAACAATATCAGATTTGATGTAATCAAGAGATAAGACTAATGCCACAAGAGAAGTAACAGAAAGATAGCATAGATCACAATGATGCTAATGATAACCCCCTGATACAAGCAAATGCCAAGAAAGTCGATTTGAAGAAGCCTTACAAAATCGCCCTTGTTGAAGTCGCCCTCCTGTAGACAAGACAATGATTTCCAAAATAGATAGATCTTACCACAAATTCCAAATGCTAGGTTGCAATAGACTTTCCAATCACCATCTAAGAACACCAGATGCAAAGGAGACCACAAGAATTTTCACAAGAAATTTTTTCTATACTAATAATCCAAGAGCCAAAGACCCCTTACAATGAGAAGCTCTCTCCTTTAAATAGGAAGGAGAGGCATCCAAATCCTAACCACTTTTTGAATGAGTGGCTAAGATTAAAAGATACAAATGTCTAATCAATGGTTGAGATGAGCTCAACAATAAAATACATGGATCACTAATAAAATATAATATGAGTGGACAAAATCGCCCCAGAAGAGGGGAATCCCACCAAATCATGATGACAAAATACAATAGGGGGCTTATGGTGGGTCCAAGGGGTAATTTTATCCCTCCTTGGTCAATCCCCATAGCACAATAATCATAAAATAATCATCAATGTACCAAATCGTGCCTCCATGGTCAAATCGTAGGCCTCAAAAGACCTCAGAAATCCTTAGAAAGTGCCATAAGTGATGGATGCGGCCCCGATGAAGCTGAAACTGCTGGAGGAGGTGTGGAAGACCCCGATCTATCATCACTGATCATCCCATGCTATAACATTGCCTCAGTAGCCCAAATCGATTTCCTCAATAACCATTTCTACCAATCCTGAAATGCCTCGGGAAGCGTGAAACTGCCCCAAACTGCCTCCTGGAGTGCCTGCGCTGTCAAGGTGAGGGAACCAATGTGTCCGGGAGGGGGGTAATATGGTAAAAACAAGTGGCTGGACCACCCCCTCCAAGCACAGCGCCCTAGGTCAACCGGATAAAAATCACATCTGCTCTTACAGGGTCTCCGACAGACCAAAATTGCACTGGGATAGCCTACTGAGGCTCAATCATCACTGTAAGTGCCCGAAACTGAAAACAAACTGTCTCATCGGACTCAAAAGGTCCAAATCCATCCAAAATGTGTACTCATACACCCTATGAGTCTCTGCATGATCAAGATATATATCCAATATACCGGAACAGGGTAAATAATAATAATATGTAAATAATCAAATACTGCTGTAAACCATGAATCATCATCATAACCCTGTAGCTGCTGCATAGAATCATCATGTACATGTATATAGACCATATATCATTTGTCCATATCATCATAAGGTCTAACCATCTCATGTCCTATGGTTGACCTTGGTCAGACTAGGCCTAACCAAATCAACATGACCAAATATAACTGAGACCATCACTGGAAGCTGCTGCAAAGTGTCAAAGGTTAATGCATGCTCTACAACTTATTCAAATAACAATTATAACACAAAGTAATCATTACTGGCGATCTAAATCCAAATATATAATGTCATTAATTATTATTATTACTCAGGTTAGACTTTCAGGATCATACTCACTTCATAGTTGTGATCAATTTGCTAGTGAAGGGTGAAGGCTAAAATAACTGGCTAGGCTAAGGGATGACTTGACCGGCTTAACTTTGTGACACTCTGGCAAAGTGAAAGGGAATACACACCGTAGTATATACTGAATGAGCAACAACACAAGGAATGGCGGTGTCTCACAAATGGATGAGTTGTTCAAAGAGGGTTTATTCACCTTTAACAGATGCGCACAATCCATAATACAAATAAGGCCAGCAATTGTTTTGATATAGCATTTAAGTTCCATTGCTTTTCAGGCCTGAAGTTTCCATAGCCTTGGTCTATGTGTGTTTATAAACACATTGCATAGATTTACATTTATTTTAGGCTTTCTGCTGTAGGTGTGTTTTTAAGGCACTTGTTTACCTGAGCACTTCTAGGTGTGTCATGGACAACTTGTTTACCTAGGTATTTATTTTTCCATGAGATATAACATTTTATTTTCATGGCCATTTTAATTTGGCATGCCTTTCATTCATGTGTGTTTAGAAACACATTGCATGAATGGGCTTTTCATACAAGATATAGCATTTCATTTTCCAGATTTTGTATTCATGGCAGCACTAAAAGTTTTAGGTTTAGCCAACACAACTTTAGTGACTAGGGGGAATTCCAAGGAACTCCAACTCACCATAGGTAAGTTTTGTCACCAACTCAGAGCCAAGACACAATAAACAGGGAAGCTCATCCAATACAAAGGCTACAGTGGGGAAAAGTCCTCCATGCCACTAGTCAAGTAGTAAGTCAGGGTGATAAACTAAAAGGTAGGCAATGGATGGGTGAAGACAATAAATAATGGAGCCAACACTAGCAAGCCAAGGTATGGTGGAATGATCACCTCTATTCTCCCTAAGGAGGGTAAAACAAATGAGTATGAATAGTGAAATTCTAAGTCTGAGTAGGGACAATATAATATTTATAATAAGATCAACCAGGTCCACATATCTATATGATCGCCAGACCATGACACTAAGTGCTAAGACATGCTATAAGAATAAATATAAAAGCAATATAACCATAACACAATGATATACATGCTGAGTCATATACCTGACTGCTCATCAACCTGTACCATCATCTGTCCTCTGAAACTGCTGTTGTAACTCTGGGCACTACTGACTGCTCTGTACGAATGGTATAATGGCTACATCGGTCATCTCTCTGAGTGTCCTGAGACTCAGTCATGGCATGGGGAATATACAATGATGTCCACAATCTGATAGTGATCCAATATAGATGCTCATCTCAGCATCTCAAATGTAAGGGAACTGGCTGAATAGTGTACTGACATCAGAAAAATAATGTATGGTAGCCCGGCTACTATATATGTGATAACATCTGGCTCCGGCTGGGACAAGTGCTCTGTTTAAATGAGCGCTTGAGAACCTCAGAATCTCTGGTCCTCGAACTCTGCTACTCGAATCCACGATCCAACACTCTACCATTTTGCTTCCATCTTTTTATTTTTGCAACCTATTTCTGCATTCACAAACATCAAAATACCTCATGCCGCATGTGTGGGAAAAATATAAAATCAATTGAAATAAAATCTATTCTATGTCAGAAATATAAATGCATGAAATATATAATGCAGAAAGTAAATTAAACTACTAACATAATTTGCAAAATTTGAAATTTATTGTGCGGGAAAAAGAAAAGTGACAGGTACTCAATTAAACTAGGAGCTTACAAAGGAGCTTAGAGATAAACAAGGTGCTAGACTCAACAGTTGAAAAGACTAACTACCGCCCAAGTAGGCTTATTTGGTTTCCTACCTACTCTAATCTACCAGGCAATGCAAGTGGAGAGATCCCAACTATGTGGGATCAGGGATGTGATCCCTTAAGTCCCTCTGATTGACAGGATATAAAATACGTCGTCCACTACCAGTGGTTAGAAAGCACATGCCATCAATGCATTGCTCTACTGTGAAAGGTCCAACCCATAAGTCATCAGCCTGTCCCGATCTTATATGCAATAAATGGTTGGGAATGACGACTTGACTTCTTGTATGAAACCTATTTCTATTGACAGACTCAGGAATTACTCCAATATTACGAATAGGCATGGGATGGATTTCAGCAGGGTTTTTCGGTTGAGGTGTGATAATCCTTGAGCTCCTCCTAGAAGGAACTGCATCAACTCTGGGTGGACCACCATCTAAGGAAATAGCAATTCTGCCAACAAGGACCTCCCTAACTCCTCTTCTTGTTTCTTGGACTACTTCATTTGACTCTTCCTCGTGGGGAGATACAGTTCTCTTAACAACTTCACCTACAGTCCAGAAATCTCTATGTTCGTCCAAGGGAGGTGGTTCCCGAGATATGATAGTGTTATGGCTAGAGCCTTCCCCTGAAGGAACTGGAATGACCATGTTTTCCAATCTAGTAGAAACTGACTCAGAATAAAATGTAGAGGAACTAGGAATGTGAGAAAGATCATGAATATGATGACTAGATGACTTAGATGGTAGAAGAAAATTAGGGACATGAGGATATGCAGATAAAACGTGGCTTTGAGGTTCTGAAGGAGTTTGAAAAATAGCAAGGTTATTTAGATTAAAATCTCCTTCAGGAGCATCATTGATTAAGGCATCCTCTTCCCAACTTAAAGAGTTATCATGAACTTGAATTAGGCTACCATCTTCTAGAGATAAATGAGATAGAGAATCTTCTATATCAGAATAATGGGAGGCTTCATACTCTTCATTTGTTTCAACCCTAGTAGATGTTGCAATATTGTTTTCCCATGGGTAAATAGGTGCAAGCCCTTGGCTTTCTCTTTCTCTATTGTGATTAGTCAAGGCAAACCATTCCCTAATAGTGAAAGGAATTCTTTCTCCCCTCCTAATCTCATCAAATTCATCTTCATGCATTGGATTCTCAATATTTTCCTCATCATTTGTTTGATCATAAAGGTTTTCTATTGGGGGAGTTTGTTCCAAACTTTGATCATTAGGCAAATTTTCATCTCTTCCTATATTTCTTATGCCATCATTAACTTCCTCAAGTGTGTGATTTTCCATAGAAGGTTCTTGAATGATTTCATTGTTTTGTTCATGACCTTGAGGTTGATTTTCATGTCTTCTCAATTCATCTATTTCCTCAGCAAATTCATTTCTAAGTAATTCCAAGTTGATTGTTCTTGCAATTTCATCTGTTTGCTCATCTTCCCAAGAGGAATCAGAATCTTCCATGAGCATACACATATTTTGATCAACTCCATATAATTCATCCTCATATTCAACAAGGTTAGTTTTGGCATTATTTAACAATTCATACCCATATGTGTTTTTTAGCCCTTCATCGAATGATTCAACATGCTCATTATAACAAGGTTCTCTGTTAACCCGAATCAAAGCTCCATCAGGGTTGGGAACACAAATAAATGATAAATCCATCATAAGGTATCCACCTAGACCAGCCACCCATTTTCTAGATAACAACATTCCATACACTGGGGGTAAGTCAATGACATCTACATCCATCATGGTAGAAATGACTGAACATGCAAAAAGATCAGCTCTAAGGTTTTTTATCAAACCATAAGATGGCACTCGTTGGGAATCTATACCACAGAAATTTTCATAAGGTCTAGTCACTTCAAGTCCCATTTCCTTCATAACTTGTAAAGGCATAACATTCATTGCTGCTCTAGAATCCAACATACAATTATGAAGGAGCATGTTTTGAATGTGCAAGGTAAGGTAAAAGGGAGAGTGACCACCGCTCTTTCTTTCATAAATGGCTGAATGGATGTTTATTGGTGGATCCTTCTCTGTTTCACTAGGTAGTGTTCCACTAAGCTTTTGGATATGACATGATTCTAGGACCGGTTCAGGAGTTTTCTCTTGGCCAATGGCATCGAAAAATTCCTCTACTTGGCATCTAACAGAGGGCACCTTCATCAACTCAGTGACAGGGATATTACACATTATCTTGCTTAACTCTTTCTTCATATCAATCTTAAGATCATAATCATCCATAGCAAGATCTTCCTCTTCCTTTTTATCTTCATCAATCTTTTTATGTTTATCAAGGAAAGAAGGTTGGGAGGTGCTTCCTCGTTTATAAATCGGATACTTTGGTTGTTCTTTAGGTTTTGGGATCTCTATGGCATAACATGAGGAACTAGGTTCTTCTACCATGTCTTCTTCTTGTTCCCAAGGCTCTTCTTCTAAAAGAATTCTTCCAAAGTCTTCATCATAAGATAAGTCATTCATAAAGTTGATGTTTTCTGGTTGGTCATCATGGTCAATGGTGCCAGAGGGTTCTTGTTCTTCTTCATCACACCAATTGACTTCCTTCTTCTCAGAGTTTTCTGGATACTCAGGTCGTCGCCTATCCCTATCCCCATCAGGCCTCCTATTATTAGTCCAGTAAGGTTTAGGGCCATAAGGATTTCTATGTCTCTCAGGGTCATTCAAACTTGCCACATTCTTTGTTAGGACAGTTAATTGTTTCATCATTTCTTGCATGACTTCTAAAGTGTCCTTTGATTCCTTTGGCACACTCACAAGTTCCTTTGGTTTTCGAAGTCTGGGGTCAGATCTGGAAGTGGATGGGGTAAATTGATCGAAAAAGTTTTGTTTCCCCATGGATGCTACATTTTGTTCAACCATCTTGGCATTTGATTGAGCGGTCTTTAAGTCACTTGGGTTTTTATCCTTTAGCTGATAACCAACCCATCCCTCAAAAGCATTCAAGTAGTGGATAACAACTGCTTGGTCTTTTGGTCTGATTTCTTCAGGGATAACAGCTACAGTCTTGTCGAATCTTATGTTAAACTCATGGACTGTTTCATTTTCTCTCTTCTTAATGTCAAAAAGTTGATGTAAGAGAAATTTCCCATCTAACTTTCAGGACCACTCGCTATTTAGCTTGTTGACAAAGTTGTCATACCCATCAATGGATGAGGTGGGAAACCTGTCAAACCACTTCCTAACATCTCCTTCCAAAGATGCCAGGAGACCCATCATGAAAACATCTTCCTCAGATGCTCCATATGCTTCCATGTGTTCCCATACTTTATCAATGTGGTCTTCAATTGATATAGCAAATACTCCATCAAATCTGGGAACTTTTTCAAAATACTTTTCAGGCATGTCATGGGGTGCTCCCTGAATTTGGGAAAAGTCTAAAGGAGATGGTTTTGCCTTCCTTCCAAAAATACTAGGAGCTTGTGGAGGAGGAACATTCTGGTTTCCAGAGTTTGTTCCAGCCATTGGATTTGGTAAGTTTGTGTTTAAGTTTGAACTAGGAGATGAGAGAGGAACCGAATTAATCAAAGGGGATCCTGAAGCTCTGTTTGGAGAATCGTTAACGAATTTCCAAAAGAAGTTAGATGATTGTGCTTTGGGATCTCTTTTACGATATGTAATTGGGGTTCCTTCAACTTGATCCAAGTTTACTTTACTTCTCATGTTATAAGGATGTAAATGAGCTCGCTCCTCAGCGGAGTCACGATTGGGAGTCGCCAGGTAGATTTAAACTCTTCTACCAAGATATGTGTCGTTGTATATGCAGGAGAGAGTGAGTAAAGACTACTAGCTTGTCCGAGGTAAGCCCTATGCCTTCAATACCAAAATGTTAGGCAAAGAGAATGGGAGGGCTTTAAGAAAGGTATGTCGAACCGAGGTAAGCTATTGCCTCCCCGACAACGACGCCAAAATGTTATCACCTAAACTGTAGTTACCCCTATGGATGTATCCACTCATGGATGGCAATAGGGAAGGGCAACTCAAAAGGTGCAACCACGATCACCTCGACCTCCAATATATGGTTGTCACGCCAGTCGAGGCAACCTTCACTTTATGTTATCTAGCCCAGACAACAAAGGGAGAGACCCGATCTACTCCCGACAGGAGAGATCAAAACCAAGACACCAAATCAAGTTGGTTCTAAGTGAAGTAAGGTGTATGGTTTATCCTAGACCTTAGGATGAAGTCACAAGACAAGTGAGGGGTTTAATGAGTGTAGCTTTAGTTCATTGTTGATGTGAGAGTGACTTATCATAATTGAAGACAAGGTCCGGGTTTAGAGTACTAGTTAATGTGAGAAAATCCACTGCCTTGGGAACCGTGTCCAATGCAGGGTAGTTAGGGGTTGAATTGGGGCTAACTAGTACAAGTGACAAGCTTGATCATGATACATGATGGCATCAAGGGTTAGTTCACCACACTAAGGTCAAACCACAAGTTAATCCAACAATCTAGGAAAGTCGAATTGACTTGGAGAGAGACCAGTGCCTTGGGAATTGGGATAATGGAGTCAAAGTGAGGTTAACTTGTGGTTAGGAACTCCTATTGCATGAGACAAGTGGGAAATTAAAGTTTTGATGGATGAATAGGTCTGGATCTAGGTTTGACCAAAGTGGACCACAATCCCTTAAAATAAGGAATGCTATCCCCAAGGCAAGATTTGACACGGTGACCTACTAGACCTAGGTTTTGAAATATTCCCGTTCCAAATCCACTTAAATCTCAAGTACCCACGTCCTAGAAGTGGACAAACTCCCTTCTCCAAGGTGGTGCGACTTTGCCCAAGGAGGCCTGGAAGTGAGATAAGTGGGGTCAAGACAAGTCCAATGACATCCAAACTTTAGATCCGGATAGGTTAGTCAAGTAGGAGTATGGATCTACAATTTCAAGGCAATCCGATGGCTAGATCTTACTAGATCTGAGTTTGAAGATACCAAGTGGTCCAAAATGGGGATTAAATCCCTTAAAATGTGGAATAGGGCCCACAAGGTAGAAATCAGAAAAGTGACAATTTGGGGGTAGGTTATTGGATGTGTAGATTATGAATCAAGCAGGATCTCAACTACCCATCAATTAGATCTAGGCCAACTCACCCTCACCAAGAAGTGCGCCCTTGCTTGGGGAAGCTAGTTTGGCTTGGGAAGAGGGTCAAATGGAAGCCAATCCTCACCAAACTATAGATCCGGGATGCCGTGGATGCTATAGAGGTGGGTTTTCAATATTATGCCCAACAACCCACTAGATCTAAATAGATCTGAGAAAATGTAACAATGAGGGTTTGAAGAAATAAGGGTTTTATCGATTTATGAGCTATGTCAATGGATTGGATCAAGGTAAGAGAAACAAACCTGTGGATCTTACCTGGGTAACCTTGTAGATGCCTTGATGATGATGATATATGCAAACCCGATCAATTTGAGAAGTTTTGAGGTAGTTTTCTATGTAATCGATTTAGTCCAAGAAGCCAATGCGCCCTCTCTCCTGCACAACAAACGTCAACACTATTAGATTTGATGTAATCAAGAGATAAGACTAATGCCACAAGAGAAGTAACAGAAAGATAGCATAGATCACAATGATGCTAATGATAACCCCCTGATACAAACAAATGCCAAGAAAGTCGATTTGAAGAAGACTTGCAAAATCGCCTTTGTTGAAGTTGCCCTCCTGTAGACAAGACAATGATTTCCAAAATAGATAGATCTTACCACAAATTCTAAATGCTAGGTTGCAATAGACTTTCCAATCACCATCTAAGAACACCAGATGCAAAGGTGACCACAAGAATTTCCACAAGAAAGTTTTTCTCTACCAATAATCCAAGAGCCAAAGACCCCTTACAATGAGAAGCTCTCTCCTTTAAATAGGAAGGAGAGGCATCAAAATCCTAACAAGTTTTTGAATGAGTGGCTAAGATTAAAAGATACAAATGTCTAATCAATGGTTGAGATGAGCTCAACAATAAAATACATGGATCACTAATAAAATATAATATGAGTGGACAAAATCGCCCTAGAAGAGGGGAATCCCACCAAATCATGATGACAAAATACAATAGGGGGCTTATGGTGGGTCCAAGGGGTAATTTTATCCCTCCTTGGTCAATCCCCATAGCACAATAATCATAAAATAATCATCACTGTACCAAATCGTGCCTCCATGGTCAAATCGTAGGCCTCAAAAGACCTCAGAAATCCTTAGAAAGTGCCATAAGTGATGGATGCGGGCCCCGATGAAGCTGAAACTGCTGAAGGAGGTGTGGAAGACCCCGATCTATCATCACCGATCATCCCATGCCATAACATTGCCTCATTAGCCCAAATCGATTTCCTCAATAACCATTTCTACCAATCCTGAAATGCCTCGGGAAGCGTGAAACTGCCTCCTGGAGTGCCTGCGCTGTCAAGGTGAGGGCACCAGTGTGTCCGGGAGGGGGGTAATATGGTAAAAACAAGTGGCTAGACCACCCCATCCAAGCACAACGCCCTAGGTCAACCGTATAAAAATCACATCTGCTCTGACAGGGTCTCCGACAGACCAAAACTGCACTGGGATAGCCTACTGAGGCTCAATCATCACTGTAAGTGCCCGGAACTGAAAACAAACTGTCTCATCGGACTCAAAAGGTCCAAATCCATCCAAAATGTGTACTCATACACCCTATGAGTTTCTGCATGATCAAGATATATATCTAATATACCGGAACAGGGTAAATAATAATAATCTGTAAATGATCAAAAACTGTTGTAAACCATGAATCATAATCATAACCCTTTAGCTACTGCATAGAATCATCACGTACATGTATATAGACCATATATCATCTGTCCATATCATCATAAGGTCTAACCATCTCATGTCCTATGGTTGACCTTGGTCAGACTAGGCCTAACCAAATCAACATGACCAAATATAACTCAGACCATCACTGGAAGCTGCTGCAAAGTGTCAAAGGTTAATGCATGCTCTACAACTTATTCAAATAACAATTATAACACAAAGTAATCATTACTGGCGATCTAAATCCAAATATATAATGTCATTAATTATTATTATTACTCAGGTTAGACTTTCAGGATCATACTCACTTCATAGCTGTGATCAATTTGCTAGTGAAGGGTGAAGGCTAAAATAACTGGCTAGGATAAGGGATGACTTAACCGGCTTAACTTTGTGACACTTTGGCAAAGTGAAAGGGAATACACACCGTAGTATATACTGAATGAGCAACAACACAGGGAATGGCGGTGTCTCACAAATGGATGAGTTGTTCAAAGAGGGTTTATTCACCTTTAACAGATGCGCACAATCCATAATACAAATAAGGCCAGCAATTGTTTTGATATAGCATTTAAGTTCCATTTCTTTTCGGGCCTGAAGTTTCCATAGCCTTGGTCTATGTGTGTTTATAAACACATTGCATAGATTTACATTTATTTTAGGCTTTCTGTTGCAGGTGTGTTTTTAAGGCACTTGTTTACCTGAGCACTTCTAGGTGTGTCATGGACAACTTGTTTACATAGGTATTTATTTTTCCATAATATATAACATTTTATTTTCATGGCCATTTTCATTTGGCATGCCTTTCATTCATGTGTGTTTAGAAACACATTGCATGAATGGGCTTTTCATACAAGATATAGCATTTCATTTTCCAGATTTTGTATTCATGGCAGCACTAAAAGTTTCAGGTTTAGCAAACACAACTTTAGTGACTAGGGGGAATTCCAAGGAACTCCAACTCACCATAGGTAAGTTTTGTCACCAACTCAGAGCCGAGACACAATAAACAGGGAAGCTCATCCAATACAGAGGCTACAGTGGGGAAAAGTCCTCCATGCCACTAGTCAAGTAGTAAGTCAGGGTGATAAACTAAAAGGTAGGAAATGGATGGATGAAGACAATGAATAATGGAGACAACACTAGCAAGCCAAGGTATGGTGGAATGATCACCTCTATTCTCCCTAAGGAGGGTAAAACCAATGAGTATGAATAGTGAACTTCTAAGTCTGAGTAGGGACAATATAATATTTATAATAAGATCAACCAGGTCCACATATCTATATGATCACCAGACCATGATACTAAGTGCTAAGACATGCTATAAGAATAAATATAAAAGCAATATAACCATAACACAATGATATACCTACTGAGTCATATACCTGACTGCTCATCAACCTGTACCATCATCTGTCCTTTGAAACTGCTGCTGTAACTCTTGGCACTATTGACTGCTCTGTACGAATGGTATAATGGCTACATCGGTCATCTCTCTGAGTGTCCTGAGACTTTGTCATGGCATGGGGAATATACAATGCTGTCCACAATCTGATAGTGATCCAATATAGATGCTCATCTTAGCATCTCAAATGTAAGGGAACTGGCTGAATAGTGTACTGGCATCAGAAAAATAATGTATGGTAGCCCGGCTACTATATATGTGATAACAGTACCTAGCTAGACAAGTTGGCCCCATAAGGTCACTGGGAAAACAGATCAAGTATAAATAGAGATTGGGAGATCTCTATTTGGATCACTCAAAAACTCATTCTTCCTTCACTCGGAAAGTGGCGTACATGTGAGGAGGAGGATCATCTACTACTAGGAGACTATCTTTGTGTATTTTGGTTGTACTTTGGTCAAGCCATTGCTCTCTCTATCTCTAAGGAAGTTGTGGGGTTTTTCACCTTAGGGTTTTCCCCACGGAAACTATGTGTCTCTTGTCTCTCATGCTTTTGCTTCTTGTGATGATTGACATGCTTGTTATGATTGATATGCATTGATATACTGTACATGTTATTCTCTCAGTAAAGATCCTAGAGTATTGTGAATTAATGCTCAAAATTTAAAATTATCTTGTAACTTCGACAAGGATCTTATAATTTTTTAGTATTCTTTGACAACTCTCTGATAATAGCCAACTAATTCCAAGAAGCTTCTTACGTTGGTCTCATTCTTTGGGGTTGGACAACTAGACATAGCTTCGATCTTATTAGGGTGTATCTTTAATCCTTCTTTAGATATGACAATCCTGATATATTTAATCTCCTTCTTAAAGAATTTTCATTTTCTTTACTTAGCATATAAATGGTATTCACGTAGCATCTACAACAATAGGAAGAAATGCGATAAGTGTTACATTCCTCCTCATTTTGAGAATATATTAGGATGTCATCAATGAATACCAAAACACACTTGTCTAAATACTTTTGGAACACATCATTTGTTAATTAAATGAAAAGTATGGAGCATTTGTCAATGCAAAGGGGAAAACTAGGAACTCATAACGCCCATATATAGTTCTAAAAGAATTCTTTGGTACGTTAATTTATGCCACTCTCATATGATGATACCCAAAACTTGATTCGAACTTTGAAAAAAAATTTCCCATTTGAGTTAATAAAGAGGATCATCAATTTGGGTAGGAGGTACTTGTTCTTAATTGTCACTTTATTCAACATTCTATAACCAATGCACATCCAAAAGGTTCCATCCTTCTTATTGACTTGCAATAGGTGTGCTACCCAAGGTGATGCACTTGGTCATATGAACCCTTTGTCTAATAATTCTTGTAATTGCAGCTTAAATTCACCCAACTCATTAGTTTGAAATATATTCTAGGCCTTAGATATTGGCATTGTGTTATGTTATGATTTATTGTTGCCATTGTTGTCCATTGGAAGCCACTTAAGTCACCCTTCACATAAAGGGGAACAATGAGAAGAAATGGTGATGGAATGAAAATAACTAACATGTTGAAATCGGAAGGAAAATTTTATTTTTTGGTGTTACAAATCTCAAATTACCAACATATCCCACTTGTAGTTGAAATATTTCCTCTATAGAGATTATGTGATGTTTCAAGGCCTTAAGAATCACTCATGAGCAACAAAGGGAATTGTAATTACATACAGGCTAGATATTCCATACGTAGGTCATATGTGGTAGTCTAGGTTAACATGCATGGACCATCAACCCCATAGCAAATTAATATGGTATTAGGCCCTAAAATTAGTTCAGATGCCATGGTCTAGGCCACGAGAACCATCGCGAATGTTACAAATATTGAAATGGCCACCATATCTTGCTTGTAAGGTAAAATAATTATGTCTAGGGCCCTACACATGGACCATGAGTCATATAGTAAATTTATTAACCATGGAACATTATTTAGGTTATGAGAACCATTATTGGTTTACTTAACCTATAAATACTAAACCATGGTTGGTTTATTGGTTTACATAACCATGGACAAATCAACAACAACAATGACAGCGATGATGATGACAATGATGATCATGATGATCTCACATGTAGGCTAGAGATTCTTATGTGGTAATCTAGGTTAACATGCATGGACCATCAACCCCATGGAAAAGTAACATGGCATTAGACCCTAAGTTTATTTCATAGGACATGGTCTAGGCCACGAGAACCATCCTTAATGTTACAAATATTGAAATGGCCACCATAAATAATGCCACTAAGACACTGACCTAACACAACCAATACATGTAAAAGACTCATGCACTTGTCACACTTGACCCATGCAATGAATTCATGCATCTTGGAAGCGTCAACCTCTAACCCCCTCACCTCGTACCTAACCTTATAAACATTTAACCTTTGCATCAAACCTAGATTGTTGAAGCCTGCTCTTTTTCAAACTGTACAAATTCCCATATGTTCTCCAGTTCTTCTCAAAACAAGAGGATGAAGTAACTTGAGAGAGGACCCTCATGGCTAACTGTTGTAGAATGGGGCATGATGCCCCATGATTTTTCCCACCAACCATGGGGATTCTTAACCCTCCTAGAAGTTCTCATCCCTCCCTCATGAATGAAGCTCAAAGCACTCAACCACTTGAGCTATTTATCCATCAAGTTCAAAGTACTCAATGCGTTCTTTGTATACAATGCAAAAATCATTAATATGTGTTAGTAATTACCAAGTAATTTGTTCACTATATAATCTATCAACTAAGTAATTTGTTCACTACATGAAATACCAACCAAGAAATTAACAATGAGGACTTTTGGGGGAGGTTCTAAAAAGACCCCCCCCTAAAGGTGTTTTTGAAGGCTTTTATTTAAACCCCCCCCTAAAGGTGTTTTTGAAGGCGGTTATTTAAAAAACCCCCAAAAGTCATGAGAATTCTCATGACTTTTGGGGGAGGTTCTAAAACAACCCCCCCTAAAGGTGTTTTTGAAGGTGGTTATTTAAACCCCCCCCTAAAAGTCATGAGAATTCTCATGACATTTTGGGGGGGTTTAAATAACCGCCTTCAAAAAAACCTTAGGGGGGGGGGGGGTCTTTTTAGAATCGCCCCCAAAATTTTTGAGAATTGGACTTTTGGGGGGGCTTTTAAACAATCGCCTTCAAAAACACCTTTTGGGGGGGTGTCTTTCCAACCCCCCCCCACAAAAGTCCTGTCAAGACTTTTGGGGGGGGGGTTTGTTAGGACTACCCCCAAAGACCTACATATATATATATATATATATATATATATATATATTTTTTTTTTTTGGGGGGGGTTTAGAAAAACCGCCGCAATCTAAAACCGTCCCCAAAAGGGTAATTTGTTGTAGTGTATTATCCCCAATTTATACTTCAGATGCAACCCTGATCTCCTAGAGACAAAAGAATCCATAAATCATGGAATCTTTATCTCATCTATAAGAAATTCATTTTCTATTGATAGAAATCGAGAATTCAATGGCTCAAAGGAGACCACAAGTTCAACCATGCATCTATTTTGTAATACATACAATGAATGGGGATCTTACAATGCCATCACAAGAATTATTTGGGGAGATGGACCAATGGTAAGGGAAAACCATCATCAATGAGATTCTTTGAGAACCACCATTGAGAACAAGGGGAGGTAGATGCATGGATTTTAGCAATGCCAAAGAGTCACATACAAGTCAGTTGAACCATCAATGATACTCTTCATCGAGGAGTTGGTTGGTCCAAAACAAAGTTTGTGTACCTATTAATCTATCTCTAAATCTACAGTATAAACATAAATGACTTAACTTGCATTGTATGTATTATACATGTAATATGTATTAAATGTATGAACATTAGAAGTCATCTATGAAGTCACATGAAAAAAAAGAGAATGCTTCACCAAGTTAATAGGGACATCCAATGAGGTTCATTTAAGCAAAGGAATTTAGCCTAGTTACTTGATCCCGAGACCTCATGTTTGCTATTCACAACTCTAGACAAATCAAACCAAAACATAAGGGTAGAGTGGGGTGGGGTGAGGTTGTGAACTTGTGTGTGAATTTCTTTTGAGAGTTATTAACCTCTTTTTTTGGAGAATAACATTTTTTCATTTTTATAAATATATTTCTTCCAATTTATTATATTTTCAAATTATTACTGTTAAGGTATTTTTTAAAAATTAAGAATTTTATTTAACTATTATTTTTAGTTGGTTGAAAAAAATGATGTGATATATTTTATTGTTACTAAATTATAAAATGTATTATTTTTTTAAGAAAAAAATATATAATATTCAATTTTTGCATTATTTTTGTAAATATAATTTGTTTTTACATATGTTTTTATGAATTGAAAAATAAATACACATCTTTTGTTTATTTTGAATAGCATGGTGATTGTTCATCGGTAACGTTTAAAGAATAGAAACGAATTTGTAGTAAGCCAACTTATTATTGTATTCAATTCAATTTAGCAATAATATAAATAAATACAAATCAATCAAAGGATTAACACTAGTAGTTCAATTGGCAAATAAATGACTAGGTGACTAAAAAAGTTAGTCACAAGAGTGTTCTTAAGCTAAAAATGACTAAATTTGAGCAAACAACTAAAAATGACTAATTTAGTCATGGGATAAAAAAAATGACTAGATAATAAGTGGCATGACTAAAATGATTTAAAAAATGACTAATTTTGTCCATGGATAAAGACTAGATAACAACTACAACTAGATTAATATGAATTAGTCCAAATATTAATACGCCCTCTATAGATGATATAACCCGATGTCCCATGAGCATTTTTGATGTAGAGATGCAATTGACCATTGCAACTAATTAGGAAAGTGAATGAACTATGTTTCTCACATTTTTTTAAATAATTTATGATGGATTATTGAAATTGTTAATCACCTGAAATTGCATTAGAGAGGTGATCCAATGAAAATGGAAAATTGCAATTTTAACAATGAAATTTTACAATTTCATAATTCTGTGTGCAATGTTTAAATTGTAATTGTTATATATATATATATATATATATATATATATTAGTCGTTGTATATAATAACTTTATATAATAGTAATAATTTAAAATAGTTATATTAAATTACCCCTACTTTGCACAAATTTTCCCCTTTTTTTCCAATTTCTATTTTTTCCCCTTTTTTTCTAATTTTGAAAAGAAATTAATATTTTGTACATGTCTTTTGTATAGAAAATATTAGTTTCTTTTCAAAATTAGAAAAAAAAGAGAACAATTTTGAAATTGGAAAAAAGGGGAAAATTGTGCAAAGTGGGGATAAAATGAATTTGCAGTAAAATTCCTACTCATCTTCTTCACAGGAAGATCTAAGGGGAAATGGAGAGAAATCACAGAATGAAGGGGAAGAGGAGGCCCTATTTAGGTTTTTTCCACCATCACTAAATGCCGAGCAAAAATATTCTCGAGCTAGCCAACACTGTGATTTACATGTGAGCCCAGGTTTTTCATTTATTTGTAGAATAAATGAAATTGAAATTTGTCAAATATTCATATGATTGCACCAGGGTTTTGATTTATTTGTAGAATAAATGAAATTGAAATTTGTCAAGTATTCATTAGGTACGAGCAGTGTAGGGATAATGATACTCTATATTCTGGATTGAGATGCAGACTCCGCGGTGTTTGGTCCATTCAGTCTTATTATACGCTAAGGGTTTTTGCTTGGTTAGTGATGCCCGATGCTATTGACTTGTATGGAGATATTAATGAGGCAAAAACATAGGCCAATGAATTGTAAGAGTCATGCCAGAAGGGTTCTATAGAGATTCAATATAGGGTTCGTTAATAGAAATTACTCTGTGTTAATGGGTAGATTAAATCTCAATTTTGTTAGTGTTAGTGTTTCTCTACATCTCCAAACGATATATTGAATAATTAATTTCTTGTGATAGTCCATATCATGATATTTTTATATGTAGAAATATACTTTAGAGTGTTTGTACAAGTTCCAGGTTTATACTATGTGAAGAACCTCTTATTGATCATCGAATGAAATCAATGATCCAAATTCAGAGTGTGATCAGGGTTTGAAATCATGTTAAGTGTAATCGAGAAGATATGTGAACTGTCAGATTGTTGTAGTAAATAACATGAATTATTGACCATTGACATCAAGAGAGTATTGTAGTGGGGAAAGGTGATCCATTGAGATTCCCATGGATTGTATGAGATGTGTAACATCCTCAAACCAATGGTGATTCTACCCCCAATAACTTGTTGAGGTTATGACCTTCCAGGGTTAATAATAAAGATAGGGGTATTGAGCTTGGTTGATAGCATAATCCACAAATCTCTGAATGTAGTGAAGAAGAAACACTTGTCCAAATATGGGTGCAATCCTGAAAGGGTGGGGTGAAAACTTAACATGCGTAATGTGTTGGGGCATCGCTCTCTTGTTTCTAATGATGCAACAAAGCATTGGGGTTTGGAATCGCTCTATATTTTCCCAATGTGACTCCATCAAATTAAGTTCCCAAACCTCCAAGCACTTGCCAATATTTAGATGAGCAAGTAATCCCAATATAGAGATTGTGATGATGTTGTTATCATAATTGTGTTAAAATGGTCTACACCACGTGCCATCACGTGTACCTTGATTTTTTATTGCAATATGTCATTATTGCCTGTAAGCAGGTTTTTCAATATTTTGATTAAGGTTAAAAAATGATATTTTCTTTGGATTACTTTTCTATGCAGGCATTTTGTGGCTTTGGCTTTACGATTTGATGTCTCAAGAGAAAAAGGTGAACAATACTTTAGGAGTGCAATCATTGGTTACTCAGTAGGTGTGATTATCACAATTATTGTGATGAATTGGTTTCAGGTAGCACAAGTAAGTTGAGAAAATAATGCATTTGCATTGATTTTTTCAGCACTTGTCTTTCTATAGATTTGGGAAATTTTGTTGGTTCTTACAATTTCAAATTTTGAGATGTTTTTATCTACATTTTGACAATTGTTATTATTTGGTTGTATTATGCTGATTATTTGTTTTGTCACTTTGCGGCCTACCCTTATGTATATTGTTCCTGGTGTAATCGTATTTTTAGTATTGCATTGCATTTGGAATGGGGAAGCCAAGACAGTTGTCTCCATTTGAAATATTCCTTTATATATCACACATTTGACAAAGAAATCTAATATATGGATTGTATTGGCCAGTTGTTGGAATTTGATGAGTCTAAGACTTCTACTCAATCAAGTTTTGTCGTCACATCTCAATCAGATGGAGATATAGTAGTTGTAGATGGAAATCCATATCACAAATCATATTAGAAAGATTAGAAAGTCCACAATTTTCATCAAGGAAATTTTTGCTCTCATCCATGTCTGTTTGTTGATGATATTGGTTTTTAATTTTACCAATAGTAGATCTTGGGAATTTTCTTGGTTAGAATGAAAGTCGTATTCCTATTGTTTGATTAGACATTGATTTATTGGTCTGTGTTTATAGGGTGCTTGTAATTATGTGCTCGAAATTGGAGCATTTTTTTGTCATTATTATCTTATATTCATAAATCAACAACAAATCAATATGTTCTGCTGGTATTTTCCATTTCAAAAAAGTGATCTAGAAACTGGAGACTTGTATTCTTTTCAAATTCACCTACTTTATAAAGTTTCTTCTAGGCAGTTCAACGTGAGGGAATGTCTTCCATTTGAAGGACATGTTTGATAGATTTCATATATTTGAGGTTATCTATGATATAAGAATATGGGTGGTAATCTAACTCGTGATTATTAAGTTTATATATGGCCTTGATAACATATCTGACATTAAAATGATTGAAAACATTTAGATGAAATCTTTCAGGGGTCTTATATAGTGTAATTTTACATGTTCTTTTTATAAATGTTCCCACATGTTGGGCCAGAGAGTGGATGCTTAAATTTTATCAGTATCCAAATTGTATTGATAGAAGCAATTGCATTCTTAGATGGTAACTTAGAAAATTTGAAAAATTGCTCATATTTTGAGGATTAGTTGTCTCTCTTTCTATACTGACTCTACCACCCTTGTTCCATTCTTGTGGATCCTTACACTTTATGCATTGCTATAGGTTCAACACTACATCAGTTGTTGAAAAACTTGTTTTGTTCTTACACAACACATCTACCTCGATCTTTTTGTGATTATTTTCAAAAATATTTGCACCTTCAAGTTATAATATTTGTTTAGGACCTTAGGTTAGATTACCATGATTTGAGATATTCAAGGTGAAAATAAATTTTTCAAGTTAATCTCGAGGAACATGTGAATGGAAATCTAGTTTTAAAGGTGATTTATAAGTTTTACATTGCATTTGTATGACCAACTTAAACATAGGCATGGACTATTGGTGTGTGGCAGCTCCGACACCTCTTTCTATTATGCGTGGACAACTTCTTTTATCATCAACAGCAGTATAAATCATTCCTATTGTTTAGAACATGCCAACTATGGGAATAGAGCTATGTTTATAGGTTCAATTCCTTACAGCATCCTTAACACTTTTAGCCCGTATATAATATTCTAAACAAACTCATTAATATGTGCTTATATGACAAAATTTTGGTATACATAGTAGCTTTAAATCAAACCCAAAAACTCAAACTTGCATTTATTAACATATAGGATGAGAGAGAGATTAAAAGGAAAAGAAGAAAACAATCAAATATAGAATCTTCACGGAGATCAAGGATGCATAAACTAGTAGATTGCATAGTTTCTGCTCGTATGAAACATAACTTAAACATGACATTTCAGTTTTGCAAGAATAGCTTCATTGAGTTAAATATCACCATGATTTTTTCTCAAGCTAAGTGTGAGGAACTAGCAAGATGAGTTGAAGAGCTTAAAAGTGAAAATGTGGCACCGAGGATAGAGTTGACTCATTTATAGGAACAACATGAAAATATATCTCCTGAAAATAATTCTCTCATGCTAAGAATATAACTTTGTTAAACGTTTCAGTTTACTTGAAGGAATGGATTCCATTGTCTATATTGTTGGCCTTGATGTTTGTGTTCGGATATCCACATCATCTTTTTCAGGATCTTGCATGCAATTAGGGTTTGCATGCAAATTCTAGGGTTTGCATGCACTTTGCATGCATCCCAGTCACCAGGTTGATGCCTCCAGCACCTTAGCCACCTTATTTTAGCACTCGGGAGCCACTTACTTCAGAGTTTTAGCCCTCCTAGTCAGGAAGGTGCCCTCTTCTCACCTACTGCCAGAGAAGGGCGCACTTCTTCACCTACCACTGCAGTTCCACTTCAGTTACACTCAGTTAGCTCCGATTCTCCCTGATTTGAGGCTAGTTTCACTCCCGACTGACTGTTTCACTTTCGTTGGACCTCCAGATTGACTAGATGACTTGTTCTGACTTCAGTTAGCCTCCCATGCGCCCTCCACTGAGCCCACTTCCCTATATCAGTGCTACACACTTCAGTTACACATGTTACACTCAGTTAGACTCAAATTGACACCTGGATGACTGGTTCTTGTGCATTGATGACCACCACTGATTGATGATGAGGACTCCTAGTTGGAGTCAAGCTACTCCATTCAGTGATTCGAATGACCTCCTTAGGCAATTCGAATTGCTCAGTCATTGTTACTGTATTGTATTGTAATTATTCACCCTCATTGGGATATTGAGCACTGTGCATGTTTTACACAGTTTTACACCATATTTTCTATGTTCATCTGTTGTGATTGATTTACTTGTTCATTAGATCTGCTGTGACTAATTTTACATGGTATCAGAGCCATTGCAGGGACAAGATCTCTTTTCTACATGTGTTTCTACAAGAAGATTTGAGTGAATTGCTCAAAAATTGCAAAAAGTTTTGGCATGAAAGATCTCAAGGGCATTCGCTCCTGTGCATGCAAAGCTTGAAAATACATCCAATACCACTCCAGAAGCTTGAGTTTCCACATAATTCCTGGATCTGATACATTGGACCCATTCAACATTGTTTGATCTCCAATCCCAGGTGTGATGCAACTCTAAAAGGGTGGATTGTTCGACCTCATTGTTCTTGGTTTATTGTGATTTGCAGGTTATTGTCTCCATCATATGCATTCGCTACTCTGCCCTTGCAAGCTTCTCTACATCAATGTGCACTCACTCCTAGCAATGGAATACTCTTCTTCAAAGCCTATCCTCACCCCATTCAATTATTTTGATTGGAAAGATGATATGGAGATCATATTACGTTCAAAAGGTTACTACCGAGTCACTCTTGGTCTTGAATTGGAGCCAAACAACTTGTCAGATAGAACCAAACACTACAACAAGCTTGATGAAGCTTATGGTCTTCTTTGTCTCTCCATCTTCAAAGATCTTCACTTCCATCTTAGCGGATTGAAGACTCCAAAAGCTATATGGGAGCAACTTCAAACACTATTTGGCAAGCAGGACGAGCTTAGGGATTTTCAATTAGAGAATGAATTGATTGCCCTTAGTCCTGAGAATTTCGAGACCATTAATGAATTCTTCATAAAAATCCAAGAACTTGAACTTGCAGTTGAAGAACAGTGGAGTTATCAAAGAGGATAAACAATTGATCCTCTCCATTCTTAGCAAGCTTGGTAAAGATTATTCGGTATTTGTCTCTACTTTCAATTCCGGTCGGCTAACTACCCCGAATTGGAAGATGCCTACCTTGAATTCCTTCATTGAGTCCGTCACAAAAGAGCATGACAAGTTGATTCAAATGGGGTCCATAAGCTACAAAGATTCAGCCCTATATGTTCAAGGACCCAAGATCTCGAATGGTAAAGGAAAGCAAAAGAAGGAGAAGCCCAAATTTGAGCCTCACAAGCAAAGAGAGAAAGGCAAACAGACGGATGCACCATCCAGTTCAAAGTTCAAGCAAAAGGGCAAAGAAGGTAACCAAAAATCTAAATGTACTTATTGCAACCGTGGCTTTCATCCCGAAAGTTCATGTATGAAGAAGACTATAGATCAAATGGCCCTCCTTTTGGAAAAGAACAACATAACTCTTCCTGACGGTGCAAGGAAGAAGGATATGAATGATGATCATGAAAGAGGACAAGCACTCATGGCAACTATTTCGAAGCCCACTACTCTCCTGATAGATTCGGGTGCATCGAATCATATGGATGCAAATATTGATTCTTTTTCTTCATTCGATCCAAACACCTCCATCCCCATCCATTTGGGAGATGACTCGAAAATTTCTTCAAAGAGCAAAGGTACGATTCATGTAGATCATGGAAGCTTTCAGAATGTTCTCTATGTGCCTTCCTTGGCTTCAAATCTTCTTTCTGTGTATCAAATGACACACACTGGTGAACCGAAGCAAGTTACATTCATCCCTAATACAGTTGAATTTCTGATATCAAAAGTGGAAGACTTGTTGCAGTCGGAAAGGCAAATCACACTGCAAAATGCTATGAGTTTTCACACTTTATTCCGCTTGCAAAGCCCACTGCTCTTCGCACACATGGTAATGAGGTTAGTAGGCTTTGGCATGAAAGATTTGGACATCTTAATTATAATTATTTGCTTCCGCTATCAAACAAATCCATGGTAGATGGTCTTCCACAACTCCGTTCCTCGAAGGGAATATGCACTGGTTGCATCATTGGGAAGCACCCCGAGCAAAAATTCGACCGCGGAAAAGCTAGCAGAGCTTCTACAGTTTTGGGGTTGATACATTCTGATATCAGTGGTCCGCTGCCCCATACGTCATTAAATGGTTCAAGGTATGTTTTGACATTTATTGATGATTTTTCCCACTTTACATGGGTATTCTTTCTCAAAAACAAGTTAGAAGTGCTTGGAAAATTCAAGGATTTTAAGGCTTCTGTTGAGACCGCCACTGAGAGCAAGATCAAATATTTTAGATCTGATAATGGTGGAGAATATATCAAGGCCAAGTTGCTGCAACTTTGTGCCCAAAGCGGAATTCAGATCCAACATACAGTTCCCTACACACCCCAGCAGAACGGTGTAGCGGAAAGGAAAAATCGGTCACTGAAAGAGATGGCTACATGCATGATTGAATCAAAAGGTTTGGCTGCAAATATTTGGGCTAAAGCAATCAATGTTGCTGCATACATACAGAACCGTGTTCCACATTCATCCGTGAAAGGTATGACTCCTTTCGAAGCATTCTTTGGTCACAAACCAGATGTGTCAAATTTGAGAGTTTTTGGCTCTACTGCATGGGCTAGAATTCCTTCCAAGAAGAGACGAGCTTTGGATCCACAAAGTATTGAGTGCATACTGATAGGATATGGGGAAGAATAAAAAGCATATAAACTCATGGATATCAGATCTAAAAAGATATCCATAGAGCGCAGTGTGCAATTTGAAGAACCACTTCAAGAATTGCAACTAGTCGAGGAAGAGACTGCCGATTCACTGCCTTCACCAGAAGAAGATCCGTGCAGCGATAATGAAGGTATGAGTTCTGATATTTCTGATATTTTAGCAACATATGATGATCATGACATATCAGGTTCGGAATCCGACCATTATGATCCTCCTCAGTTACCAAAGTGGGCCCAAAACACTCTTCAATCTGCTGGTTCGAACCTTGGAAATCCTGCTGATCCGAGACGGACAAGAGCAGACTTTCAAAGAGCAGGTATGGCTCTTTCTATTGCTGATCCATTACTTCCTGAGATTTGTTATGTGATGGCTAGTTCAGATCCCACATCATACTATTCTGCCCATCGAGATCTGAGATGGCAAAGTGCCATGGATGAAGAGTACAGTTCTCTTCAAAAGAACAACACATGGGAGCTAGTTTCTCTTCCACCTGGAAGAAAATTAGTGAAGTGTAAATGGGTCTACTGTACGAAAGTTGCTGCTGATGGCTCTATCAGCAAATACAAAGCAAGGTTGGTGGTGTTGTCCGCCAAGATGGCATGCGTGTTGTTGAAGCCCAAAATATAACACACCAGCTGGATGACAACTCTCTCAGGAGAGAGGCCAATGTCACCACACTCCTCTCCTCTTCGCTTCAGGTTGGATCTTCTCCAACACTAGGGGGGTATCCCTAAAATAGGATCGCTAAGGCAGGTACAGTAACGGGCAAGGTGAATGGAAGAGGCTGCCTTAGAGAAACAGATGTAACAAAAGATAGTTTTTAAATGGGTGATGGAAAAGAAGGGAAGATCAATCCTCAGGGAAAGACCAGTGCCAGTACCAGAAGGGGAAATGGAGTCAAAAGAGGGCTCATGGAGGCCTTATGCTTCATAAAAGTGAGATGAATATAGAATGCACAAACAATCAGATCTTAATCAACATTTCGTACAACCGAATACTGATGTCCATCGAAATACTAATTGTTTAAGCATAATTAACCAACTTAATCCTAAATGGATAATCTATTGTGCTTGAAAAAGCCCTCACAAGCTAGATTCATTCTACAACTTGAAATACATCACACAACCACATGAAAGATGCTCAATCTGTCCACAAACCCAGCTGATATTTTCATTAAAGCTCAACAGGGAGAGAAAACCCCAAAAATTTTTCATCCATTTTTCCCTTTTAATTAATTTATCTTGGTCTTTGTCCTACACCCGTATGCTCTGCCAACCGGAAACGGTTGGGCTAGTACTCAAAAAGGTGGAAGACTTGTTAATTCACAAGTGAAAACATTAATTAAAATTTTACCCAAAACCCCAACCAAGACAAAATCACTGAGTACTTCCTCTAACAGGTGGTGCCGGGAATCCACTATCAGACTCGAGGGCGGTCAAGCCGTAAGCACACTTGCCCTCTTTGCAATATGGGTGCTCTCGACCTATCATCTAAGAAGTTGCCAGTGGTTCTTTTTTTTGGGTTAAGGTTCCACTTTTTTGAATATCCTTGTTCTTAGCCATAATAATCCAGACCACTAAAATCTTAAATTTACCAAGATAAGCTGCAAAACGATCTCACAAACTTTTATCTCAACACTTGTATCAAGCATTTCACAATCACTTTTACATTTTTGACTCCATAAGGCACTGGTCCTTAATCACAATATTTTATTTGCTTATTTATCAATATTGGAGTATTTGTGTTAATTTTCGTAAAGAGTGATTTATTTCTGATTCAGTGTATCTCTCATCTTCTATTGCAACGTGGATTGCGTTATCTTGGTTTTATTTTAAGTATTATTGTGTCTCTCACCTTCAAAAAACTCCTAAACAACACCCATCCGCATCACAACACCTAAATACATTTAAAACACACAAGAGCCTTAGACAACTCTTTTGTAGGGACTACCCCCCTTGGCTTCGTTAGGAGTTTGGCTAAACAGAGGAGCTGGGATTCAGGTGACAGTACTTGGCTCATTTCTTGCCCCCAAGGCCACACCTCTCTCACTTGTAGTGAAGAGATAGCTTTCGAAAGATTTTCGCTGCTGGTGTGCAATCTGGCGGACAACATCTTTGGCGCCGTTGCCGGGGACAAATCTTTTTGTTCCTGGACGACCTTGGTTTTTTCTAGTTTGTTTTACCTTTTTTGATAGATTTTTAGTTTAATCACTCTCTGAAATTAGACTTGAATCCACTGGCGACTCCACTGTCAGTTAACACATCAAGGTATTCAACTAGAAGAAACTCTGAAGGTTTGCTTAGTTTTATCCCGGAGCCTGAAAAGGTTTATAGGAGAAGACTAAACAAACTTGCTTCTCGTAAAATCCTTGAAAATATTAGATCTGAATCTATTTTAGACATCCATTCTTTGTTTCAAGAAAATCAAATAAACTCTGAAAACAATAATTGTTTCCTTTCCACAATGGGTGAGTTCTTCACTCAACTCAATTTTACTCAGATACCAGGTCAACCTCATGACATTCCTGAAAAGGCTGTTGATAAACTCATAAGTTTCAATGGCATTGATGCCTCCATATCTACTGAACAACATATCCGAAACTTCACTAAGCTATGTAGCTCTTATATCAGGGGAGCTGATAAACATGAGGATGTTTATATGACTCTTTTTGCCCTATCTTTCGAAGGAAAGGCAGGAAACTGGTACGACAATTTACCAGATAACTATTTCGCCACTATAGCAGCCTTCAAGATAGCTTTCCTCAACAAGTTTGGTTGCAAAAAGGAACCTAGACATCTAGTGGCATCCCTAACCAGCATGAAGAAGACAGAAAATGAAACTATGGATGAATTTAACACTAAATTCATGGAGTTGTCTAATTCCATCCCTGATACCTATGCGCCTCCTGCGGCTTCTTTATTGGATTATTACATAGAAGCGTTAAGTGGCAAGGTCCAATACCAAATAAGAGATAAAGAACCAGCTACCTTGCTTGATGCTCAAAGTTTGGCCATTAAGATTGACAAGAACATGAAGTCTTCCGGAGAGTCAAATATCCAAGGATATTCTAGATCTCAACTTCCCTCAAAACCAATTGAGCACAAAGACAAAGAGCCTATGAAAGACTCTTATGAAAAGAAAATGATGGACATGTGTGAGAGAATGGAGAAAGCTGAACAGAAACATGTGAGCCAAATAAAAGAGTTACAAAACAAAATCATCAACATGGAAAGAACACAAGTTCAGCAAATTCAACACACACAACCAGCTCCTAGGAATTTCCCTGCTAAACCTACTTGGCAAAGGAAACCTCCTAACCATGAGCAGAGGCCTCCTCATCAGCTAGAGGTTACTAACATGGTTGAGTATGCTAAGCCCTTTTGTAGGGCATGCAGAGATTTCCATGAGGAATCTGGTTGCTACCATGCATGCTATATTCAAGAACACGATTTTCCTGAAGGTTGTGGTCCTAGTGCATCAACAAGCAAGCCTAAATTCATTAATAATGTGGGGGACATCTATGGCATTCCCAGGATTGAACCTTACACACCATTTTGTAGGGACTACCCCCCTTGGCTTCGTTAGGAGTTTGCCTAAACGAAGGAGCTGGGATTCAGGTGACAGTACCTGGCTCATTGCTTGCCCCCAAGGCCACACCTCTCTCACTTGTAGTGAAGAGACAGCTTTCGAAAGATTTACGCTGTTGGTGTGCAATCTAGCGAACAACAGGTGGAAAAAGGTTTCTCCCAAGTCCAAGGAGTGGACTACACTGAGACCTTTGCACCGGTTGCAAAGATGGATTCCATCCGCCTTGTTTTGGCTATTTCCGCATCCAAGCACTGGGAAGTGCACCACATGGATGTGAAGAGTGCATTTCTACATGGAGACCTTGCTGAAGAGGTATATATGCAGCAGCCAGAGGGCTACACATCAGATCCATCATTAGTTTGCAGATTGAAGAAATCTTTGTATGGGTTAAAACAGGCCCCAAGAGCTTGGTACGCAAAGATGGACTCCTTCCTTCTTTCTCAGAATTTCCAAAGATGCAAATCTGATCTGAATGTGTATCTTCAGCGAGTTAAAGGTAATTTTTTGGTTATTGTACTTTATGTTGATGATCTTCTCATTAGTGGTAGCACTCTTACTTCAATAAACAAGCTAAAAACTGCCTTAAATCTAGCATTTGACATGAGCAATTTGGGCTTGCTGAGTCACTTTTTGGGCTTGGAGATAGCTCAAAATTTTGATGGGATCACTATATCTCATCAAAAATATGCTTCCGACCTGTTATTGAAGTTTAATATGGTTGAATGTAAGGCATCCCCTTTCCCATTCCTCTCAGGAATCAGTCTTGAGGAGGGAGATTCTACACCGCTTGCAGATTGCAGTATGTATCAACAGTTGATTGGTTCACTACTTTATTTGACACACTCAAGGCCTGATATTTGATATGCCGTGAGTGCCATGTCAAGTTATATGCAGCAGCCACATGAGCTTCATTGGCGAGCAGCCAAGCGGATCTTGCAGTATGTGCAAGGTACGAGACAGTTTGGCATACATTATGCTGCAGATTCTGAGCTTGATTTCATTGGTTTTATTGATTCAGATTGGGCAGGTGATAGCATTGATCGAAAGTCCACTTCCGGTTATGTTTTCATGATTGGTCATGGTGATATTTGCTGGTCCAGCAAAAAGCAAGCATCCATTGCACTTTCTTCAGCAGAGGAAGAGTATCGAGGGGCAGTCAATGCCTACATTCAGGCAGTTTGGTTGTAGGGTATTCTTTCCGAGTTTGGTTTTGGTGGCACTACTTCGACTGTCCTATTTTGTGACAATCAAAGTGCTATCAAGATCTCCACAGATCCAGTTCAGCGGCAAAGGACCAAACACATTGAGATTCATATGCATTACATTCGACAGTTGGTGCATGATCACACCATCATTCTACAATATTGCCCTACTGATGAGCAAATTGCAGACATCTTCACCAAGAGCTTCACTGAGAAGAAGTTCTCTTACCTCCGTTCACTATTGGGGGTGAGTTCCATCATGGTGGAGACAGATTGATCCATTATTATGCTTTAGCTTGAGGGGGGGCTTTCTTCCCACTGGGTTTTCCCTCTTTCCTCACTTAGTTTATTTTCAGCATTTTTGGATTATTGTATTGGGGTGACCTTTGGTCTTAGTTACTAGGGCCCCACATTATTTTTTGCACATCATAGTCTAGCTTGAGGGGGGGTGTTCGGATATCCACATCATCTTTTTCAGGATCTTGCATGCAATTAGGGTTTGCATGCAAATTCTAGGGTTTGCATGCACTTTGCATGCATCCCAGTCACCAGGTTTATGTCTCCAACACCTTAGCCACCTTATTCTAGCACCCGGGAGCCACTTACTTCAGAGTTTTAGCCCTCCTAGTCAGGAAGGCGCCCTCTTCTCACCTACTGCCAGAGAAGGGCACACTTCTTCACCTACCACTGCAGTTCCACTTCAGTTACACTCAGTTAGCTCCGATTCTCCCTGATTTGAGGCTAGTTTCACTCCCGACTGACTGCTTCACTTCCGTTGGACCTCCAGATTGACTAGATGACTTGTTCTGACTTCAGTTAGCCTCCCATGCGCCCTCCACTGAGCCCACTTCCCTATATCAGTGCTACACACTTTAGTTACACATGTTACACTCAGTTAGACTCAGATTGACACCTGTATGACTGGTTCTTGTGCATTGATGACCACCACTGATTGATGATGAGGACTCCTAGTTGGAGTCAAGCTACTCCATTCAGTGATTCGAATGACCTCCTTAGGCAATTCGAATTGCTCAGTCATTGTTACTGTATTGTATTGTAATTATTCACCCTCATTGGGATATTGAGCACTATGCATGTTTTACATAGTTTTACACCATATTTTCTATGTTCATCTGTTGTGATTGATTTACTTGTTCATTAGATTTGCTGTGACTAATTTTACAGTTTGCAAGAACGACTTAAGAATGGGAAAGAATCAAGAGAAAATGGAGTGAATACTATAGCATTTTGGCTCAAAATTCGGAAAAACAATCTGACAGCATGAAACGACAGTCGAAAATTCTTGTTAAAATTCTACTTTTTTTGTTTTTTTCTAAATTTAGCCCACATTCATCGGTTGACCGATGGCTATTCTTAAATCGTCAGTATTACCACATCTTAATGCCATTCTATCGGTGTTTGTTCATGAACCGTTGAACATCTGATGTATAAGAAGTAGTAGTTGGTATTTCGACAACCTACCATCAAGCCCCCAACAACAAATGGATAACCATTAAACTTTTGCAACAGATACTTTTGACTGTTGAATGTTGAAAAAGTCAACGTTGATTAACTTAACAGGTGTCAGAATACCAATGGTTGCAATATTTATAAATATAAGAAATTTAATAGACGTTTCGACAATTTTGCTATAATTACGAGAGTTCAGAAAGGTTATAATGTAATACCCCTAGTTTTGACTTGGAATGTATTTAATCAAAATTATGTAAATGATGTAAATATGCTAGTATGGATTCCTAGTGTGGAGCTCAAGGCCCAAGCCCCAACTAGTGAATGGATAGGCATGTATGCTGTATATATATATTTTTTATTTGGACCACATGATTGGCTTATCATGCCAATTCGAAATATATGTAAATATTATGTTGAAAAATAATAAAATGGTCCAAGATGGCTATGTAAAGAGCACTAGAGGGGCTATGATTCCACCAGAGGGGAAGAGGAAGGGGGCCTATGGAAAACCAAATCCCTTGCTACCAAGTGTCAACCTTAGAACTCATCCAAAATCTACCATGTGCCTTAAATAAGCGAATTACCTTCGTTTGACTATTAAATCCAATCATTGAATGCATATGTGAGGTTGGTTGGAAAAGTCACTTCATGTAGTTATTGAAGTATGGGGGTTGTGACTATTGTGTCAACTGTCAACAGTCCTATTTCTTCTATGGTCAAAATCTATGCCAGTTTTCTTTTCACACTTACCTCATATCCTTGGATTCAACACTCTTTTGATCATTCTCTCATGCATGTTCCTACACTACGTAGAGTTTTCCATTGTTGTCCATAACCATTACCAGATTGTGTTTAACCCATAAAATTTGAATTTGGAGATGGAGCTACATTTTTGGAAGGGAAAATAGATGGTTGTAGGTGAGCATGGAGGTTGGGCAAGCTAGGAACCTTTACCCATTGAGTTTTGCTACTTTTGGATGCTTGAGAAGCCACAGATAATGTTGCAGGAGGTTCTCCATTAGCATACAACAGGTTGGAATCTTATTGCGCACACTGGTAAGCATTGTAAGGGTTGGATTTCCTTAGGGAACCGTGGATTGGTGAAGGGAAATGCCTTCCTTTTGTTGTGTGGGGCAGTTGGAAGGAGTTCCATGGCTGTGATGGCTTAGTGAGACCCCTATAGAGCTCTAGTTGAGCTTTTGGCTAAGCATAGGGATCAAAATGGGTTGTGGGATGAGAGATAGAGGCCTGTAGGTGTTTCCTTCACCCTGGTAGCTTCATAGCCTAGCTTGGGGGTGTCCTCTTAGCAAAAAGAGTATACGCTGGACAGAGTGCCTAAGGCTGGGTGGAAAATCGCTCTTACACAGCCAGTTTCTTGGATCTTCTTTGTTTAAAGATACGTATTCCTATGTATTTGATGTGCACTGATTTTTATTTATATGCCTATGAAAATTATGCTTAGAATTGGATGTTATGTGTGTGTGGATCAATTTTATTTCCGATGCATGTTTTATATCATGTTTGCACATGTATTTAGTTGTATGAATTCGTAATTATGGCTATGGGGTGAAATTTTGAGGCCCTGATTTATTTAATGTCCCCTCCTGCTGGCCAGAAAGAGGGATGGGGCCATCACAGAATGGTATCAGAGCTTTTGGATGTAACACCAGAGATATATGGGCCGAAGATGTGAAGTTACAGGAAAAAATACGGGTTGCAGATGAAATACTTCTATGGAGTTCAAGTTATGTTAAATGACAGATAAGGACCCAATGTAAATTTTTATTTAAATATGAAATCTTATAAATTTAGCAATTTCATCTTGACCCCCCCCACCCATGCCACATGGACAAGTGATGTGGAGAAGCCACATGAGCCAGAAGGCATGATGTGGACCTGCCACATCGGACCCGCACATAGAAGGTTTCCCAGTATGAAGAGTGGGGGGATGAAGATCCAACCGTTGAATGATAAGGTAGATCAAAGATTGCGGTGGATATCGCATCAGTAATATGTACGGAGATTAATAGAGGGTGGGTGAATCTCTGGCCGCTTGATGGAGGGGTAGATCGATGGTCGTGGTTCATGGCACCTTGGGAAAGTGCACGATGGTTAGTAACGAGCGAGAGGAGATATAACCATTAGATCTTATGGAAAATAAACACCCCATACCCATCGCACATCGATAAAGTACACGATGGATAATTTGGGACAAGGCGAGCGTTGTTCCCAAAACCACTTGGGGAGTGTGTCAACTTTGGATTGACCACACCTCCCCAAGAGTTGTTTTCCAAAATTACTTCGTGGGGGCACGTTACCACTTATGGTAAAGGGGAAAATTGTCAAAGTGCTCCTGCTCAAGGTTGGATGGTATGGCAATTTGGTGACTTGGTGGCCGATAGAAGGTGACATGGTCGCGTCACATGGTGATAGATAGGCTTGTTTGACACATTGACGAGAACCTGTCAGGACGTGTTGGAACCCTTGCCACATCATCATAAAACCATATTTTATTATGCGCCAAATTGCATGAAATTGATTTATTTACAAAAAACAAAACGAGGGCGCTTCCCTTGACCCACCCTGTAGCGACGTAGAGAGGTCGCAAGGGGACATGCCCCCTTAACCCCCAATTTTTTTTCTTTAATCAACAAAGTTGGATTTGGAGTTGAACTGCGACCATTGGAGCAACAAAATTTTGGGCAGATTATGAAATATGAGGAAATGCTACAAAACAACAAAATTTTTCTGAGTCTGGAAGAAGTGGAGAAATAAAAAATAGTAAATTCTAGAATTCTATAGCAAGTGATGGGAGCATTAGATCAAGGAACCAAAAATTGTTGAGTAATCCTGGTTGTATGTAGTATCTAAGATAATAAGTATTTTATCTCGGTTCTCCATAGCTGATTTTATGTAGGCATTTGAAGTTAGCCATTTGGGTTAAATGCACATAGAGGAAAAGTGCAGAATGTGGGCCAAATTAACAATTTTGAAGGACTGTAACTTTGTCCTCAGGAATCAGAATTGGGCATGCTTATAGTCATTGGAAATCTTGTCCAATGGGGAACAATTTTATAGATTCCAATTCTGAATTGGTGATTCAGATGCTTCTATAATTTAATCAGAAAAGTGTCTGTAGCCATAATTGACAAAACTGTCAATATGGGTAGTTTCCAGAATATATGAAATTGATTTTTGATTTCCCGAGAACTTAATAAATCTAACATATGTGTTTATATGAACACTTTTGTGGATTCAGAATCATATCGGTGACTGTTAAGGGTCAGTAGTGAATATAGTTTAGTTGGGAAATATTTGGTCTTGGTTGGGCCAACAAGGTTATCATCATGGGTGACGCATAGGATACTTATGAAGTTGAGGTAGATGCAGCGGGATAGAATATTCAAATTGAGATTGAAGAGACATAACCCAATGGTAGGATAAACCAAGTGACTCTCCCAGACATTGCCGAAACCATGAGGAGCCTAAGGGTGGAGCAGCAGAGTTATAGAGCAAACAATAAGATCAGGCTACTTAGAGCTCAAGAAGAGTAGAATCAACTGAATGTAGCTATGCTCCAAATTCTGATAGATATTCATATGAAGATTAACTATGGACATCATTGTGAAAATCGGGAAAAGAGTGGGGGTATCTCAAGAAGGAATTCTCACAAGAGGTCCCATAGTTCAAGAAGAGTTCTAGAGGCAAGTCATATACTCCAGAAATATCTTCTAGTGAGTCATCCGACTCTAAGGATTCCACTGAAGGATAAAGCTCCTCATCTCATAGGAAGAAGAGGAGTATATCTTCAAATAACAACTCACATGAAGAATTTAGGAAGGCCAAAAATCTTACATTTGATGGTGAGATAAAATATGGTCAAGAAGTCGAGGCTTGGCTTCTTGGGATGAGGAAGTATTTCCAAGTCCAAGACTACTCTGGAAATATGAAGGCAAGAGTGACCATATTCAATCGGAATAGAAGAGAATCTATATGGTGGGATCACCTTAGGAAAGTGAATAAGATCAATGAAAGGAATATAGTGTGGAAGCAATTCAAGAAGTAATTTAAGCAAAAGTACCTCTATGATAGGTATTAGGATGGAAAAATTAAGGAATTCCATGAGTTGAAGTTGGGCCAAATGACTATGGAGGAATATGCAAATAAATTTTTGGAGCTATTGAGATATGTCAAGTATATCAAATATGATAAAGTCAAAATTCAACGTTTTCTAAGTGTGCTGCCTCAATCCTACAGAGATAGAATTGAGTTTGATGAGCCTCAAACTCTAGATGATACCATAAGAAAGGATAAGTATTGTTATGATCAAGCCAAAAGCAATCCAGATTTCCATAAGGCATGGAAGGACAAGAAGAATGAGAGGTTTGAGAAAAGGAAGAAGGGGTTCAAGCCTCATTATTTCGGAAATCAGCCAAGGCATCCCCCACAAGTTGTGACAAAGCTAGATAGGATGATGGGAGACAAGCCAAGAGAACCACTTAAATGTTGGGGATGTGGAGATGGCCACTTGCTTAGAAATTGTCCACATCAGAATGGGAGTGCAAAGCAAGTTCACAACATTCAAGAGATTGAAACTGTGGGTCAAGTGGAAAGGACTATCCCTAGGATTTATGCAGCACTAGAGGACTGCCAAGAAGATCATCAATCAGTTGTGGTTTAGGTTGAAGGTAAAATTGTTAAGCAATCTATTTCTATTTTGATTGACCCTGGATCTACTCACAGTTATATCAGTCATAAAATTGTTGAGATTTGTGATTTTAAGAGAACCTATCATAGTAAATCATGGTTGGTTCAACTAGCCACAGGAACCAAGAGAAAAGTTAGTGAAATGGTGGAAAAATTTCCATTACAAATGGGTGGACTGTCCACTTGTGCGGATCTGAATATTTTACCACTTGGTTCATATGGCATTCTCATTGGAATGGATTGGTTGGAAGTACGTAGAGTTAAAATTGATTGCTACAACAAGAGTCTTGAGTGCATTGACGATGAAGGAAACCCAAGGGTTGTAAAAGGAATTCCAAAGAAAATTTCTATTGGGCATATTTCAGCCATGCAACTGAAGAAGTTTTGTAGGAAAGGTTGTCAAATGTATGAAACCCATATATTGGAAAAAATAGAAAATGAAATTCCAAAATTGGAGGACTATCATGTGCTACAAGAATTCAAGGATGTGTTTCCCGAGGAAGTGATAATAATACCTCCCAAGAGGGACATTGATTTCATAATTGATCTTGTGCTAGGAGTTGCACCAGTGTCTAAGACACCTTACATAATGAGTACACCAGAATTGTTGGAACTAAAAACGAAATTGCAAGAATGATTGGAAAATAAATACATAAGGTAAAGTGTGTCTCCATGGGGATCATCTGTACTATTTGTAAAAAATAAAGATGGTACACTCAGGTTATGTATTAATTACAGGAAGCTGAATAAAGTGACACTGAAGAACAAGTACCCATTACCTCGAATTGATTATCTTTTTGATCAAATGAGAGAGGCAAGGTTATTTTCAAAGATAGACTTGAGGTCTAGTTACCATCAAGTAAGGATTAAGGAATAAGATATTCAAAAGAAAAACTTCAAAACAAGGTATGGACACTATGAATTTGTAGTGGTTCCATTTGGTCTCACTAATGCACCAACTACCTTCATGTGTCTCATGAATAGAATTTTCCACAATTATTTGGACACGTTTGTTCTTGTTTTTCTAGATCATGACATTCTTATATACTCTAAGAATGAAGAGGAGCATGAAGAACATTTGAGAATGGATTTGCAACTGTTAAGGGAGCATAAGTTGTATGCAAAGCTAAGAAAATGTGACTTTTATAAAAATAAAATTCATTATTTGGGTCACATTATTTCAGAAAAAGGAATATCAGTGGATCTTGAAAAGATTGAAGATATCATGAATTGGCCAACTCCAAGGAATGTGATAGATGTGAGATCTTTTATGGTTTTGCTAGTTACTATGGAAGATTCATTGAAGGATTCTCCAAGGTTGCACACCCAATCACTTATTTGCAAAAGAAGGGAACAAAATTTGAATGGACCCAAAGATGTGAAGAAAGCTTCCAGCTATTGAAGAAGCTTCTCACAAGTGCTCCAATTCTAGAAATTGCAGACCCATAAAAGGAATTTGTGGTGTGTACATATGCATGTAAACAAGGACTTGGAGGAGTTCTTACGCAAGAAAATCGAGTGGTGTGTTATGAGTCTAGGAAATTGAAGGTGCATGAAAATAATTATGCCACATATGATTTAGAACTTGCATCCATAGTTCATGCTTTAAATATGCGGAGACATCATCTAATGGGCAAAAAATTTGAGTTGAGGACAGACCATTGTGGTCTGAAATATTTATTTGGGAAGCCAACATTAAATGCCAGGAAAGCTAGATGGATGGAATATTTATTTGAGTTTGATTTTGAAATCAAACACATAAAAGGAAAAGAAAATGAAGTGGCTGATGCACTCAACAGAAAGGTGCATGAAATGCATGTGGCAGCCATCACAACTTGTCAATCATATTTAAGACAACAGATTGCTAATTATCTAACTGAATATGGATTATATGTGCAAATAAAAGAAAAATTACAACATCAGAATTTTAAAAAGAGGTATGAAGGGTATCATTTGGAAGAGGATGGACTTCTTATTTGTAAAAATAGAATTTATATTCCAAATGTGGTAGATTTGAGGAGAATTGTTATGGATGAAATCCATAAAATTCCATATTATGCTCACCCAAGTTATCATAAACAAATTGCTACAGCCATGAAGCAATATTTTTGTTCGGGGATGAAAAAGATATTGCTGAGTATATATCTAAATGCATGAAGTTATAGCAAGTGAAAGTTGAGCATCAACACCCAGCAGGTTTGTTGCATCCTTTTCCAATTCCAAAATGGAAATGGGAAGTAATTTTCATGGATTTTATTACAGGTTTTCCAATGATTGTGAGACAACGTGATTCTATCATGGTTGTGGTGGATAAATTGCCAAAATCAGCACATTTTATTTCAGTTAAATCCACCTATAAAGTAGATGTCATTGCAAATATTTTAATGAAGGAAATTTTCAGATTGCATGGATTTCCTAAGCCAATAATTTTAGATAGAGATACCAAATTTACTTCAAATTTCTGGAAAAGTCTTTTTGCTGACTTGGGTACACAATTTTATTTTAGCACTTCCTACCATCCACAAATAGATGGACAAACTGAAAGAGTAAATCAGATTCTTGAATACAGGTTTCGCATGTATGTGATGGATAAACCATCCAAGTGGGAGGATTATATACACTTGGTAGAGTTTGCATGTAACAATGGGAAACAAGCTTCATTGGGCATGAGTCCATTTGAAGTTTTATATGGAAGAAAGTTTGGGACAATAGTGACATGGGATAATCCAGTGGACAAAATTGTAATTTGGCCATAATTTCTTAAGGAAATGGAACAAGAGGTTGCAAAAATTAGGTATAATTTAAAGGAAGCCCAAGATAAGAAGACAATCTATGCAGATAAGAATAAAATGAATAGAGAATTCAATGTCGGGGATCATGTTTACCTTAGAGTGAGCCCAAGGAAGAGTTCCTTGAAGCTTGGAAGTTGTGCCAAGCTATCTCCAAGATATTGTGGGCCATTTGAAGTGCTTGAAAAAATAGGGTCAGTTGCATATAGAAGTGCATTGCTTGCTAACACTAGAGATCATAATGCTTTTCATGTTTCTTTGCTTAAAAAATATGTACATGATCCTAACCATGTGATTGACTGGGATGTGATTTAGGTGGAACTCGAGGGAGAGTTCCGAATTGAGCCACTATGCATCATAGACAGGAAGGTAAAATTTCTCCGGAATCGAGCCATCGAATAGGTAAAGGTGCAATGGAAGCACTTTGGTCCTGATGAGCCTACGTGCGAGGTGGATGATGCCATGAAAGAGGCATACCCATTTTTTTTTTTTTTTTTTTGAGCAAACACCAAGGACGGTGTTATTCCAAGGGGGAGGGGATTGTAATACCCCCTAGTTTTGACTTGGAATGTATTTAATCAAAATTATGTAAATGATGTAAATATGCTAGTATGGATTCCTAGTGTGGAGCTCAAGGCCAAGCCCCAACTAGTGAATGGCTAGGCATGTATGATGTATATATATATTTTTTATTTGGACCATATCATTGGATTATCATGCCAATTCGAAATGTATGTAAATATTATGTTGAAAATGAATAAAATGGTCCAAGATAGTTGTGTAAAGAGCACTAGAGGGGCTATGATTCCACCAGAGGGGAAGAGGAAGGGGGCATATGGGAAACCAAATCCCTTGGTGCCAAGTGTCAACCTTAGAACTCATCCAAAATATGTCATGTGCCTTAAATAAGATAATTACCTTCTTTTGACTATTAAATCCAATCATTGAATGCATATGTGAGGTTGGTGTGAAAAGTCACTTCCTGTAGTTATTGAAGCATGGGGGTTGTGACAGTTATGTCAGTTGTCAGCAATCATATTTCTTCTATGGTCAGAATTTATGTCTGTTGTCTTTTCACCCTTACCTCATATCCTTGGAGTCAACACTCTTTTGATCATTCTATCATGCATGTTCCTACACTACGTAGAGTTTTCCATTGTTGTTCATGACCATTACCAAACTGTGTTTAACCTAGAAAATTTGAATTTGGGGATGGAGCTACATTTTTGGAAGGGGAAACAGATGGCTATAGGTGAGGATGGAGGTTGGGAAAGCTAGGAACCTTTACCCATTGAGTTCTGATACTTTTGGATGCTTGAGAAGCCATGGATCAATTTTGCAGGAGCTTCTCCATTTACATACAACAGGTTGGACTCTTATTGCACACAATGGTAAGCAATGTAAGGGTTGGATTTTCTTAGGGAATTGTGGATCAGTGAAGGGAAATGCCTTCCTTGTGTTGTGTGGGGAAGTTGGAAGGATTTCCATGGTTGTGATGGCTTAGTGAGACCCATGTAGAGCTCTAGTTGAGATTTTGGCTAAGCATAGAGATAAGAATGGGTTGTGGGATGAGATATAGAAGCTTGTAGGTGTCTCCTTCACCCTGATGGCCTCATAGCCCAACTTGGGGGTGGCCTATCAGCAGAAAGAGTATATGTTAGAGAGAGTGCCTATTCCTAGGTAGAACATCGCTCTTACAGAGCTAGTTGCTTGGATCTTATTTGTTTAAAGATAAGTATTCCTATGTATTTGATGTGCAATGATTTTTATTTATATGCCTGTGACAATTATGCTTAGAGTTGCATGTTATGTGTGTGGAGATCAATTTTATTTCCGTTGCGTGTTTTATTTCATGTCTGCACATGCATTTAGTTGTATGAATTCGTAATTATGGCTACGGGGCAAAATTTTGAGGCCCCAATTCAGTTAATGTCCCCTCCTGCTGGCCAAAAAGAGGGATGGGGATGTCACATATAAGGACATTTTTTCAAACATAAAGCATATTTATTTTATCTTTCACATCGACCACTTCATTCTATAAGATAGTCATCACTCTATTTTGGTAGGGAAGAATGTCAGATAACATTGGTGCATAAGAGAATGAAAGGATTCTTGATAGGTTGTGGGTGGATTTCAAGGAAAGGGGTGACGAAAAATGTTATTTCCCTTTGTGTTGAATGTGGGGGCTTCAATATTAGAAGAATTTTTATAAAAAGAGCTGAAATATATTGTAGCAAAAATGGACACATCGAAGGGAGGAATTGTTGGAATATTCTATCCATCTCATCTTGGTTTTGCATGCATGCATTCCATGCATCCATGCATTGGTAGTTGAGTCTCCCAGCATGTAGTTCTTAATGTAGGCCCCTTAGAGATTAAATTTGGTCATAATTATCCCTCTTATCCAATCATAGCTCCTTGGTTACACCATTAAATTCCAAAGGTGCCCTCATGCATGATTTTAGGATTTAACACAGTCGGTTCCATGATTTAGGGTGCCTTGTCCCCTTGATTTCCTAGTTAACTAACTGTTACACCTAGTTTCACCGCCACTGAGTGTATGAGTTCCTATTTTGAACACTACAAGTCAATATTGCACCTCCTTGGAGTCTCTTTCCCTAATTTCTAGCCCCAATGACTTATTCATGCACCAGTCTACCTCAATTGACTAGCCAATCATCATTGGTGGCCACTATAGCTTATCGGGAGATGGTTCCAATGTAAACCAAGCCTGCCACTTATGTGTATTCCAACAACCTCTTTAGGCTCATGAATTTTTCCATGGAGATTTATTATTTATGTACACATTTTAATAAATAATAGAGGTAATGGAAGTTTTTCCAATTGTTCTTCATTCTCTTGTGTTGTAACACAGTTTTTCCTTCTCTATTTTTCTTGCTCAATTATTTTGATCTCTATTAGACTTAGTGTGAATTTTATCTTTGTCTCTAGATCTTTGTGAGAATATAAAAAAATATCACTTGGTATCATAGCTTTGCTAAGCAAAGTAATATTCCGGAAGATTTTTTCAGATATTTTTTGTGCAAGTATTCAACAACAACTTACATGAATCTGAAAGCAGTTCCTCCTCTCTCTCCATTCAACTATGATGAGTGGAAACCAAATATGATATCATATTTGAAGAGACATGGTCTTTTTGATATGTGTATTGGTGTTATGATAGATTTTGCTTCCTATAAAGAGGAGAATGATTGGATAAATGAATGTGACAAAGCCTTTGGAGCAATGTGTATTGCTATGTCTCCTAGTATGCACTACCTCATTGATACTTTTGAATATCCACGTGATATTAGGACCAATTCGAATAGAGAATTTGGAAAGAAGAAGGAAGAGGATCATGCTAGCACTACAACAAATTTGACATTTAGGGGCGGTTGTCTTCCGCCTCCAAAAGTGACTTTTGGGGGTGGTTTTGGCTTTGGAAGCGGTCTTTCCAAAACCGCCCCTAATAGCACCGACGCTAAAAGTTTTCACTTTTAGGGGCGGTTCTGGAAGAGATCAAAACCGCCCCTAAAAGTGACTTTTGGAGGTGGTTCTACACCACCCCCAAAAGTGACTTTTGGGGGTGGTTTTAAACCCCCCCCCCAAAGTGACTTTTGGTGGCGGTTCTAAACCCCCCCAAAGTCACTTTTGAACCCAAAAGTTACTTTTGGACTTTTGGGGGCGGTTCGAAACCCCCCCCAAAAGTCATTTTTTGACTTTAAGGGGTAGTTGTTTTTCGCCTCCAAAAGTTACTTTTGGGCGGTGGTTTTGGCTTTGGAGGCGGTGTTTAGAAAACCTCCCCTAATAACACTGATGCTAAAAGTTTTGACTTTTAGGGGCGCTTCTGAAAGAGATCAAAACCGCCCCTAAAGTGACTTTTGGCGGTTGTTCTAAACCCCCTCCAACAGTCACTTTTGGACTTTTGGGGGGTGTTCTAACCCCCCTCCCAAAGTCACTTTTAAGGGCGGATATAAACCCCCCTCGTAGGTACCTACAGGAGTGGTTCCGAACTGCCCTTAAAAGTATTTATTACAAAACTTTGGGGGCGGTTTTAAACCCCCCTCGTAGGTACCTACGAAGGTGGTTTAAAACCCCCCTCGTAGGTACCTACGAAGGTGGTTTAAAACCCCCCTAAAAATATTTACAAACATTTGGGGGCGGTTATAAACCCCCCTTGTAGATACCTACAGAGGCGGTTCAAAACCCACCCTAAAACTCTTTACAAACATTTGGGGGCGGTTATAAACCCCCCTTGTAGGTACCTACAGAGGCGGTAAGAAACCCCCCCTAAAATGCTTTACAAACCTTTGGGGGCGGTTATGAACCCCTCTCGTAGTAACATATGAAGTCAGTTTAGAACCCCCCTTGCAGCCATAATAAATCATAATGAAATATATTTTATTTAAAACATCAATATTGCAATAACATTAGGGCACTAAGGAATCAAACCTTCAACCTCCTGCTTGTAAAGAAGGTGCTCTACCATTGAGCTAGAACCCTTTAAGAATTGGGGAAAGGGGCAATATTAACACCAAGATTGCATCATTTGTAATTCTAAGAAAAGACTAATAATCCCAACATTGTTTCTGACTCGAGAGACCTAAGAAAGTAGTCTGAATGGATCTGACCTTATAAGTTGGCTGAACTTGAAAGGTTTCATATGCAGCATTGATTCAATAAAGAAAACAGTAATACAAAAACGTTTTGCAGGACAAAGTTGGCATTCAAGTTCATACACATAAGAACGAGCATCTTTTCTAATGGTTGCTTGATGGATCCATATAAGAGTAGCATTCTCTTAAAATTTATGTTAGTAGATCAATGGGTTCTACAATTATAACATATTTAGACCCAACTCAATCCAGTCTGGTGATATAAATAGCATTCAACTACAGGATGCAGAAATACAAAGATTAAAAATTGCATAGCAAGGATAAATCTATAAGCTTTTCTAAGATAAACAACTCATAATAATGCATTTATAGATATAGAATACCTGCAACTGATCTAATCACGAATGAACACCACCATCACTCAAAAGGCCAATGAGATGAAGTGTTCCATTTTCAAAGGACTCCTTAATGTATTTAAACCCTTCTCCCTTGTATATTTTGCCAAAGGCAAGAGCATAATCCACTAATTTTGCTCTGCACCCAAAATCAAAATCAAAGTTAATATGTTTCCCATTCTAAAAGATGTAGCACAAATAAATAGTAGAAATATCCTTTTAGTTACCATTTATACAATTATAAAGTACATCTTATACAAATATCATATGATATCACCCCAATTTGTAAGGTGGTCAATAAATTAAATATTACACAACCATGATTTCAAAAAAATGCTAATGCTTACCAAATCATAATGCACGGAAAAATACCCAATGTATAGGATTCTCATAAGTCACTCTGACTGCAGAAATGATCCACATGCAAGATATTCCTTCTTCACTCTAATCCTTGACAGTTTTCATCAATAATTTTCCAAAAGTAAAAAAACCACAGTAAGCAAAAATAAAATGAGCTGCTTGTTTACCGTACTGGAAAATAACAGATATCAAGCATAGTAAGTCATAGAGGATAGTAGAGTCGAATAAGGAATTTCTTCCTTCTTTGAAGGATCTGGAAAACAGAGTAAGGGTTTTACTTAATCCAGTTAAGTCATTTAGATGGATAGCTTAGCTTTAGCTTACTAAGCTTGTTAGCTCGCAAAAGATTTTAGGTAGCTTAGTGGAGCTTAGTTAGCTCGAGGAAGGTTCGATCAAGAGGAACAAGCTCAAAGTTTTGACTCTTGGATCTTACACACAAAGAGAGAGAGAGGTCTCTGTTTGTAATGATCGATCCATTGTATTTAGGTTTAGATAAAGGACCATTGTGAAATAAGATCGTATGCCTATATTTTTGGCTTAATTGAGTTTGGAAGCAATTTCCCATTTGAATCATATCTTGTGACCATGTTGGCTGAAGAAATGTCTTGAGTATTGACATTTACACACAGTAAGTCACTTTTAGATGTGCATTGCAAGGTAGATCCACAACGTAGGAGAGATTGGTTAACGAGGTTACAAGTCGACGATGGTGATCAAGAGGTGAGTTGATGAACGACTAAAGAGGAATTTGGCTGACTAAATAGCGAGAAAGTTAAAGGTAAATCGGTTGCGAAGTTTGAAACTAATCGTTGCAAGGATGAAGAAGATCAACGGTTAAGAATGATCTTGCTACAGATCAACGATGGAGAACTATTTCTCTGGGCGAACTAGCGTGATAGAAGAAATTACTGACTGGCGCGATACTTTATAAAATCCTCCCTGTAACAATTTAAGTCCACCGTCGATCTAGATCTAACAGTTGTTAGTCCATTTCCCCGATGAGCTAGCAAGCGGGTTAATTGCAAAAGCTGGGCGCGAATTCTTTGTGTCAGTCGACATGACTGCCAGGTGTTGATGTATATGTAACTTCGGAATGTATTTCATATATATTTATTGTACCCTTATTAGAGATGTGTTATTCCTCTATAAGGAAGTGTCGTCATGTTGATTGACAAGTGTCGCAAGTGTGTGTACTTGCCGATGGGTTATTAAACCGTGATTAAACCACCATGTGTGGGGTCGGCCCTGAAATATATATTATATTGTGGATGTACCTAGCTAGACAAGTCGGCCCCATAAGGTCACTGGGCAAATAGGTTAGTATAAATAGAGATCAGGAGATCTTTATTTAGATCATTTCAGAAAGTCATCTCTCTCTCACTCAGAAAGTGGCGCACTAGTGAGGAGGAGGATCATCTGCTTCTAGGAGACTATCTCAAGTGTATTTTGGTTGTACTTTGGTTGAGCCATTGCTCTCTCTATCTCTGAGGAAGTTGTGGGGTTTTTCACCTTAGGGTTTTCCCCACGAAAACTCTGTGTCTCTTGTCTCTCATGCTTTTGATTCTTGTGATGCTTGTCATGCTTATTGTGATTCTTATGCATTGATATACTGTATATGTTATTCTCTCAGTGAAGATCCTAGAGTATTGTGAATTAATGCTCAAAATTTAACATGGTATCAAAGCTAACCTGAGAAGAAGACATTTTGCAGTGACGGAAACTTGAGTTTCTTGTTTATTGGGTTTCTCTCCACAGATTTTGGAAAAGCAATATAGTAGATTGACTCTACTCATCAAGGAGAATCTATCTGTCCAATCAGAATTCAATTATGAGCATTTTCAGATTTGGCCCTAAAAATTAGGGTTTCCACAAAAATAGGAATTTCTGAAATCTGAAGAGATAGCTGGAAGCTCCTTGCAAAAATAGAAGTTTAGAGCTTTGGATCGATATTTTTGGCTGGGTAGATCTCCGGGAAACTCAAACCCTAATTCAGGGCTCTCCCTAGTGAACCCGGGAGGACAAAAAGGAAAATCTGAAGGGTAAAGCTTTGCTGATCTCAAATTCTGAATACACCAGGCTGATCAGCTCATCAAGGCGCATCTTTCTATCCTTTCAAAAAATTGAAATTCACATTTTGAATTTTTAGGGTTTTTTTTGACAAACCCTGATCCATTTTTCAGCATTTCAAGTGGTAAGACCTAAATCTTTTCTATTTCCATTTGAAGTACTCTTTAAGATGTCTCACCACACCAAGCTTGAGGATAAGCTTGAAGGAGCTGATAACTTCTGAGCTTGGAAGTATAGAATTAGGTTAATCCTGGAAGAGAATGAGTTGGACTCATATGTAAAAGAAGACATCCCTATCCCAGAGGATGAAGAGGCTAAGGTATTGCATAAGAAAAACTTGGTCAAGTCAAAGAGAATCATTGCCGATTCTATCAAAGACCATCTCATACCCCATGTGTCTTCTCTAAAGACACCCAAGGAGATGTTTGACTCTTTGACCAAGCTATTTGAAGGGAAGAACATAAATCGGAAGATGACCCCACGGAACCAATTGAAAGGAGTAAAGTTTCAGAATGGAGAAACCATTCAATCTTATTTTTCAAGTGTATCCCAGATCAAGGAACAACTAGAAGCAGTGGATGAAATGGTGGAGAATGGTGAAGTGGTGATGACCACTCTAAATGGCCTACCCAGGTCATGGGATTCCTTTATTCAAGGAATTTGTGCAAGGAAGAAGTTGATTTCCTTCAACAGATTGCGGGAAGAATGCTCTCAAGAAGAAGCTAGGCTTGTGGCCCAAGAAGAAAACGTGGGAAATGAATATCAAGCTCTCACAGCACATGCCAAGAAAGGCAAGTCCAAGAAGGAATCATCTCATAACAGAAGATTCTCACACCACAATTATCATAAAGATAAGAAAGATCTCAGATGCTTCAACTGCAATGAGAAGGGACACTTTGCTTCAGATTGTCCCAATAAGAAGAAAGACAATAACAACAACTTCAATAAGAAGAAGAAGAATAAAAAAAGAAGATATCAGGCTCATGCTGCCGAAGATGATGAACCCCCAAAGAAGAAGGCTAGGGCAGAAAGTGATAGTGATGATGACTCATCAAGTGAAGAAGAATATGTTCTAATTTCTGCTCTCACAGGTACTATCTCCCATGGTTATAATGATTGGTTGATTGACAGTGGGGCTTCCAAACACATGACTGGGTTTAAGGAATCTTTTGTGAATCTATCTGAACATGAATCACCCCATAAGGTGAAACTTGGGGATGATTATCAATACCCAATCAAAGGAAGTGGTGAAGCCTCCTACAACCTAGATTCTGGAAAATCTTTGAAGATGAAATAAGTCCTTTATGTACTTGGGCTCAAGAAGAACTTACTCTCCATCTATGCATTGGATGCAAAAGGTATGAGGGTTGCATTTGTGGATGGCCAAGTCCTAATGTGGCCAAAGGGAAAGAACATAGATGATGCAGTAGTGATTGAAGAGCAAGAGGGAGGTTTGTATAAATTGAAGGGACAACCTGAACATGCCATGGTACATGAATCCATGGAGCCAAGTGAACTTTGGCATAGAAGACTTGCTCATATGCACTATAGGGCACTTCCAATTGCAAGCAAGGCTGTAGAGGGTCTTCCTGAAATCAAGACCAAACATGAAGGTGTTTGCAAAGGATGTGCAAAAGGTAAGAACATTAAGAAGGCTTTCCCAAGCAGTGAAAACAAGGCAAAAGACATCCTGGAAATCATCCACTCAGATTTATGTGGTCCTATGTCATCTAGTTCTCAGAGTGGGTATGTTTACTATGTCTCATTTATTGATGACTTCTCTAGGAAGACTTGGGTATACTTCTTGAAGAACAAACATGAGGTGTTTGATAAATTCAAGGAATTCAAAACATTAATGGAGAATCAAACTGACAAGAAGATCAAAACATTCAGATCCGACAATGGTGGAGAATTCACCTCAGGTGACTTCAAGAAGCTTTGTAGTGATTCAGGGATTAAGAGGGAGTTGACTGCTCCTTATAATCCTCAACAGAATGGAGTTGCAGAAAGGAAGAACAAAACAATCATGGAAGCAGCAAGGGCAATGCTGCACGACTAGGATCTACCTATGCATCTATGGGCAGAAGTAGCTAGAACAGCTGTATATGTGCAGAACAGAACACCCCACAAGATATTGGACAACAAGACACCATAAGAGGTCGTTTTTGGTAAGAAACCTAAAGTCAACCATCTCAGAATATTTGGTTGTCCAATATACACTCATGTCCCAAAGGAAAAGAGGACCAAACTAGATCCTTCAGGAAAGAAGGGTATCTTTGTGAGTTATAGTGAAAGCTCGAAGGCTTACAGAATATACTTTCCAGGGTTTAAGAAGATTGATGTCAGCAAGGATGAATATAAGTTCAAGGACAGGTAATCCAGGAAGCAAAGATCAAGAGGGAGCACACTCCAGCAGCTCCTACAAGGATGTAGATTTTCAGAGGGAGTTGACCATATTCCTACATTCCACAACATAAAAGTGTAGAAGAAGCTACTTCAACAGCTCCTACCAGGAAGCAAAGACTCAGAGGGAGTCCACCCAACAAACAAACAAAGATAAGTATTTCAATTATCATTTCTTGCCTATTTTGTTTGTTTAAATAATATTATGCTTATGTTCCTAGACTTAGGAGATGTATTGTGCATATTAGAATGATTGCATTAATGAACAGTATACTACTAATATGCATGTGATGGGTAAGTGGCCTATGGCACTGTACAACATTCCAGTGCTACTTATCTAGAATGAAACCTCTTTACTGACATGTTGGGAGTAGTGCAAACTCTTAACAATGTTCTGGTAGAGACTGGAAGGCATCTAGAAAGTTGTGGAACATGGATAAATGTTGTATTGAAGCATTGGCTAAGATAACTGCATGACTGCATGACATATTTCTTTATGTGTAAAGAATTTGTTATGAAAATTATGAGATGTTTCTAATCATGCAATTTAACTTGTTTTGTAGGAAAGACCGGATATCTTCACCTACAAAAGAAGGACTACAACATTTGTTCCAGCAACAAAGACATCTATCGAAGATATTGAAGTTCCCAGGATCTAGGATGAAGAAATGGAATGCCATGATCCGTCGATCATGAAGAAGATGTTTGAGATGTAGTCCCAAGACCTGATAGGGAGTCACATGTGTGCAGATTGAAGAAAGCCTTGTATGGTTTGTAGCAAGCTCCATGAACTTGGTGTGATACAAAGAGGAAGCTTGCTGCTGAGTTTGATATGAAAGATTTGGGAATGATGCATTATTTCCTAGGTATGGAGGTGTGGCAGAATACAGGTGGGATCTTCCTTGGTCAAGGGAAGTACACAGTAGATATCCTGAAGAGATTCAGGATGATGGATTGCAAGGCCATGGCCACACCTATGGCATTGAATCTGAAGCTTCTATGTGATGCTTCATCTGAGCCGGTTGATGTCTCTATGTATCGTCAGATGATTGGGTCCTTGATGTACCTTACGAACACGAGACCAGATATTTCCTTTGCAGTGAACACATTGAGTCAGTTCTTGACAGATCCGAGGAGTGTTCATCTGGTTGCTGTAAAGCATGTTCTGAGGTACCTAAAGGGTACAGTAGATTATGGGCTCAAGTATGAGGCGAATCAAAAGTTTAAACTGCAGGGTTACGTTGATTCAGATTGGGATGGCAGTGCTGCAGATAGGAAGAGCACATTTGGGTGCTGCTTCAGTATGGGATCAGGTGTGATCTCTTGGTTTAGCAGGAAGAAGTCCTGTGTAGCACTGAGTACAACAAAGGCAGAGTATGTTGCAGCCTGTTCAGCTAGTTGTGAGGCAGTATGGCTATGGAAGCTACTGTCTGAATTATTTGATCTCCCGTTGGATGCTACTGGTATCTTCTGTGATAACCAGAGTTGTGTGAAGCTGTCCGAGAACCCAGTGTTTCATCACAGGTAGAAACACAGAGAGATCAAATATCACTATATCAGGGATATGGTGCAGAGAGGAGTTGTGAAGCTCCTGTATGTTGCGATGGATGAGTAGATTGCAGATGTGCTGACGAAGCCACTAGCCAGGGTGAAGTTCGAGTACTTCAGAGAGAGGCTTGGTGTTCTTTGGATTGATGACACTTCGAGGAAGAAATGATGGACACATTTGCTGAAGCCATTCCAAGCATGTTGGAAGGAGGATCCTTCACATGGCTGTGGATGTAAGCGCTGGATGACGAGCATCAGGATGATGTTCTGGTTTCTGCTTTGTATGATCAGTTGGATCATTTTTATATGTATGTATGTATGCATCATGTTGGATGCTGGATATGATCAGTTGGATCATTTATATGTATATGTATGCATCATGTTGGATGCTGGATATGATCAGTTGGATCATTTATATGTATGTACACATCATGTTGGATGCTAGATATGATCGGTTGGATCATGTGTATGTATTTTGTATAAGCATCATGTTGGATGCTTGGACCATGTATCTGTATATGTATAAGGTGGATACATTGTATGATCAGGTAGATCATGTATGTTGATATGTATCTTGTATGATTAGGTGGATCATGTATGATGATATGTATCAGGTAGATACTTGGTATGCATCAGGTAGATGCATTGTATGATCAGGATGATCATGGATGACGAGCTTCAGGATGTTGCTCCAGATGACATGCAGCAGGATGTTGCAGTGATGATGATTAGGATGATCATGTGTACATCAGGATGATGTATGGTGAGTATCAGGTTGATATTCTGTGGCCGTGGAACAGGTTGTGCAGATAAGCATGTAATTTGTGCCCTAGGAGATTTGCAGATAGTCTTTCGAGGTTTTGCCTACGGCATGTAATTTGTACCCTGGGATATCTGGCAAATTCTCTTTCGAGGTTTTGCTTGGGAGGACATATAATTTGTGCCCTGGGAGATCTGCAGATAGTCTTTCGAGGTTTTGCCTATGGCATGTAATTTGTGCCCTGGGATATCTGGTAGATGGTCTTTCGAGGTTTTTTCCTATGGCATGTAATTTGTGCCCTGAGAGATCCGATAGGTTGAGCCGTGTCCTCGTAATTAGTCCTGGGATGCTCTTTCAAGGTTTTGCCATGACCACATGTAATTTGTGCCCTGGGAGATCCGATAGGTTGAGCCTTGTGCTCGTAATCAGTCCTGGGATGCTCTTTCGAGGTTTTGTGGTGACCACATGTAATTTGTGCCCTGGGAGATCCGATATGTTGAGCCTTGTGCTCGTAATCAGTCCTGGGATTCTCTTTCAAGGTTTTGTGGTGGGGTCACATGTAATAAGTCCTGGAGATCTGGACAGGATGAAAAAGGCCTCAGATGCTCTTTAGGGTTCTTGCTAGTCAAGAGACTCTTTTAAGGTTTTGTGATGCACGTAATAAGTCCTTAGATTTCCACAGTATGGCCAGTGATGATGAAGACCTGCAGGTGGTGGGCCTACATCCAGTATGAAAAAGGACTGGCTCTGTAGAACTTCCTATGACGAGTAGAGTTAGATATTGATTGAGATAGCAGCAACAGTGATGATGATGATGACGATGATCCCGAGAAGAAGACTTGTCTAGCAGATTTGTGTCGAGAAATACCTTCCTAGTTAAGAGGGAGTGTTGATGTATATGTAACTTCAGAATGTATTTCATCTATGTATTTCATATATATTTATTGTACCCTTATTAGAGATGTGTTATTCCTCTATAAGGAAGTGTCGTCATGTAGATTGACAAGTGTCACAAGTGTGTGTACTTGCCGATGGGTTATTAGACCACCATGTGTGGGGTCGGCCCTGAAATATATATTATATTGTGGATGTACCTAGCTAGACAAGTCGGCCCCATAAGGTCACTGGGAAAATAGGTTAGTATAAATAGAGATCAGGAGATCTCTATTTAGATCATTTCGGAAAGTCATCTCTCTCTCACTCAGAAAGTGGTGCACTAGTGAGGAGGAGGATCATCTGCTTCTAGGAGACTATCTCAAGTGTATTTTGGTTGTACTTTGGTTGAACCATTGCTCTCTATATCTCTGAGGAAGTTGTGGGGTTTTTCACCTTAGGGTTTTCCCCACGAAAATTCTGTGTCTCTTGTCTCTCATGCTTTTGATTCTTGTGATGCTTGTCATGCTTATTGTGATTGTTATTCATTGATATACTGTATATGTTATTCTCTCAATGAAGATCCTAGAGTATTGTGAATTAATGCTCAAAATTTAACACCAGGGAGCCCTCCGGGAAGATGAAGCAGACCAAACGCTCCTCGTCGGGAGTGTCTGCCCAGGGTCGGGTTTGAGGCCCCTGTGTTTATGCTCTATTATTTCTTGTTCAGTTTACTATTAGTGGTTCCAGTAGTTATTGGAATTATAGGAAGCTTATGTATGTAATCAGGATGGGGTGTAAAATTAGTCACAGCAGATCTAATGAACAAGTAAATCAATCACAACAGATGAACATAGAAAATATGGTGCAAAACTGTGCAAAACATGCAGCAGTGCTCTCTATCCCAGAAAGGGTGAATGAATTACAATACAAACTATCACAATGACAGAGCAATTCGAATTGCCTAAGGAGATCATTCGAATTACAGAATGGAGTAGCTTGACTCTATCTAGGAGTCCTCATCAATCATCGGTGGTGCTCATCAATCACAACAACTAGTCATCCAGGTGTCAATCTGAGTCTAACTGAGTGTAATAAGTGTAACTGAAGTGTGTAGCACTGATATAGGATCTGGAGGCTCAGTGGGGGCGCATGGGAGGCTAACTGAAGTCAGAACAAGTCACCTAATCAAACTGGAGGTCCAACGGAAGTGATACAGTCAGTCGGGAGTGAAACTAGCCTCAAATCAGGGAGAATCGGAGCTAACTGAATGTAACTGAAGTGAAACTGCAGTGGTAGGTGAACAAGTGCGCCCTTCTCTGGCAGTAGGTGAGAAGTGGGCGCCTTTCATCTTAGGAGGGATAAAAATCTGTGGTAGGTGGCTCCCGGGTGCTAGAATGAAGTGGATAAGGTGCTGGAGGCATCAAACTGGTGACTGGGATTAATGCCAGTGCATGCATGTGCATGCAAACCCTAGATTCTGCATGCAAACCCTAATTTGCATGCAAGATCCTGAAAAAGATGATGTGGATATCCGAACAACCCCCCTCAAGCTAGACTATGATGTGCCAACAAAAATAATGTGGGGCCCTGGTAACTAAGACGAAAGGTCACCCCAATACAATAATCCAAAAAATGCTGAAAATAAACTAAGTGAGGAAAGAGGGAAAACCCAGTGGGAAGAAAGCCCCCCCTCAAGCTAAAGCATAATAATGAATCAATGTGTCTCCACCATGATGGAACTCACCCCCAATAGTGAACGGAGGTAAGAGAACTTCTTCTCAGTGAAGCTCTTGGTGAAGATGTCTGCAATTTGCTCATCAGTAGGGCAATATTGCAGAATGATGGTGCGGTCATGCACCAACTGTCGAATGTAGTGCATATGAATCTCAATGTGTTTGGTCCTCTGCCGCTGAACTGGATCTGTGGAGATCTTGATAGCACTTTTATTGTCACAAAATAGGATAGTCGAAGTAGTGCCACCAAAACCAAACTCAGAAAGAATACCCTGCAACCAAACTGCCTAAATGCAGGCATTGACTGCCCCTCGATACTCTGCCTCTGCTGAAGAAAGTGCAATGGCTGCTTTCTTTTTGCTGGACCAGCAAATAGCACCATGACCAATCATGAAAACATAACCGGAAGTGGACTTCCGATCAATGTTATCACCTGCCCAATCTGAATCAGTAAAACCAATGAAATCTAGCTCAGAATCTGCAGCATAATGTATGCCAAACTGTTTCGTACCTTGCACATACTGCAAGATCCGCTTGGCTGCTCACCAATGAAGCTCATGTGGCTGCTGCATATATCTTGACACGGCACTCACGGCATATGAGATATCAGGCCGTGAGTGTGTCAAATAAAGTAGTGAACCAATCAACTGTCGATACATACTGCAATCTGCAAGCGGTGTGGAATCTCCCTCCTCAAGACTGATTCCTGAGAGGAATGGGAACGGGGCTGCCTTACATTCAGCCATATTAAACTTCAATAACAGGTCGGAAGCATATTTTTGCTGAGATATAGTGATCCCATCAAAATTTTGAGCTATCTCCAAGCCCAAAAAATGACTCAGCAAGCCCAAATCGCTCATGTCAAAAGCTAGATTTAAGGCAGATTTTAGCTTGTTAATTGAAGTAAGTGTGCTACCAGTAATAAGTAGATCATCAACATAAAGTACAATAACCAACAAATTACCTTTAACTCGCTGAAGATACACATTCGGATCAGATTTGCATCTTTGGAAATTCTGAGAAAGAAGGAAGGAGTCCATCTTTGCGTACCAAGCTCTTGGGGCCTGTTTTAACCCGTACAAAGATTTCTTCAATCTACAAACCAATGATGGATCTGATGTATAACCCTCTGGCTGCTGCATATAGACCTCTTCAGCAAGGTCTCCATGTAAAAATGCACTCTTCACATCCATATGGTGCACTTCCCAGTGCTTGGATGCGGCAATAGCTAAAACAAGGCGGATGGAATCCATCTTTGCAACCGGTGCAAAGGTCTCTGTGTAGTCCACTCCTTGGACTTGGGAAAAAACTTTTGCCACCAAACTTGCTTTATATTTGCTGATAGTGCCATCAGCAGCAACTTTAGTACGGTAGACCCATTTACACTTCACTAATTTTCTTCCAGGTGGAAGAGAAACTAGCTCCCATGTATTGTTCTTTTGAAGAGAACTGTACTCTTCATCCATGGCACTTTTCCATCTCGGATCTCGATGGACTGAATAGTATGATGTAGGATCTGAACCAGCCATCAAATAACAAATCTCAGGAAGAAATGGATCAGCAATAGAAAGAGCCATACCTGCTCTTTGAAAGTCTCCTCTTGTTCGTCTCGGATCAGCAGGATTTCCAAGACTAGAACCAGCAGATTGTAGAGTGTTTTGGGCCCACTTTGGTAACTGAGGAGGATCATAATGATCGGATTCCGAACCTGATATGTCATGATCATCATATGCTGCTACAATATCAGAAATATCAGAACTCATACCTTCATTATCGCTGCTCGGATCTTCTTCTGGTGAAGGCGGTGAATCGACAGTTTTCTCCTCGACTAGTTGCAATTCTTGAAGCGGTTCTTCAAACTGCACACTGCGCTCTATGAATATCTTTTTAGATCTGATATCCATGAGTTTATATGCTTTTGATTCTTCCCCATATCCTATCAATATGCACTCGATACTTTGTGGATCCAAAGCTCGTCTCTTCTCAGAAGGAATTCTAGCCCATGCAGTAGAGCCAAAAACTCTCAAATTTGACACATCCGGTTTGTGACCAAAGAATGCTTCGAAAGGAGTCATACCTTTCACGGATGAATGTGGAACACGGTTCTGTATATATGCAGAAACATTGATTGCTTCAGCCCAAAGATTTGCAGCCAAACCTTTCGATTCAATCATGCATGTAGCCATCTCTTTCAGTGACCGGTTTTTCCTTTCCGCTACACCGTTCTGCTGGGGTGTGTAGGGAACTGTATGTTGGATCTTAATTCCGCTTTGGGCACAAAGTTGCAGCAACTCGGACTTGATATATTCCCCACCATTATCAGATCTAAGAGCTTTGATCTTGCTCTCAGTGGTGGTCTCAACAGAAGCCTTAAAATCCTTGAATTTTCCAAGCACTTCTGACTTGTTTTTGAGAAAGAATACCCATGTAAAGCGGGAAAAATCGTCAATAAATGTCAAAACATACCTTGAACCATTTAATGACATATGGGGTAGTGGACCACTGATATCAGAATGGATCAATCCCAAAATAGTAGAGGCTCTGCTAGCCTTGCCGCGGTCGAATCTGTGCTCGGGGTGCTTCCCAATAATGCAACCGGTGCATATTCCCTTCGAGGAACGGAGTTGTGGAAGCCCATCTACCATGGATTTATTTGATAGCAGCAGCAAATACTTATAATTTAGATGTCCAAATATTTCATGCCAAAGCCTACTAACCTCATTACCATGTGTGCGAAGAGCAGTGGGCTTTGCAAGCGGAATAAAGTGCGAAAACTCATAGCATTTTGCAGTGTGGTTTGCCTTTCCAACCGCAACTAGTCTTCCACTTTTGATATCAGAAATTTCAACTGTATTAGGGCTGAATGTGACTTGCTTTGGTTCACCAGTATGTGTCATTTGATACACAGAAAGGAGATTCGAAGCTAAGGAAGGCACATAGAGAACATTCTGAAAGCATCCATGTTCTACATGAATCGTACCTTTGCCCTTTGAAGAAATTTTTGAGTCATCTCCCAAATGGATGGGGATGGAGCTGTTTGGATCGAATGAGGAAAAAGAATCAATATTTGCAGCCATATGATTTGATGCACCCGAATCTATCAAGAGAGTAGTGGGCTTCGAAACCGTTGCCATGAGTGCTTGTCCTCTTTCATGATCGTCATTCCGATCCTTCTTCCTTGCACCGTCAGGAAGGGTTATGTTGTTCTTTTCCAAAAGGAGGGCCATTTGATCTATAGTCTTCTTCATACATGAACTTTCGGGATGAAAGCCACGGTTACAATAAGTACATTTAGATTTTTGGTTACCTTCTTTGCCCTTTTGCTTGGATTTCGAACTGGATGGTGCATCCGTTTGCTTGCCTTTGTCTTTTTGCTTGTGAGGCTCGAATTTGGGCTTCTCCTTCTTTAGCTTTCCTTTACCATTCGAGATCTTGGGTCCTTGAACAAATAGGGCTGAATCTTTGGAGCTTATGGACCCCATTTGAATCAACTTGTCATGCTCTTTTGTAACGGACTCAATGAAGGCATTCAAGGTAGGCATCTTCCAATTCGGGGTAGTTAGCCGACCAGAATTGAAAGTAGAGACAAATACTGAATAATCTTTCCCAAGCTTACTTAGAATGGAGAGGATCAACTGTTTATCCTCTTTGATAACACCACTGTTCTTCAATTGCAAGTTCAAGTTCTTGAATTTTGTGAAGAATTCATTGATGGTCTCAAAATTCTCAGGATTAAGGCCAATCAATTCATTCTCTAATTGAAAAACCCTAAGCTCATCCTACTTGCCGAATAGTGTTTCAAGTTGCTCCCATATGGATTTTGGAGTCTTCAATCCGCTAAGATGGAAGTGAAGATCTTTGGAGATGGAGAGACAAAGAAGACCATAAGCTTCATCAAGCTTGTTGTAGTGTTTGGTTCGATCTGATACATTGTTTGGCTCCAATTCAAGACCAATAGTGACTCGGTAGTAACCTTTTGAACGTAATATGATCTCCATATCATCTTTCCAATCAAAATAATTGAATGGGGTGAGGATAGGCTTTGAAGAAGAGTATTCCATTGCTAGGAGCGAGTCAACTGATGAAGAGGAAGCTTGCATGCAGACTATAGCGAATGCAATTGATGTAGGAAGGCTTGCATGTAGAAGATAGCGAGTGCACTTGGAGGAGACAATAAACCTGCAAATCACATCAAAACAACCACAATAAGGTCGAACAATCCACCCTTTGAGAGTTGCATCACACCTGGGATTGGATTTCAAGCAATGTTGAATGGGTCCAATGTATCAGATCCAGGAATTATGTGGTAACTCAAGCTTCTGGAGTGGTATTGGAATAATTTTCAAGCTTTGCATGCACAGGAGCGAATGCCCTTGAGATATCTCATGCAAAACTTTTTGCAATTTTTAGCAATTCAGTCAAATCTTCTTGTATAAACACCTGTAGAAAAGAGATCTTGTCCCTGCAATGGCTCTGATACCATGTAAAATTAGTCACAGCAGATCTAATGAACAAGTAAATCAATCACAATAGATGAACATAGAAAATATGGTGCAAAACTGTGCAAAACATGCAGCAGTGCTCTCTATCCCAGAAAGGGTGAATGAATTACAATACAAACTGTCACAATGACAGAGCAATTCGAATTGCCTAAGGAGATCATTCGAATTACAGAATGGAGTAGCTTGACTCTATCTAGGAGTCCTCATCAATCATCGGTGGTGCTCATCAATCACAACAACCAGTCATCCAGGTGTCAATCTGAGTCTAACTGAGTGTAATAAGTGTAACTGAAGTGTGTAGCACTGATATAGGATCTGGAGGCTCAGTGGGGGCGCATGGGAGGCTAACTGAAGTCAGAACAAGTCACCTAATCAAACTGGAGGTCCAACGGAAGTGATACAGTCAGTCGGGAGTGAAACTAGCCTCAAATCAGGGAGAATCGGAGCTAACTGAATGTAACTGAAGTGAAACTGCAGTGGTAGGTGAACAAGTGCGCCCTTCTCTGGCAGTAGGTGAGAAGTGGGCGCCTTTCAGCTTAGGAGGGCTAAAACTCTGTGGTAGGTGGCTCCCGGGTGCTAGAATGAAGTGGATAAGGTGCTGGAGGCATCAAACTGGTGACTGGGATGCATGCCAGTGCTTGCAAACCCTAGATTCTGCATGCAAACCCTAATTTGCATGCAAGATCCTGAAAAAGATGATGTGGATATCCGAACATGGGGCACGCCATGAACAATCTGGTTGTTTTGTTATGCCTTGTTCAGTCATCTATTAGTGGTTCCTATAGTGATTTGCTTTATGGGCAGCTTATGTATGTAATAGGGATGGGGCACGCCGTGAACAATCTAGCTGTTTTGTTTCGGGATGGGTGGTTTTGTTTTGGGACGAATGTAAAGCTTGTCAGAACTGGGTAGGTGGTTTCTAGATCTGTTATTCGGAATGTATTTTAGTGACTATGCAGTAATAAAATCCTTTTATTTACAAAAAAGAAAAGTGGACAAATTTTGAAATATTCTACAAGTGCTTCAATTTCTCACCTTCCAACAAAAAGGATGGATACAATTCATATATAGTTTGATATTAATGTCTTAAAATAAAATCCATTTACCACCAATGTCCACAAACAACTAAAAAGTAGTCAATGGGATTGCTAACTACATTATGTAAAATTCTTTAATAGTGGTCAAGGCAGCTTCAGGAGACCTATAGGTGATACTCCCAATGCCTAAAAGGAAACCTATAGGTGATACTCCCAATGCCTAAAAGGAAATCTATAGGTGATACTCCCAAATAATGTTGAAATTGTATTGATAATAAGGATCTATACCTCAAATTTCAGCTCTGATTCCAATAACGTCAGATGATCTTAGCGTCCTCTATGCTTTACACAAATATTTCACACAAATTAGTTGTTACACCATCAATCTGGTATACTTATGGTTGTAATAAATGTGCTGTATTTAAATTTGTTGTAATCAAATACTTTCGATATTGTTCATTACATTACCTGCCCATTGTCAATAGCTATCCCGCAATCAACTTTTTTCCTTCAACAAATGTGCAATAAAATCAATTGATAAAATAGACAAGTACGATTGTACTTAAAATGACGAAATCAACACGTTATAATCAATGAAACAGCAATAAGATATTTAATTGACAAATTCGTTATGGTGATAACCTACAAATATGCATTAGAGAACGATACAAATGGTCATCATATTGCTTTCCATTGCAAAGACCTGCATATATCATGACAAAATGGTATTTTCATATAAGCGATTGATAGATATGTAAAAAAAGGCATAACATATATGAAATTCTAAAAAAACGAAATGAAATTACCTGAATGAGCTTCTCTTGGTTTTAAGAATATCTTATTCTCTACTAAATAGGGCCAACCACGTGAAGGTTGAAGCTCATATGGCCCCTCCCCCCCCCCTCACATCACTCTCAATTCCCCACACCCAATCTATCTACTATAAAAATAAATGAAAGTTACATAACACAATAAAATAGATAAGATCCATGCATAGACAGTAGCAAAACAAAAAATATATGCATGAAAGATAAATCCAAGTAATAATCTAAGATATAAGTTTTCATAGATACAACTTAAATGAGAACTGATAAATAAATTATGCATGCTACTTACTGAACAACATCCAACCATGTGCCTTCACAATCTTGTCAAACATAATCCATGCCACCATCACCTATAGCTTCATCCTCTTTGCATTTTGTCCCTTCAAAATCTGCAACACTTGATAAATCTGCATACTCCAATTCATATATATTACAATTTCTTGATCCCTTTGGAGGGCATGTCAAAACTACACACTAGTCATTCTCTACCGGATCTTGTACATAAAATAATTGTTTCGCTTGTGATGCTAGAATAAATGGATCATCTTGCAGTCTATCCTTACTCAAGCATCTCTTCAGATTCACCATGGTGAAACCAAATTTCATCAAATTTCATTCCATTCTTCTTGTGTACATCTATCCAATCAAATTTGAACAATGGATACTGCACCAAATAGTAGTCCAATAACATTATTTCTTGAATCACTCCATAATATGTTGTCGTTTGATGTATAGGGTTTTTATCCTTTGCACTTGATCTCATTAATGTTTGTGCATCTATGCACACACCACTATTTTGGGTGGCCCTGACATTTTCTATGCTTTTAACATGAAATCTACACCCATTTATTAAGCAACCATCCTACTTAGTTGCATATTTCCTTGGTCCACGTGCCAACCATTTAAGGGTATCAGAAATATTTTCTTTTCCTTCCACTTGTAAATTTTTAAATGTCGTTAGAAAACCATGCAATTTCAAAATATATTAAAAGAATCTCACCTTCATACATCATAATAGTCTTGATCAATGAAGTTCAATTAAATCTAATATGAAGAACATATCATTACCTGTTTTCTTAACCAATCACTAAATTGTTGGTTGTGGAGCTTTTGTAGTAAGACTTCATCGTTTTAGGCTTGGATGTCACTATTGGAAATTTCTGTCAAGTGCATCCTATTTTCAAGTAATGCCAATAAACAATTTATGAAAAAATTGTGATATATTATAATAAAAAATGATTTCATAAGTATGTGCTTATTACTTACTCTATCCAAGTTTGAATTTCATCTATTTTGTGCAAGACCCATCCGTGGGCTTGTAACAAACTAGTTTGATCTAATTCAATAGAATTTCCACTAGATAAGGCCTTCCCATATTGTCCAACCTCTCCTTATTCATCGTCCCAAGCTTCATTTCTACTAGGCATGCTTTCAATATAATCCATACCTTCAACTTACCCAGCACAAAATTTTATGGATAAATCCACAGTGTAGTTTTCAACTATGCAGCCTTCAGGCCTATTCTTATTTTTCACATAACTTTTGAAAACTTTCATGTTCCTAGAAAAAAAACACAATTTGTAGAGACATCAAAAGTATGAATAAGGAGTTTCTAGTAATGTATTATTATTATATGCACATAAAATGTTGGAATTTATGTGGATTTGCACTTAATAAAATTTCACTGACCTTAAAAAGGGTACATCCATCAGTATGCAACTGGTCCACAATAACGTAGCTCTCGCATCAAGTGTATAGCCAAATGTATCATTATATCAAAGAATGAAGGGGGGAAATATTTTTCAAGTAAGAACAAAGTTTCCACAACATCATATTGTAAGTTGTCAAGATCTGTTGGATCCACCAGTTTTGCACAAATTCGCCTATAAATGAAGCAAAGCCTACAAATAGTGTTTCAAACTACTTTTGGTATCACATGGCGCAATGCTACTAGAAGTTGCATGAGAACATGGCAATCATGTGCTTTCATACTATGAAGCTTGATATCTTTCATAGATACATGACTTCTAGGGTTTGAACTATATCCATCTGGAACTTTTAACGTGAACAAAACACGACAAAGAATATCTTTCTCCTTTTTTGAAAGAGTGTGTGGTGCAGGTGGAAGAATTTTTTTTTTCCCTTTTTGTTGTGGTCACAGGGACCTCCTTATACCCAACTGTTGTAAGTCATCACGAGAATTTTTCCCATCCTTTGATTTATCTTTTATATCCAGAAGGGTTCCAAAAATACTTTTGCATACATTTTTTTCTATGTGCATTAAATCTAAAATGTGACGCACTAGGAGTTTCTGCATCCAACCGTATAAAAAATCAATGAATTATAACATCAAAGAAAAACTAAACAATATATTTATATTAAACACAATGAAATCCTTCAAGCATCGTACATTTTAGGCCTTAAGTTAATGTGTGCACATACCTCCCAATATGGTAAATTGAATAGAATTGACTCTTTCTTCCACACGCCAGTCTTCAAATTTTCACCTTTTTAAAAATTTCTCTTTCTTTTTGTACTTTTAGTCTTTCCCCATTTCTCTTCCCTTCCTTTTGTTTCTGTAAAAATATCTGACACTTGTACAATTGTAGGTGCAATGAGATGCTCAGACTTCCCATTAAATGGTCCTTTTTGTGAACGATACTTATGATTTATTGGAAGATATCTCCTATGTCCCATGTACACACACTTCCTACTACATTTGAGATACATTGAATCTGTGTTCCTTCCACATATAGGGCATGCGCAAAACCCTTTAGTCGTGCAACCAGCCATATGTCCACAAGTAGGAAAGTCATGGATTACCCACATCAATATAGCCTTCATATTAAAGAATGACCTTGAATGAGCATCGTATGTCCTTGCCCCTTCATCCCATGTTAGTTTTAGTTCATTTACCAATGGTTCCAAATAAACATCTATGTCATTTCTTGGTTGCTTGGGACCAAGTATTAACAATGACAACAAACAAAAGCTCCTTTTCATGCATAACCATGGTGGAAGGTTATATGTGACTAGTACTACTGGCCATACACTGTGACTACTACTCAAGTTTCCAAAAGGATTAAATCCATCCACTGCCATTGCAAGTCGTACATTGCAAGGATCGTTGGAAATATCAGGCCATTTAGAATCTATAGTTTTCCATGCCGGGCTATCAACTGGGTGGCGCATTATTCCATCCTTACTTGCATTCTCATGATGCCACCTCATTTTCTGTGAAATATATGTAGAGCTGTAACAAAAACATAAAGAATCATATATGCATTGCACTACTTAGTATATTAAAGAAGATGATTTTCTAGTAGGCTGGTAGTACATGAAGGTGTTTGATATAATGGAATTATAAGAGTTCAAAATCATACATGTACATTCTATTCAACCTTGGAACTATAAGGAAATACCTCAGCACTTTGGCCGAGACACCAGTACGCACCTTTTCAGAATGAGCATCAACCTTCCATCTTGATTCGCCACATGTTGGACATTCATTTATTTTTTCATATTTTCCCCAATATAAAATGCAATCATTGTGGCATGCATGTATCATTTCATAGTCCAACCCCAATGATTTAATCAAACTTTTTGCAGCATATGTAGATTCTGGAAGTGTATTTCCTGTTGGAAGCATTTCTCTTTGCAACTTCAACAACTGGGTGAAACTTGCATCAGACCATCCATTTCTCACTTTAAGGTTGTACAATTTAACAGTGGTCGATAACTTAGTGAAACTAGTGCAACCTGGGTAAAATGGTGCCTTGGTATCTTCAATTACCTTTAGATATTGATTGATATCATTTTTTTCTTCCATTGATTTTGCTTGGCCATTTTCACAATTCACATCTGGATTTTCATTATAATATTGATAATCATCATTCACCATTTCAACCATATGATCATCAACCATGGTTTCCTCGTTATGATCGTCATTCTCAAGAGCTTCAGTATCATTTGTAAGGAATGTTGCAAACTCATCAGTTTGATTATCATATTGATGTCCGACTATGTGTTCATCACCATGTGTAATTTCTCGAGGGAAATCATGCATCTCTGTTGTGTGGCATTTCTTGCTCTTGTCAAATAAATGGTCCTGAGTAGGAACTCTCTCTCCATGGAAAAACCAAGTTTTATATGAACTTATTATACCATGAATCATCAAGTGGTCTTGTACTTCCTCAAATGTCAATACTGCAACATTGCAACATATTTTACAAGGGCATCTTGTGGTGTTATTATCCTCTGAATTCCTTTTTGCAAACTCTATGAATTCTTCAACCCCGACTTGATATTCCTTTGACATCCTACATAGAACCAATTTGCACATCACGTAAGAAAAAACTACTACAAATTACAATGAAGACATATGCTATAAAATATCATATTGAAGAATAAAATATAAAAAGTATACCTCGTTTTCAAATCTTTCCAATCCTTTTTTTTGGCCATTTGAAAATAAAACCAACCCAATTTCTCGAATTGGCTCCTCGAGAGTTGGCCTCTCAACTTCCTTCCAATATACGGTTAGGAATATTCATGTAGTACACCCATATTCTTTCCAAAATAGCCTTTACCAGCACATGACAACCATATACTACACCATACAAGCTTCCACCTTATAATAATCAAATCCAAACATCAATTACATAATATTTTGGTTTTATATTAAAGACAAGATATTTAAGATTTTAATCCATTAATATAACTCTAAGATAAAAAAACAAATTTGTGAAATCTTGTGGGCCCCTCCCCATTGGATATTGCGCTCGAAGATTGGAGGTACAAAGGTCACGTTTACAGAGCGCGATGGTTTATAAGGATAATCAGCTAGACATTAATAGTCCGTTAATACTCCCACCACCCTGCAAATCCGACGTCCGCCAAGCATGAGTCAGCTAGATACAACTGCAACCTCTAGAAGTGTTGACCGTCACCACTAGGTACTCGTTCATCTTTTATCAACCCTTTTGTGTTCTGTAATTCATCCAATAGACAGTTCCGCCATGGCCTTGTCTATACAAATCCTTGACCCGTCTGAGGAGATCATCTACGATCGACTTTACGATGCTTATGATCCTCATTTGCGATTGTCTCGTGTTAGTGATGCCCAGAACGCTTTTTTGTCACCTTCCGAAGACCAGTCAGAACTGTTGGTAAATTTAAAGTCATCCTTAAGAGGGTTCACATTAGAACAATTGCCCCATTTCCCAGATATTGTCCAAAGGGTAGCCTCCAATTATTCCACCACTGGGAAGGAAATCTTAGATGATACCCACTCCCATGTCGTTTGCATAATTACACTAGAAGCTATCAGGGCTTCCCCGGGTATCTCCGAAGCCCAATTTCAGGCCCTGATCCCCTTCACCGAATCAGAGGTTCTGCAGTTGTTCGGGAAAGCCGACCTAGAATCCAAGAATAAATTGTTCCAAACCATTTTGATGACCCCAGTTCCCTCAGAGACCCTTATCACTCCACTCTCCTTCGAATTGTTCATAAATCCCGTCGTATCAGCCATCTCCCTCTTGAGTCAAATCCTAGGTCTTGATAGCGATATCATGGTCTCTGAAGTAATGCTAGGAATGCTCCTTTACCTGAGTCAATCTGAAGCAGGAATTAAGTTCGATGCATTCTTGGCCGAAGAAATCAATTCTCAGCTTGAGAAGTTTGATTTGGATAAGCACTTTAGATACCAGGTGTATCTATTTTCCATCATAGTCAGTTCCAACCGGCAGACCCTTGAGGACATGGATCCAGAGGTGTTCAAAGAATGGCCCCGGTCTCTCCAGAAGATCTAGGACTGGTCTTACACCCTGTTCATTGACAAAATTGTCCCCAGCATCTCCAGACTATTCAACCCTAAAGAGAAGAGGATATCAGAAGACATGAAGGCTGCCTTGGAGTAAGAGGGTATTGGAGATTGGTTCATGATGCAAAAGTATTTAGTTATCAGGGTATATGGTTTTTTCGGCTTCCCCTTTCATGCTACCAGTTTACCTAACTCCCTCAGTATTTGCACTAGAATTGATCAGACAGAGGATTTTTGTTGATGAGGAGCATTTTACTGCTCATAGGAAGAACTCTTAGATCAAATACCCTATTAATTTTGGGCCCTTCGTTGTGAAGAAGCCAACAGCGTTACCAATGGTGGAGAAAGTTTTGAAGGCCATGAAGTTTCAGGTGACTCACGCATAGAATTACGATTATAAGGGGATCATTTCCCAGAGGAGGGTCGAGGTGCAGAGGTCAGTCTTTATTCACTCCACGATCCCTGACTTGTCCCAGGATGCAAATTCTCTTGCCTATGATTTTGATTGGACTCCTGCAGAGAAAATTTAGGATCCTAGAGAAGTGCAAGGTACGGTCCCAGCTACTCCCTTGCCCCTAAATGGTGATGGTAGTAGCAGAAGGTCTCGGTTAGAGGTGGAGGATATGTAATGTGATGAAAAAACCCCTAGCAAGAAGCCTAGGACAGACGTAGAGGTGGATGTAATCAACCTGGAGCAGGAGTTTAATTTTGAATCTGATGCCCTCAAGACAGTGATAGAGGAGGATCTTGTTTCAGTAAACCCTACTGGGGGAAAGGTTGCAAATCAGATGGTGATCGCGCAACCACTAGTGGTTGTAAAGCCATCCACTACACACTCAGAGAGAAATCCCCCATGAACCACACAATCAATGAAGAAAGGGGGTGAGGAGTCTCTACTCAATTATCAGAAGTATTCTTTTGCCTCCGCTGTTGAAGGGAAATTTAAGACTGAAAAGAAAATGTTGACCACCTATAGGCAACTGAAAGATCAATTCGAGGCTGAGACTCAGAATAAGTCCAAGAAGCTAAGGAATCTATCAGGAAACAAAGTCTCTTTCACTACTGCCAGGAATATTACAACAAACTCCCTGAACCTAGCCATCACTAATGAGGAAGGAGTTTCAGAGGTGGAGTTCAAGATGGATGTGTTCTCAATCCTAGATAAGATTGTGTTTCATAAGGGAGTTAGTGATCTCATCTATGCTGATCTGACTAAGGAGGCGTTATCCCATCTTAGGTCCCAACAAAGGGTGGTTAAATTGGAGACCCAATTGAAGCAGGAAAAGGAAACAAGCAAGGCCTGGAACCTACAGGTGAAACTCCTGAATGACAAAGTGGCAGACCTAACAGCACAGAACGCTTTACAACAGCTAGTGGCAACAGAGAAGCCTATTTTACTAGCTAAGCCACTAGCCAAGATACAGGCTTACAAAAAGAAAAGCAAGACACCTATGAAAGACATCCAACTACCTCCTCAGACCGTGCAGTTACAAGGGGAGATTGAGACATTGCAGCATGAAGTTTTGGACCTGAAAGGCCGCCTTGTTGTGCTCGAGGTTGACAAGTGCACATAGGAAGAAGAGAAGCAAAAGATGAAGAAGGAATTGATGAATTAAATGACTATAGCATCCTTGAGGACAGATCACCCACTACTCTGGCGATCAAAGATATGTCTGAAATGTCCTTGAAGGACTTGGAAATCACTCAATTGAAGGAGGCCAATCAAGATCTCGAGGACAAAATCAAAGCTAAGGAAAGCGAAGACTCTGCTGAAGAGATCAAGACACTCAAAGAGAAGGTAGCCAGGTTTGAGGAAAGGGTCATAGGCCGAATTCCCCTGCAAGGGGCTAAACATTTTCTCTGGGATGCAGTGATAAAGGAGATGCCCTCATTAGAAAAGCATTTGGCCATGGTGGATGAGCATAAACAAGATGATATGGTAGCAATAAAAAGATGTAAAGCCCCGCAGGAAAGTCTAGCACAAAGGCCTAGGGAGGAGGCCCAGAATGCAATTGTTATTATGAGCTCAACCTATGGGGAAGAACTAATTGCCCTAGGATTACTGACAGGATACCAGTTCTGGTGGAATGACCACAAAGCACAACATTTTGCAGAATGCACTTACTAGGATTAACATTATTCAGCAAGGGGTAGAAAAGTTCAACAAATTGTTCCAACCCCTGTTTCAGAAAGGGTTGCCTGAGTTTTGGGGTCGAGAGGGGAAGCTGATCCCTTGGAGAAAATATGTCGAACTGTTGAACCCGACAAGAGTAAACCATGCAAAGTTTGAGGGTATGAATGGTGGGCTAAAGGGAGAGGTAATCATCGATAAACTCGGCGAGGACTTTGAGCTGCTGGCTCAATTCAGGATTGTCAAATCAGATCTCCCTGTTATTGGCCATAGCCCCCTGATTGACCTGGATGTTCTCCTAAAGGAGCTATTTGAGATGGCCACCCCTACACATCAGCAGTGGCAAGATATACATAAAATGAGCAATCGTCAACCTGGAAGGCCCGCCAACAGTTGAGTCAGCTGTAGTCTGTTAAAAATATGCTCGAAGTTGTCGTTTTCATCAAGCGAGCCAGAAAGCCCCAGATGTCGAGATTTCCCTTTTTGATTGGTCACGTGCAGCACAATGTGCCTTCCCGAAATTTTTTGTGGGAACGACGCATCTTCCACGTCAGATTTTGTTAGGATTTAGGACGTACTTTCGGGTTTGATTCCCGCAATGTAACTAATTTTGATGCCTTGTTTTGAGATACGTCTCGGGCGTAAATTGCACTATAAATGTAACCTCTACGGAGGAGGAAGGGTTCGACTTTCATTTTTGAAGCCTCTGTGCTTGGATTGTAGCTTTGTAAACTTTCTTGGAAGTGTGAATGAAAAGTATTTTTTTGAGTTTCTGAGATTCATCACAATGTTCATATTCAGTTTGTGTTTCCTATTTGTGTCATTTTCATATGTGTAAATTTTGCTAATGATTTCTAGAGAAAACCATGTCCTGTCTTGAGCCTGCTAAGGTCTGTTGTGACATGTCTTAAGCCTGCTAGGACTATCATGACTGGATGAAAGTGCCTTGAGGACTGTTAAGGGTCCCAAGCCTGTGTATGAAGGTACCATGACCTACTGTGGGTTACAAAGGGTGTCGTGAGGGTGTGTAAATGTGTTGGAAGCCTAATTTTGTATTGCTTGACTAGGATGTGATCTGTTAGTATGGATGGCAGTCTGTGTGAGGTCTAGTACATGGGTCGATACCCTTTATTGGACTAGTTATGCAACTAATGAAACCCCTGAGTTATGCCTCTCACCCATGTGATGGCTACCAAGCTGGGAGAAAAGCTCACAGAGGTCAGAAAGAATGAAACCTACTCCTGGTTGAGGCCTGATGGAAAAACACAAGTAACCATTGAGTACATAAATGACAGTGGTGCATGGTTCCTCTGCGCATTCACACAGTTCTCATCTCCACTCAACATGATGAGACAGTGACCAATGAACAAGATTTATCTAAAGGAAGTGAGAGGGTTCGATTTTTATACAAGGTGGATATGCTTTGGATAGTAAACTGTAATGACCCCCATAAGATCCTGCTGATTTTTTTGGCTTATTTGCTTATGTAATTTTGTTAATGGATTTCGCAAAAACGCTTGTCAAAAATACCATTGAGCTGTGCCAAATAGTCTTAGTTGGTTTTTGTATTCAATGTACTGCTGATATGTTGATGCAGGAGAATAGGCTCAAGAGGGTAAAGTCATTCATGACTTCACAAGGTCAAGGGAACTCTTAAGAGACCTAGGGTATTGTACATTTGTAATTTTCTTTATTTTGTAAACGTTGAATAAAATGGATAAGGAATCTAGATCATTTTCCACATGTAATATTAGGATTGATTTAGTTGTGAGTCATAGGGTTAGCAGAGATCAATAAGGACTTTACTCCTTTGTTATAGGATCTGGAAACATAATCCTCTTGTATTTAAATCAGTTCAAGTTATTTTCTTAGCAGCTTAGTTGGCTTATAGAGCTTGTTGGCTCGCATAAGCTTAGCTTATCTCACAGAGCTTAGGATAGCTCATAGAGGTTTGAGGATAGCTCAAAGAAGCTTTGATTAGCTCATAGATCTTGAAAGGGAGATAAATTCCACATAGCATGAATGGAGGAATGAGAGGTGTGTGCACAGAAGAGTGTGTGAGGAGTGAACAAGTAGAATTCTCTGTGTGTATTTGAATTTTCGGTGAATTGAATAAAGAACAGAGGATTAGACTCTGCATGTGGTTTTGATGGATTTCATGTCTTCATATAGTTTTGTAGAAGTATGAATTCATCCCGCATTCACTCCATATAACCCTGTGTATAAACTTTGTGGCTTTGGATTGCCATAGTTTCCGAATTGTAGAAAAGAATTGATCCTGTCAGTGATCAATTAAGTGAATCTTTGTAGAGGGTTAAACCTTAACCAGTCGCTCAAATAAAACAAGATCGTAGAGTGGGGATCGATCATGGGGAAGATTGACGGTTTATAGTGATATCGCTGGGAGAAGTTGCAAGCTTTGAAAAACTTTTCATGTGCACGATATTCTATGGAATGCGCTTAATCAATTTTGGAATCCACCGTTGATTTGGTGGGGACACTGATCGAATGATCAGAAAGCCATTTCACTGCGTGAAAAAGTAAGTTGTACGAACACTCAGGCTAGACGCAAAATTGATAGATCGACGACGGGGAAGAAGCATTGTGCATAAACTTTATTCCCGCATTCCAGAAAGAATTCCACTGGTGGAAGAAAGTTAGACAGTGCAGAAAGAGTTTGTTTCAGATATCAAGGGTTTTGAAGTCTGTATATTAACTATAATTTTCAGATCTTGATTTTTGTAGCGCTAATAGTGAACAGTAAATGCAATAGAGATTGCTTTGCATAAATAACAAGGAAAATAAACCCTAAATATCATATTCATATAACTTTGAGTTTACAATGACTCTAACAACAGTTCTAAGGTGGACAAACAAATTTGAAATTACTTTAACTCTAACCTGTAGCTTCTTGGGCGTGCACACTGATTTATGGAAGTGAGATGGCCTTCTTTGGTGTCTCGATTTTTCTTTGGTGTCTGCCAGCTCCTTAAAACAACCCAAATCGTCTTCTTCTCAGACTCCCTTATTATGCTACAATGCCCTCCTTCACTACCTAGAAACCTTATGCACAGTCGTAACAAGAAGGAAGACTACAATGATAGTACCGAACAACGCTGTAGTAGATTCTTGTAGGTGTCAATTTGGATTGCAGCTCCCTTTTTGGCTGTAACAACCCTTGATATTGTCCCATATGAAGTGTGGGGATCACTGTAGATGTGGAACTGTAAGGATATGCGCCCAACAGAAAGTAAATCGTCCTCACAAACAATATTGTGTCCTCTCCAGACGATGTCACGACCCATGTAGTCCAAACTCAGCCAACAAATGAAGAATACGGCCTCCACAATATGAAATCGGCCCCTTTGTTACTCCCTTTTTTTCAAAAACATAAAAACCAAAAAAGACGAAAAAGAGAATATGCATGAATCTATAGCATCTTATATCTAGATGGGCCTGAAAATTTGTTGTATGTATAACCACGGCATGAGCCTATAATCCTAGGTATAATATAATATTGTTACTTGTTAGAATCGTAGGAAGAACCCCTTGGGCTAAACCTTATTATAGAATATGCTATGGGGATGGCGCTAGGGAGTGCTAGTTTCTTATAATAATCTTATTTTACTTATTGCATAATCGTTTCTAGCTTCTATTCTATTGCTTGTCAAGGATATTTATCACTTACATCGTAGGGAGGCTCTATGGGTTAAATATAAATATGTTTCTAATGTGGAGATATCCCAACCTTTAGACTAACTAATATATGTTGTTAGTATGATAGGAGATCAAGATGTTAAATTTGTCACCACCATTTTAACATATCAATGTATTTTTAGGAGGAGTTAGAACTAGCTTCGATCACCTCGTTTAATGGCTTGGAAGGTATGGGAAACTTCATTTCCTTTAGAGCTCAATAAATCTCACTTGGGAGTGAGTAAATTACTCAAAGGTGTAGTGCAATGGCCATAAAATTATTAAAGATCACTTGCTTCAATAATTTCATATGCCACCTGTCGTTGAGTCTCCAATGACCTAAATAGAAATTCCCATGCAGGCATCTGTAGAAACTAATACACTTCCACCACTAAAATGGTTCATTGAACAATGCAAATACATAAATGAGGTGGAGGCTATAGATTGGCATCGCATGATATGTGGTAGATGTAAGGTAGGATTCATTGAAAATTGACTGGAGGGATATCTTAGCAAGTAATCAGATTTTCATTAGGAGAATAGTTTCAATGGTATAATATTGGTCTAAAAAACATAGGTTAATGGTTCAAATTCCTTTTATATTTATAAGAATTTCATATGGTTGGAAGAGGTAATGATAAAAGTTCTTAATATTTAAAAGGATTATATAGGTTCTTGTAGGTTTTCTCCAAGTAGGACCTTAACCAATTTATTGAATTGTCAAACTTATGGAGAGCATATAGAGAAAATGTAACACCGTATATCTGTTCTCATTATTCTAATATCCCTAGTTACCTAATTGATATGTCAATTAAGAAAGTAGATTTGTAAGGCATACCACCATAGAAATTTTAGCTCATATGATTTCCATAAGAAGATAGACCATAATGAGTCATAATTGTTTGAATGCATATGATGGATCTCTTTGTAAGGCTGCAAGAAACAATAATGAGTCATATCATGCTAGTAGTTACAATTAATAGCATAAAGAGGAAATATCTTGTGTAGAATCATAAGAGAGTCTATGGAAATATACTAATTTAGTACAATTATTTTATCCTAATGGTATCCTTACTTATTGGCATGGGACCTTGAATGATATATAAGTAATTTGATCAAGTAACCGGTAAATCCACCTAGTAGGTATAAATGCAGTACATACCAAATAGAAATAATTGTTAAATTTTCAGAATTTACTTCAATCTGATCTAGGATCTTAACTGAGAGAACAACATGTACATCATATCAATCATGGAGGCAATAATGAAAGCACACAAGAGACACAAAGATTTACTTGGGGAAAACCATAAAGGTGAAAAACCCCAATAACTTCCTTAGAGATAGATAGAGCAATGATACAACCAACCATAAGAGATAGACACAACCTAGCAGCAGATCCTCCTCCTCCATAAGTGCGCCACTCCTCCTTGAGTGCATGTGTGAGAAGTGAGTGAACAAATAGAGTGCCTCCCGCACTCTATTTATACTTGACTTGACTTACCTTTTTACCTAACTCATGTAGGCTCGAACTTAACCACATAACATAATGCTGAGTGGGCCGACCCCCAATAGGGTGGTCTAATAACCCTTTGACCCACATGGCCGACCCCCAATAGGGTGGTCTAATAACCCTTTGACCCACATGACTTATACAGGGCCGACCCCAAATAAGGTGGTCTAATAACCCATCAAGTATAAGTTACGACACTTACAATATAAATGACGACACTTCCTTAGAGAGGAATAATACTATCTCTATAGGAATACAATATACATATATGTGAAATACATTCCGAAGTTACATATACATCAACACTCCCTCTTAACTAGGAAGGTATTTCTCAGCACAGTTCTTCTAGCACAAGTCATCTTCTTTGGATCATCGTCACTGGATAATCGTCATCGAGTCATCATCCTCGTCACTGCTGCTGCTATCTCAATCAATCTCTGAATCTACTCGTCATAGGAAGTTCTACAGAGCCAGTCCTTTTTCATACTGGATGTAGGCCCACCACCTGCAGGTCTTCATCATCACTGGCCATACTGTGGAATCCTCAGGACTTATTACGTGCGTCACAAAACCTTGAAAGAGCATCCCAGGCTGTTACGAGCACACAGCTCTACCTATAGGATCTCCCAGGGCACCGAATTACATGTGACCTCACCACAAAACCTCGCAAGAGCATCCCAGGCTGTTACGAGCACACAGCTCTACCTATAGGATCTCCCAGGGCAACGAATTACATGTGGTCATGGCAAAACCTTGCAAGAGCATCCCAGGACTGATTACGGGCACACAGCCCAACCTATCGGATCTCCCAGGGAAACGAATTACATGCCATAGGACAAAACCTCGAAAGAGCATCTGCCAGATATCCCAGGGAACCGGATTACATGCCATAGGCAAAACCTCGAAAGACTATCTGCAGATCTCCCAGGGCACCGAATTACATGTCCTCCCAGAGCAAAACCTCGAAAGAGCATTTGCCAGATGTCCCAGGGCACCGAATTACATGCCATAGGCAAAACCTTGAAAGACCATCTGCAAATCTCCCAGGGCACCGGATTACATGCTCATCTGCACAACCTGATCCACGGCCACAGAGTATCAACCTGATACTCACCATACATCATCCTGATGTATCCATGATCATCCTGATCATCATCACTGCAACGTCCTGCTGCATGTCATCTGGAGCAACATCCTAAAGCTCGTCATCTATGATCATCCTGATCATCACTGCAACATCCTGCTGCATGTCATCTGGAGCAACATCCTGAAGCTCGTCATCTATGATCATCCTGATCATCACTGCAACATCTTGCTGCATGCCAAGTATCTACCTGATACATATCATCATACATGATCCTCCTGATCATCAATGCACCTACCTGATGCATACCAAGTATCTACCTGATACATATCATCATACATGATCCTCCTGATCATCAATGCATCTACCTGATGCATACCAAGTATCTACCTGATACATATCATCATACATGATCCTCCTGACCATCAATGTATCCACCTGATACAAATACATGATACATATCACCATACATGATCCACCTGATCATACAATGTATCCACCTGATACATATACAGATACATGGTCCAAGCATCCAACATGATGCATATACAAAATACATACACATGATCCAACTGATCATATCCAGCATCCAACATGATGCATACATACATAAATGATCCAACTGATCATATCCAGCATCTAACATGATGCGTACATACATACATAAAAATGATCCAACTAATCATATCAAGCATCCAACATGATGCGTACATACATACATAAAAATGATCCAACTGATCATATCAAGCAGAAACCAGAACATCATCCTGATGCTCATCATCTAGCGCTTACATCCACAGCCATGTGGAGGATCCTCCATCCAACATGCTTGGAATGGATTTAGCAAATGTGTCCATCACTTCTTCCTCGAAGTGTCCTCGATCTGAAGAACGCCAAGCCTCTCTCTGAAGTACTCGAACTTCACTCTGGCTAGTGGCTTCATCAGCACATCTGCAATCTGCTCGTCCGTCGCAACATACAGGAGCTTCACAGCTCCTCTCTAAACCATATCCCTGATATAGTGATATTTGATCTCTATGTGTTTCGACCTGTCATGAAACACTGGGTTCTCGGACAGCTTCACACAACTCTGGTTATCACAGAAGATACCAGTGGCCTCCAACGGGAGATCAAATAACTCAGACAGTAGCTTCCGTAGCCATACTACCTCGCAACTAGCTGAGCAGGCTGCAACATACTCTACCTCAGCTGTACTCAGTGCTACGCAGGACTGCTTCCTGCTAAACCAAGAGATCACACCTGATCCCATACTGAAGCAACACCCAGATATGCTCTTCCTGTCTGCAGCACTGCCAGCTCAATCTGAATCAACATAACCCCGTAGGTTAAACTTTTGATCTGCCTCATACCTGAGCCCAAAATCCACTGTACCCTTCAGGTACCTCAGAACATGATTTACAGCAACCAGGTGAACACTCCTTGGATCCGTCAGGAACTGGCTCAATGTGTTCATAGCAAAGCAAATGTCTGGTCTCGTGTTCGTCAGGTACATCAAGGACCCAATCATATGGCGATACATAGAGACATCAATCGGCTCAGATGAAGCATCACATAGAAGCTTCAGATTTGATGCCATAGGTGTGGCCATGGCCTTGCAATCCATCATCCCGAACCTCTTTGGGATCTCTACTGCATACTTCCCTTGTCCAAGGAAGATTCTATCTGCACTCTGCCACACCTCCATGCCAAAAACAAATAGTGCATCATCCCCAAGTTCTTCATCTCAAACTCGGTAGTAAGCTTCCGCTGCGTGTCGGCAATCAATCTATCTTCACCATACCAAGTTCTGCACATATATGATTTCCTATCACGTGTCTCAGAACCAAGTGGCTGCTCTACATACACTTCTTCTTCAACTACACCATTCAAGGAAGCTGTCTTGAATCCATCTGGTGTATCTTCTATTTCATCACTTTTATATTTCTCAATGCTGTCATCTGCAACATGCTTGATCTGATAGTTCCATTTGGAAGTCATAGCAAACTTCCCTTCATGTCTTGGGATTACATCCCAAACATCATTCTTCATGATCGACGGATCATGGCATTTCATTTCTTCATCCCAGATCCTGGGAACTTCAATATCTTCAATATCTTCAATAGATATCTTTGTTGCTAGAACAAATGTTGTAGTTCTCCTTTTGTAGGAGATGGCATACGATCTTTCCTACACAACAAGTTAAATTGCATGATTAGAAAACATCTCATAGTTTTCATAACAAATTCTTACACATAAAGAAATATGCCATACAGTCATGCAATTATCTTAGCCAATGCTTCAATACAACATTTATCCATATTCCGTAACTTTCTAGATTCCTTCCAATCTCTACCAGAACATTGTTAAGAGTGTGCACAACTCCCAACTTGTCAGCAAAGAGGTTTCATTCTAGATAAGTAGCAATGGAATGTTGTACAGTGCCATAGGCCACTTACCCATGTATATTAGTAGTCTGCTGTTCATCAATGCAACTTTTCTAATATGCACAATACATATCCTAAGTATAGGAACATGAGCATATACATCATTGAACAATTTTACTTAAACAAACAAATATGCAAGAAATGATAATTAAAATACTTATCTTTGTTTGTTCGTTGGATGGACTCCCTCCGAGTCTTCGCTTCCTTGCAGGAGATGCTGGAGTCCTAATCTGAAGTAGCTTCTTCTACACCTTTCTGTTGTGGAATGTAGAAAGATGGTCAACTCCCTCTGAATATCTGCATCCTTGCAGAAACTACTGAAGTGTGCTCCTTTTCTTTCTTGCAGGAACAGCTGGAGTGTGCTCCTTTGCTTTCTTGCAGGAACAACTGGAGTGTGCTCCTTTGCTTTCTTGCAGGAGCAACTAGAGTGTGCTCCCTCTTGATCTTTGCTTCCTGAATTACCTGTTCTTGAACTCATATTCATCCTTGGTCCCTATGCATGCTTATTAGTATCATGATTGTGTTATCCTTGTGATTTCATATAAAATCATACATTCATTAGTATACTATTAAAACACAATAATTTCAAGCATGTATAGTCATGATCATTTCAAATAGAAATAATAAGCATTAGCATTCAAGGTTTATGTAGGATTCTTATGGTTAGTTAAATCATAAGAATCATAACATGTCTAAACTTATAATTACTCAAACCTATGACTGTTCAGGTTAGTTGAATCATCAATCAAGATAAGAGATATAATATGCATAAAACCTGTGATTATTCAAACCTATACCTTCATGATTCTTCTGGTTAGTCATATCATCAATTATGGTAAGAAACATAATATGATACAACCATGATTATTCAAACTTATGACTTCATGAATAATCATTATCAACAACACAACAATATAAGATCCTAAACCAAGGTAGGATTCTAACTTGATATAGGAAAAACATACCTGGATTAGCATGCTAGCTATTTATGTCTAACATACTCACATGATGTCTTCTTGTTCTTCTTCAATGACTTGTGCTAGTAACCTGTATATCTCATAGGTTAACTATTACAAAACCAAGTTATACATACCTCGTAAATGGATCTTCTATGAGATCCATGAAAATGGATGAATCTTTGTCCTCATGTTATCATGATCATATGTTCTTGGACCAGAACATGATTTGTCTTTCTTGGTGTACCTTTCATGTTAGTAGACAAAACCTCATACAACACCATAATGCATTAGTACAATCATAAGTGTCAACACCCTAACCAATGAATATCTTCTATCATGCATTCATAATTTTGTTAAGGTGATACGACAAATCTAAAATCAAGATTGTACTAACCGTAATAACATGAAGACAAACATACCATGAACAAATCTCAAAACATACCTTGATGAGTCATACCTGTCGAGATCGCTTGTAATCTTCTTATGTAAGGCCTTAGCCTCATCTCCCTCTGAAACAGGAATTTCTTCACTTATGCAGGTGACCAATCCATCTTCTTCTAGGATTAAACCACCACTTGATTTGCAAGAACTGGACCTGGAGCTAGATATGGGTTTGTTAGAGAAACCCCAAAAATTCAAACTTTGAATTTCAAACTTCCGAAAGGATAGAAATATGCGCCTTGATGAGTTGATCAAACTGGTATATTTAGAATTTGAAAACTGCAAAGTTTCACTCCTCAATTTTTCCTTTGAAGCTTCCAGATTCACTGGACGTGACCCTGAACTGGGGTTTGATGAAGTCCACTCTTTTTCCCCATCAAAAAGTTTGATCCAAAGCTCTAAGCTTCTATTTTTCTGAGGAGCTTCCAGCCGTGGTCACAGATTTAAAAAATTCCCATTTTTACAGAAGCCCTAATTTTCCACTTTTCTGATCAAAGTCCCGAACTAGGGTTTGATCAAGCCCGGCCTTCTGCCCAACCAAAAATACTGATCTTGGTCTCTAAATTTCTATTTTGATGAGTAGCATCCAGCCGTGGTCTCAGAATACAAAAATTCCAACTTTCTACGAAGCCCTAAATTCCGGAATCCATGAATGAAGGTACTCAAAAATAATTCTGTTTTGACATAAATATGTACCTGATTGTTTCTGGTGTACCTCCGAATTTTTAGATCCACAGGGTCTGAAAAAGTTTCCTGAGATAGCCTGACCTGTTATCTTTCCATCCTGACAGGTCTGACCTCAATTGGATTCTCTGAGAGAGTTATGCCAAATGTCGCAACGTGACCTGCTTTGGGATAAAACAGGAGAGCGAACTTGTACGGCGTGCCACGTGTCCCTGTTTTAACTTCGGCCTCTGAAAAAGTTTCCTGAGATATTGCAGTCTGTGTACTACCTGTCACTTTTCACGAAATTTCATTTGGAGCTTCCTAGCCCAAGATATGACCTTTTTCCCAAGGTCACCTGATTTTGACTCAGATCTGGAAGAGGCAGAAACCCTATATTGTACAGATCATAAATCACAAAGTACAACAAATTAGAGGTTGTTCTTTGGACACAAGGTACCTGGAGATTTAATATTCGTCTTGTAACAATTTCAGATCCGAAAAATTCGCCAAAACGGATTTATAGCGAAAGTGCTACGATGACTGGTTTTTGCTATATCAAGCCCTAGCATCGTAAGTGCAACAAGTGTCATACATGCCATATCATGCCTTCTTTCAGGCTAGCTCTGATACCATGTTAAATTTTCAGAATTTACTTCAATCTGATCTAGGATCTTAACTGAGAGAACAACATGTACAACATATCTACAGCATATCAATCATGGAGACAATAATGCAAGCACACAAGAGACACAAAGATTTACTTGGGGAAAACCATAAAGGTGAAAAACCCCAATAACTTCCTCAGAGATAGATAGAGCAATGATACAACCAACCATAAGAGATAGACACAACCTAGCAGCAGATCCTCCTCCTCCATAAGTGCGCCACTCCTCCTTGAGTGCATGTGTGAGAAGTGAGTGAACAAATAGAGTGCCTCCCGCACTCTATTTATACTTGACTTGACTTACCTTTTTACCTAACTCATGTAGGCTCGAACTTAACCACATAACATAATGCTGAGTGGGCCGACCCCCAATAGGGTGGTCTAATAACCCTTTGACCCACATGGCCGACCCCCAATAGGGTGGTCTAATAACCCTTTGACCCACATGACTTATACAGGGCCGACCCCAAATAAGGTGGTCTAATAACCCATCAAGTATAAGTTACGACACTTACAATATAAATGACGACACTTCCTTATAGAGGAATAATACCATCTCTATAGGAATACAATATACATATATGTGAAATACATTCCGAAGTTACATATACATCAACAATAATACTATGTTTGGATGTAACCTCAACATCTAACCTCAGATGAAAATGACATCCCTTATGTGGTAAGCTAAAATTGATTACTAGTCATGCACTTGAATCCATTGAAACAAACTCTCTCCCCATCCTTCTAGTACAAATAAACCTCACAATCAATGCCTTAGAAGCCATGCTTATTACATTATTTAACTTCATGTCATCCACCACAATAGGCTAATATACATGGTTGATTTCATGGTATACCCTCTCAACCTCCTTATTTGTATCAAGTCATTTTCCTTGTGAAATCCATTCATCAAAGGATTGTAAGTATGAATATTTGCTTCACAACCATTTTCCTTCATATGGCGCTCCACTAGTGCAAGAATATAAATGGCAACTTTGCCTCCTTTGCAATGCCCATAAATCAAGGTAGTATATGTTACTTCATTTGGTGTCAATCATTTTCAGTTAGGTGTTGAGGTATTAACCATGGTTGGTGTAGGAAGCTCAAGCATTGGGATGTAGAGGAAAATTTTAGGCCTAAAGGTCTAACAATGATGTCTCCAACCACCAAAGCTAACTTCTTGAGGGGATATTTGTCCTTATAGTCAGAATATGGGAATTATTAAGAATTTTCTGAGCATTAGGTATGGGTCTTGGGGCTCTAGACATAGTTAAGGAATGGAAATTGGGCCTTAGGACCTAAAAGAAGCTTCTAGGTATATATCGCCAAGAATGATATGTTGAACAACCACAATAGACCTTTCCACGGTATCTTTGGCCTATGAGTGGGGTTTTTTTGGCACAGTGAGAATTTTAAGACTAATTATAGGTTCCAACACGTTGGATATGGTTGGGGAGAAAAGAGTGGGACTTAGGTCCTAAAAGAAATTCCAGGCATCTTTGGCTAAGAACAATTCCTACAATCACCACACATGACCTCCGAAGAGCATATTATTCATATAAGTGGGGATATTAGTGCCATTAGAATTTTTTGAGAACTTGGTATAGATATTGGGTTCCCTAGACATGCTTGAGGGAGAAAAATTGGGCCTTAATCCCTGAAAAACCTTTTGAGAATCCATGGCCAAGAAGAACAACTTGAAAAAACACACATGGATTCTTGAGAGTATCTGTAGTGTTTGAGTAGGGATGTCTATGTCATTAGATGGTTTTGAATAGTAGTTAGGGGTCTTGAGGTTCTATACATAATTAAGGAAGGAATCACATGCCTTATTCCCTAAGGGAATCTTTGAGGTATCCAAATCCATGAACAATATTTTAAAGAAACACACATCATTGTTATAGGATATCTGTAATGTCCCCGACCCCCTCGGTGGCCTTTAGAGGTGATGGGGGAGCTCCTTAGAATACAACCTGCTAAATTTTTTTCTTCCAAACTATGCACTTTCGCACAGCCGTAATAACTTGGTCTGCAATTCGCAAGTCGGAGTCGGAAGTCGGCACCCCAACGTGCCACTTCAAGAATCACACCTTTGACTTCCGCAATCCACAACGCAGGAGTCAGAAAGTCAGAATGACAAATACACAACGTCGAAGAAATACACCTCCGACTTTCACATTCCACAATCCGCGATGTGGGAGTAGGAAAGTTGGAACACCAAATTCTCTACTTCGCCAAATCATGCCTCCTACTTCTATAATCCACGATGTGGGAGTCGGAAGTCAGAACTCCAAAGGTCTCAGCTTCGCAGAATTGTTCCTCCAACTTCTGCGATCTGCAATCCGCGATGCAGGATTCGGAAGTTGGAACTTCAACGCACCACGCGGAGAAATCATGCCTTCGACTTCCGAAATCCACAATCTACACTGCGGGTTCGAAAAGTCGGAAGTAGGCCATATACCATTGTTACTGCCAACTTCTCAGGCTGATAACTTTCTCATCCTAAGTCCATTTTTGAAAAACTTGGTATCATATATTGGAAAGCCCTCGGAGATCCCCATGCAAGTGTATGATCTTCTTCCAAACCTGAGAACTCTGAATTTTCCTTCTTCCAACCAAGGTGTTTCCCCAATCCTCATCCATACCTCTTTACCACTCTGTAAAGAGATCTTATCCACTCTTCCATGTCTCCTCCCTTCATTTGACCCATAGAGGGAACATGAACACAAAAGGGGTTTCTATTTCTCCCCCAAAGTCATGACCGAACATTCTAAACCTCCTGGGCCTCAACAAGACTTGGCCCTATTCATCTATGAACAAATTCATAAAAACACATGGATGCATATGCATACTCAAATAAACACAGCTGAATGAAACATGAATAATTAAACATTCAGAACACATAATGAACATGATATAAACCGTAGAGAACATTTATCCTTTTATTGAAATATCCAAGCAACTAGCTATGGAATGCAACGTTCCAACCCAACCATAGGTCTCTGCCCAACCTGTATTATTTTAACACTCAGAGACTACCCCCGAGATGGGGCTATGTATCCACTAAGGAGGAACTACTCAAGTCCACTCATAGCCTTAAGCACAGTCAATCAGGGTCATATAGCACACAACTGTCTCTGGAAAGCAAGTGGGGAGACAAGGTAGGAGGTTTCTAAGTTAATGAGCTCAACACACAGAGCTATAGGCATATCCAATTGACTTCATATCACAGTCCATGAACCGCCATCACCTCCACTCTCAGCCTAAGTAAGGTCCCCTTATCTGCTAAACAGTCCCTCGGGTGCCCCTTCCCTCAGCGCCGACCTGGGAAGGTATAGCTTGTCCCGATTGCTAAACCAAGGATAAATGAGACTTCACGGGATCTACCATGAATTCTGAACCCCCTAGTCTCTCTCCCACTTTGATCCGCTCTTGGATATCCTCAACATCGCAGCCGAAAGGCTCTGTTGCACAATTGTATTTTTGGGCTTCCGAATCAGGGTTTTCCTCTCAATTCCTAGGCATCCAACACTCTCAAAATCACCACCAAGGTTTCGGTCTAGGGATTCCCAAACGAATTTCACTTCCCACACAGATTTATGAGCGATCTTGTCACTTCCAAACGTGTCTTAACTCATAATCACTATTTCCAGTTTTCTTCCCTTCTAGGTCTGTGTCCTACCTCCAAACACATGCCTCGATGGTCCACAATAGAATGGGGATGAGGGAAATGAATTCCCATGAGATGGAGTGGCTTATGGGTCGAGCAAACCGATCCCATACCCTGCCTTACGAATTTCAGGGCTACCCATACTCCATCACTCTCATGGACTAATTTTCTCACCCACTTCCTTACAACAGAATTAAATGACGACTAGGACAGTCAAAGGGGTTCTCAAGATGACATATGGCAGCCTAGGGTCTAATACCCAAACCCCCTAACCTCTGCCTAGTGGATACACATAGCCCCCTCAATTAGTTGCATCCATAGCCAACCCCTTGGTATTTTTATTTGCATTATAATCATCTACATGTTTTTACAATTTCCATGGCTTACTAGCACATGGATGGCACAACATAAAATATCATCCCTTCAAGGTTGAGAATTCACTAGCGGGGCCTTGGCCTTGAACTCCATGCTAGGAATCATATATCACATATGCACAATGTTTACATTACAAGTCAATACATCCGAAGGGTACCAGTTAGTATAGGTGGAATTGAATCTATTGAAACAAACTCATTGTCCCCATCCTTCTAAAAATAAACCTCACAATCAATGCCTTAGAATCCATGCTTATTACATTATTTAACTTCATGTCATCGACCACAATAGGCTAATATTTCCTTTCCTTTTGATGCATTTCTTTGGTTCCCTCCTTCCTTCCTTTGGTCCACCTACATGACTCCCAGTACCAAGGTCCTTCCCCTTTTCATTGAAAACCTTAGGAGAAAACTCAGGTGTTTTTGCTATCTATACCAAAAAAAAAATGAAATTTAATTTACCAAAAAAAAACAAAAAAAAAGAAATTTAATAATAAAAAAATGGGACCCCTAACATAACTTTTCAAATTTTATCTCCTGCGAATAGTTTTGTCGGGAAAGGGCATCGTTTTCTTTTTGCCCAGGCCAACGTTTACTTGCTTTGATTCTGGTATTCAACACCACAAAAGCTGAAGCTAAGCTGTTGGGATATATTGAGGTGAACTGCGTGAGGTGTAACTTAAGTTTCACTGCATTCTTGTTCTACGTTCTGTGTTATTGCAGGTATTTTATCAATGCTTTCGTGAAAACAACATAATAACTGAAAACATTCTGTGGTTTCTTTATTGACATAAATCAAAATAGTGGTTCCTCTGCTACAAAATTTTAAGTGTAATACACAATATGCGCTGCATTTTGTACAAAATTTTAACATATGCTTAATAAGTGTAATACACATTCTGTGGTTTCTTTATTGACAGAAATCAAAATAGTGGTTCAATGCTACAAAATTTTAAAAATTTTGTAAAAATTTTGGTTTCCTCTAGGGCTGACCATGGATTGTGGTGGATCTTCCTAGCTCAGTCGTGGACTGTTTGACATTCATTTAGCTAGGTTGTGATTGTTTTGTGACTACTAGATTTGGACTGCACTTTCCCACTGCTGCAAGACCGTTACTGTGTTCATCTTTGGGGTTGCCTGTGTAAACCTTGTCCTGCTTGCAGCCTCTAAGGTTGAGGGGTCTTCACTCTTGGATACTGAGATATATTGTTGGCTACTGTACGTGTCTAACCTAAACCTACAACACTCTAACCCTCTCTCTCTCTCTCAAGTTATGACATCTGTTCCTCTTAGCAAATAGTCCTTACAGATAGTCTTCCCTTTTACTTTTGAAACTTGTTAGATAGATTAATCGTTTAAACAACTTTCAGTTAGCAATTGAGTGATGATAGACTTTATTTTTTTGGTTATGCAGGCTTTGTACAAGTGGAGACATGGAGGTAAGTGATTGTTTGTGATTGAAACTATCATTATTTTTATTTAATTTAAATTGTTTTTTTTAACAAAAATGAGTAGGTTTTATATTAATAAAACTGTGGCTGAGCCACCCAAGAGGTTACATCTGTGAGTTCTTTGCAAAAACAAAATTCCCCATCACAACAAATGGGAATAATACTTTTATTTAATTTAAATTGTTAGAACATATTACTTTGTACTTTAATAACAATCTAATAGGCTATGGCTAATCAATACTCTAATCATTTAAAAAAAACCAGAGAAAGTAGATTATGACATGAAATAAAAAAAATATGATTATGAAATTTTCAAAACGAACACGTCAAAATGATCAAATGGGAAAGAAAGGGACATGCATCTCAGAAGGTAAATATTTAGAAATAGAACAATGTATTTCCTTATGCATCATAATGCTTATTTTTATTGTATGATGATGTTAGGCATATGTTTAATAACATTCTTGGCTACAGTTACAAAGAAGAGGAAAATGCAAACAATAGCAAAGAATATTACACCTTTTATGCCTATGAATGACTCTACTAGTCCTAACAAAGAAGGAAATGACAAAGATACATTTTCCTCTTTTCGGGAGGAGGAGCAACATGAACAAGGTAAGCCCATTAATTCAGATTTTTCTAGTTCTTTATAAGTATAAATCTTATGATTAGGAAATCCATAACACCTTTATGTGCCCTTCTTTTATAGAATATGTTCGCAAACAACCATGCCATATGGATAACAGTGTAGAAGGGAAAGATCCCTCGACAAAAAAAGAGACGAAGCAACATGAAGAACAAGGTAAGCTCATTAATGTATAATTTTGTAGTTCTTCATAAATAAAATTTTATGACTTAGAAATCCATAACACCTTTAAGTGCCCTTCTTTTATAGAAGTTGTTCACAAAGAACAATGCCAACAAGATATTAGTATACAAGGTGAATATCCCTCTACACAAGCATTGCCAGAGAAAGTCAAGAAGAAAGGTAGAGGAGCAACTAAATGTGCAGAAATCAATAACTTGGAGGAAAAGATCGAAATTCATATCAATGAAAGGAACCAACCAGTTGGTCCAAACTCCGTGAAGCTATCTTCATTACTAGGTGTGCTCGTTAGGGAAATGGTTCCAATCAATTATTTTGATTGGAGGAAGGTTTCAGATCAATTAAAGGAGGACTTGTGGAACATTATTAATGTGAGTATTAGAGATTACGTGTATTTGTTTTCAACATTTATATTTTTGGATGATTTCGAAGTTTATTTTCAAACCATGTATGGCATCTAAAAATGAAATCCATTGGCCATAAGGAAAACAGTCATAGATATTGGTTGACCAAAAAATACTGTGACCCTTATGAGTGAACACAGGAAAGATTAAAAAATGTTCCTCCAATTAGGATAAGTGAGACAGTGTGGAGAGAATTCGTCCTATCACGAGCCACCAATGAATTCCTCGTAAGGAAAAATTTCACATATTATATAATCAAGTTTTTTAGAATGTCTATTGGCTTGTAATGTTGACTTATATATGTTATTTTCAATTGATTTTTAGGATATAAGGAAAAAAAAAAGGAAAAAAGAGAAAAGGAGAGGGACTTGCACACCTCTGGATGTCGAGGTTATCAATGGGTTGAAGATGATATGGTAAACAATTGTGATGATATTTTATCCGATATGAGAAATATTAGCATATTTTAGTTTCATTGTAATGTCACAACTTAACCATACTATTTTACTTGTTGCAACTAGAAAAAATCTATAGCCTTTGGTGATACAACTACAAGCATTACTAGGGCAGACTTAAGGAAGAAGTGCCATCAAAAGAAGGATGGCACTCCAATCACACTAGCTGTAGTAGAAACAATAGTATGTTCTCAACCTTTTAATTTAGATATTGATTAAAATTTCATTTTACATGTTGGAAATGTTTTCTTCTATGATCGGATTTAATTGTATGTCAATGTTAGCAAAAAATTGAACAAGCACAAGTAGAAGTTGCATCTCAAGACTTTGCAGCTAGGGATGATGCCCTTTCCAAGGTACTAGGGGTTGATGCAAGAGGATGATGTCGTGGCTTTGTCTTAGGAGTTACGCCAACTAACTTGTTTGGAAAAAGTCCATACAAGGAGGTGCTAGCTGTAAGCCAAGCTACAGTGAAATAAAAAACACAGGAAATCACATACTTGAAAACAACAATAACTGAACTATTGAAAAGAGTAGAAGATATGGAGAGAGAACATGTGGTCAACAAAGAAAGTGTTAGTGTCGAATTCTTTACTCTTGTCAAAATATGATCAACATTCTGTACAGAAAACACCAATGGTTCCATCAAAATTGCAAATTGACAAAATGAAAACACCAATTCAGGTAAGATTGTAATTATTTAATCTAGGATCATCAATGTTTAAATTCTTATTTCCATGCACATTACTTTTTCTCATTTATTTGCAGGGTCAAGATAATGCTAATGAGTTGACACCAACTTCCCAGTTGGGTCTGCAAGGAAAGAAATGCTTTCTCATTGCATTAAACTCAAGGGTTAAAGTTGCAAGGGCGACAATACATAAGACTAACCCAAATGCAATGGTACACCATGTCCCTGTTAGAAAAGGCTATTATATTGTGAATCCGATAGAAATTTTAGATCCTCTATTTGAAAATATAGCTCTACGACGTCCCAGTAGCGCATTATGTAATCTAGCAGATGCTTTGTTGAGCTTCATTCCTTGGCATAAGGATGACATTGAACTATGTGACTGGTGGTTATACCGTGTGACTAGTGATATCAGTGATGTTGTATCAACTGAGAATAGTTGATTTATTGAATATTTATACTTAGATCAGGACATGGTTTATAAATTTTTTGTAGTTCACGATTAATCTTTACATTTAATTAAAATTTTGGGCACAAGTTGCCATTATATGCCATGGGCACAATTTCTGATTTTGTAATACATCAGTATTATATAATCTTCATTGCATGTGAAATGAGATCTTGTGTTGTGAATATGTGGAATGAGTAGTCTATCTATCATATTTTCATTAAGTTTTTTTTTTTTTGTAAATTAGTTTATACTTCTATTGCCTTCTATTGCCAAAAACAAACATTTACAGAAAAAAAACCAAGCCCTCCCATTTACATATTTTCATTAGGAAAATAGTTTTTCTATGGGTTATCTGGGGTAAGTCAGTTCCTTCCATTCACCCTTGTTAGCATGGCCTATACGAAGTTGCTTGTGAAAGAAGTGGCCTATACCGTGGAGCAAACTAGTGATTTGTAAATTTGCTGAAGACTACAATGTTTCCCGAAATGGTTAACCCCTACATTTGTCTTTTTTTCCCTTGGCAAAAGATAGCTCTATAGCACATTATACGTGGCGCCAGCTGTCCTTTCTTGAGTTCAGTTCCACAATTCGTTGCAACATTTAGAGCATTCCTCCACATGGCCAGTTGCGGCTAAGTCACAACAGAGCATCTGAGTACTAGCCAGTCCAATCAGCTCGAATCTATTCTGGGCTGCGACAACATGCAACAACTCAGGCCTGAATGCAACAATTTCATCCAAGAATACTTATGGATGTAACAGTTCCATTGTAAATCGGCAGCCTGAAGATCGTAGATCTTCATGGCTGCCCGATATTTTGTGAAATGAATTCATGTCATCAGGGTATAAATGTAAAGAGGCGTTATGAGCCTGGGGTTGGAGAATTTATAATTGTATAAGCTGAAACAGAGAACTATGACTATGATTCATTATTTCTAATATAAGGAGCATAGTTTCTTATATCTTGGTGTTTTAATTTGTGTTAGGACACGACATCTCTATTAGAAGGCGAGGGCCCGCCTTCTCACAGAGATCGCCGAGTTAAGTAGGTAGTTTAATTTATTTCCTGTTGTGTGGTGTGGAATTGCATTAGATATGTTACTGTGAGCTGCAATTGTGAAATGATAATTGCATTCTTCTTTGGTAGTTCATGATTGCATCATGAATAGCTGCAACTGTGTGGTGTGACAGTCGACTGTGTAGGTTAGTTTATTTGATGCATGGTGTGTTAGATCAGCTGTTACAGCCAAGCTTAGCTCTAATTCCTTTCAGTCATTTATTCTTTCTAGGATTTCCAATATTAATCAAATTAGAGTTCAAGCTTACTTCTAGTTTTTGGTTGTTGTTTTATCTTTCTTGAATTCATTAGATTGGACATATTATGATTGAGTTACAGTAGCTTCTAGATGAGTTAGATCAGTAGAGATTGAATATTGTAGTTTGAGAGTTATAGGATTTAACTTCTTGCAAAAGTAAGTCTAGTTTATTTTATTCCAGGTTACCAACTGATTTAGGAGCAAGGACTTTTCCCTATCCCTGATAATTTTTAAAAGGCTGTTGCAATTCTGCATAAATTTTTCTGTATATAAATAAATCATTTTCTTTTCTTAATATATTTGGTTTTATTTTTCAGTTTTGATGGGTTTTTGTCTTTTTAAGAACTTTGAACAGGTTTTTGCGTGGAAGATCACTCAAATGGATTCAGTCGCAACTCAGGCCAAATGATTGTGGCATTCTGATTGATACTCCTTTCTGTGAATAACTCCTTGGAAGAAAATAATGTTGCAGCAATAGTTACTCAGCAAAATATGGCTTATCTTTTTTTTCCCCGCAGATGCAACACTGCAAAATCCCGCCCAAATTTCTACTTTTGCAGCTACAACACTGCTTCATCTGGCTTATCTCTTTTTCCCGTAGCTGCAACACTGCTCAAATCCCACCCAAGTCTCTTTTTCTGCGCAGTTTCCACATTTCTAAGTTGTCTATTTTCCTTATTTTTTAGCAGCTGCGACTCCGTCAAAATTTCCTATCTTTCCCATTCCGCGCAGCTGCAACACTGCTAAAATTACCCATTTTTCCTATCTTTAGCAGCTGTGACTCCGCTAAAGTTGCCTATCCTTCCTATTTTACCACAGCTGCAACACTGCCAAGTTGCCTATTTTTCCTATTTCGAGCAGCTACAACACCTCCAAAAGTGCCTATTTTTCCTATTTCGAGCAACTGCAACACCTAAATTTGTCCATTTTCCCTACTTTTGGCAACTGCGACTCTGCTAATTCCTCATTGAATACTCATTATTTCTTTTCTCATCGGTATCAATGCTCTCCATCCTCCACAATGAACATTAAATAGCTTACCTGTTTGCCACATGTTTTTATGATCTACGCCACCGTGGATGTACTTTATTTGCCACTCGACAACGACCAGCTCATGGGCGCATGTGCGAATTAATGATCCTATTAGTGATGTGACCGTGGAAAGGTGCCACCTTGCAACACGACGGTTTGGCATAAAATTTAAAGGTACGACGTCTTAATCATAAACATCATTAGGAATGATTAAATGCAGTAATCAATAATGAATATATTTTTTCGTTAGTCCATGTCAGTTATCCTTAGCCAATCCGCTGAGACGGAAACTACGTTTGATTCGTCCTTCACTTTTGGTTTTTGATCACCATTCGACCTGCCCTGTGCGACAACCTGTCACCACTTTTTACCAAAAATGGCCGTGCCAATTCCCAAAAATAACTGTGCCACCTTTCCCAAAATACCCAAACCAACCTTTGGCTATCCATCGCTCGTTCTGCATGCAGTAGCTCGACGTCTGAGACTGTAACTCATCCCGATGGTAGAAGAATTTACAAATAGCTTCGCAATATGGGTATCCCGGTACGACACGAACCTGTCAGCATAGCGCCTCTGCGTGCAAATAGAGAGGTTTTTACTATCTTCCAGGAAGCTGGCTGGATTGACTATTTCCAGCATTTGAATGATTTTCATGTAGAAACCGCACTTGAGTATGCTCAAAATATAACCAGCACTCATTCAGAGGTTCGAGGTAGCCAAATAGATGTTTCAGAAGCAATCATGGCAGAGGTAACAAGATTTCCCAGAACTAGGATGCAATGGTTTGGTCAGAAGTGCCATAATCCAACTGCAGCAGCAGAATTTTTGGCAGCTGGAGAAGTTGTTTGGTCGCATGGTCGAGACATAGCATTGGAGTCCTTGCCAAATCCTTGGAACTAGGTGGAAACCTTCATAAAGAAATACATTTCCTGTGAAGGTAGGTACAAAGTGGTTTACATATATGAATTCTCCCTCCTTTCACATTTATGCCACTGCAGATTGTTAAATATGTCATTTTATCTTTTACAATCTCTGCAAACTATGGCAGGGTATGTCAAGGGTGCTCGACACCCCTTATCTTCCCTCTCAAACCACAGGTTGATTAAACTCTTAATCTTAAGGGACCTTGTGCACCAGAATTTGACATGGGAAGAATTTGTTGCTCGACCAAGGGTACCTCGAGCACCTGCCATGGCAATAGGAGGTGTTGAAATGGTAAATGAGGACCGGAGTTCCTCCAATTCAGTTGGGGGGAGGGATGGAGCATTGGCAGACTAGGTGGAATAGGTAAATATGGGGGAAGCTGTGACATCAACAAACCCTGTTGCAGAAGGGGACATGATGGAGCCAGTGGCGAATGAGGCAGTGATATTGGAAGCTGCAACAACAACAAATCCTATAGAGGAAGAAGCAGACCCAATATAAATTGCAGTTAGGGTGGAAGCTGAAGCAGACCCAATATAAATTGCAGTTAGGGTGGAAGCTGAAGCAGTAGGGATGGTGTCATTAGAAGTTGTAGCAGAGGAAGCTGAAACTGGACCAGTTGTTAAAGCTGTGACAGTGGAAGCTGTAGTACAGGAGTTACAATGCAAGGGGAAGAGCATCAAGTAGAGGTGGTAGAAGGAGGAAATATGGAGGTGTTGGATGTCGAATCCTCCCCTGAAAAAAGGGGAACCATCATTGAAGAAGAGGAATTCATCCCTCTTTCTGAAAATTTAGAAACCCCTGTGTCATAGAAAAGAAGAAAAGGTCAGGGAGTAAGGGTCAGACACCTACCTCAGCAAAGAAACGAAGAACTAGAGCTGTTACAGTAGCAGCAGCAGTATGCAGTGAAGGCCAACCATCAGGAGTTGTGAATAAAAGAAGGACTCGGTCTATTGTAGTAGCCAAAACAACATGTGCAATTGGGGAAAATAGTGAAATTCCCACAGTAGAAGCAGCATGTGCAACCTGGGTAGGAATAGAAATCCCTATTTTAAACCCCAAATCACAGGCTGTTACACAAGAACCTATTGTGGAAAAGCCCCAAATTGAAAACCTCCTTTTTGAAAATGAGCTACTAAAGGAGGAGGTGCAAATGCTTCGGAATGAATTGGAGAAATGGAAGGAAGTGACTGGAAAATAGGTAGAGAAGAATTTGAATATATTAGTGGAGGCTACAGATCTATTAGAAAATTCATTTCCTATTTTGGGAAATGAAGAACAAGGAGAAATGGTATGCTCTTCCTGTGGAGACATATTTAATTCGGTAGGGCACAGAGTCATAGTGCTGGGTTTGGTAGCACAAAAGCCTGCATGGGTAGATTAAGAAGGAGAAAAAGCACCGACAGTGGACCTGATGGAGGGGAATGAGACAGAGATAGACATAATCCCTGATTTGGAATTAGGAGAAGATGAGGAGATGCAAACCCAACCAACAGGAAATACTGAACTATTCCAGGACTAGTCTCATCATCCAGAAGATATCGAGGTAATTTAAGAACAACCTCAGCAATCTAAAGAAATTGGAAAACAGGATGCTGTTACACAAGAACCAGCATCCTTGAAAATATTTAGTGAAGTTGCAACCCAGACAATAATTGCTGATATTGAGGTACAAGAGGAAGGCGATGTTACACAAGAACCAATGTCTTTAAAAATGTTTGCTAAAATTGTAACTCAGACTGAGGTTGCTGAGATTGAATTGAAGAGAAAGGATGCTACCACACAAGAACCAGCATTCCTAAAATTATTTGTTGAGACTGCAACTCAGACTGAAGTTGCTGAGATTGAATTGGAAAGGAAGGATGCTGCCACACAAGAACTAGCATTCCTAAAAGTATTTGTTGAGACTGCAACTCAGGTAGAAGCTGCTAAGTTTGGTATTCAGGAAGAGAATACTGTCACACAAGAACCAGTGTTCTCGAAATTAATGATTGATTCAGCAACACAAACTGAGGCTGTTGAAGTACAGGAAGAGGATGTTGTTACACAAGAACCAACATCCTCAAAATTAACTGTTGAGATTGCAACACAAGCAGAGGCCATTGCAACACTGATGGAAGAGGAAGTTGCTACACTACCAACCCAATATGAGGAAGCTGGAACATCTGGTGGCAGGGTAGGAATGCAATTTTCTCAAGAAATTATTGCTTTAGACTTTGATGATGAGAAAGATGTGGAGGATAGAAGGATTCAACGATTGGAGAAACAAATTTCTTTGTTATAGCTGGAGTTAGATAAATGGAAAAAGTACATTGATCAGTGTTGAGCAGGGATGGTCCCTCTCTCTGAACATAGGAATACTATCAAAGAATTAAGGGAGAAGTGGGCAGAGGAATCAACTCTTCAGAAATCTCAAGTGGAAGAGGTGCAAAAAGAATTGGAGGAGTTGAAGGAATTCAAATCCATGCAAAAAGAAAAAGACCAAATGTATGCCCTCTCTCGGGAGCTGTTGAGTTCAAGAGCCCCATCTCCTTCCTACCCGGTATTCCTGTATGAGAAAATGACCCTGTTCAAATTGAAAGCTTTACAATAGGGTAGACCTTATCAGTTGTTGATCCCTTCCCAGTTTGTAGAGACCTTTTTGTCAAGCAATTTTCTTGAGCAACACCTATTTTGTGAATTGTATTTGCACAATATGGCATGTTTTGGTGATTCTCGCTCTAATCCTATTCCCTATGCAGGGGATGTTCAGTTGAGAGCCTTTGCCTCTTTTGTTAATAATCATGTGTAGTGGGAAGATGCCTTTCAGACAATCTCTAGGAATGAGGCCAGTGCCAATTTATGGATTAGGAGTGAACCCCAATCTCCTTGTGCTCTCATCATAAACCATGGAAGATGTTTCTTATCTCCTCCAAAGACTCAGCATTTGAAGAAGATCCAAGAGAAAGTTATCTCTACCTGTGTTGACCTGATCTCCAAACAACAACATCTTTCCTTAGAGGGTAGCAACCATAGGTGGTAGACTTCTTCTCCAACTTTGAAGAAAAGGGATCCTTATTGCCTTAAGAATTTTAAACAAGCTCTTCCCAGAGTAGCAGGGTATGTCAATTGCATGAGAACGTGTGGGTTACACTGGATGGGACTCAAGTTCAAATTTCCATCGATATGGTGGCTAGGAGGGAGTACATGGACAATTATACACTGACCAAGGAAGAAGAGAAGCAGTGCTGTGAATATTGGGTTGCTTGCAATGGGTTTTTGGAATTAGGCAAGGAACCTGGCATTTCCTTCAACTTTTCCTTTCAACATGAACGAGGACCAGCTTCAGACTCAAATTAGTTAGCTGTTGCATGAGGACATGCAATTGGATAGCTGGGGGGAGATGTTGGTCCCAAAAATAGCCCCATTTTTCCTACACCTATCTACACCTTTTTCCTTGTTTTGCCTCACTATTCCCTGATCTAAGCATATATCTTCCCAAGCAGAGCATGGATTGCAACATGTATATTCTATTATTGTTTTATATCATTAATTCCTGATTTTTGTATGGTTTTGCACTCTATCTTTTAAGGTTTTGCTAATATTGATTGATTCAATAAAGATATCCCAGAAGCCTTTAGAAGACTGCAGGTGTATCAACTTGCTAACCCTTGGAGAAGATGCATACGTGGCTCCAACTGTCCCTTCTTGAGTTCGGTTCCACAATTCGCTGCAACAATTCGAGCATTCCTCCACATGGCCAACTGCAACTAAGTCACAACAGAGTATCTGAGTACCAACTAGTCCAATCAACTCAAATCTATTCTGGGTTGCGACAGCATGCAACAGCTCAGGCCTACATGCAACTATTTCATTCAAGACTACTTCTGGCTATAATAGTTCCATTGTAAATCGGCATCCTGAAGATCGTAGATCTTCATGGCTGCTCGATATTTTTTGAAATGAATTCATGTCATCATGGTATAAATGTAAAGAGGCGTTCTGAGCCTGGGGTTGGAGAATTTATAATTGCATAAGCTGAAACAAAGAGCTGTGACTGTGATTCATTATTTCTAATACAAGGAGTAGAGTTTCTTATATGTCGGTGTTTTAATTTGTGTTAGGAAACAACATCTCTATTAGAAGGCTAGGGCCCTCCTTTTCACATAGATCGTTGAGTTAAGTAGGTAGTTTGATTTCTTTCCTGTTGTGTGGTGTGGAATTGCATTAGATGTGTTACTGTGAGCTGCAACAATGAAATGATAATTGCATTCTTCTTTGGTAGTTTATGATTGCATCTTGAATAGCTGCAACTGAGTGGTGTGACAGTCGAGTGTGAAGGTTAGTTTATTTGATGCATGGTGTGTTAGATCAGCTGTTACAACCAAGCTCGGCTCTAATTCCTTTCAGTCATTTATTATTTCTAGGATTTCCAATATTAATCAAATTAGAGTTCAAACTTACTTCTAGTTTCTGGTTGTTGTTTTATGTTTCTTGAATTCATTAGATTGGAAAGATTATGATTGAGTTACAGTAGCTGCTATATGAGTTAGATCAGTAGAGATTGAATACTGTAGTTTGAGAACTATAGGATTTAACTTCTTTCAAAAGTAAGTCTAGTTTATTTTATTCCTAGATCAGTAACTACTGGATTGATATTTGTAGGAAGATAATTGTATTTTGAATTCCTAGATGGATAAGCTAGATTCGTTTTAACTATGAGATGAGTTGGCTGAGCAGATAGGTAGGATAGTTTATCTCCATTTTATTCAATCAGCTACTTGAAATGTTTTATGCATAGATTGTGCTTATTGCCATTGAAATAAAATACCTACCTGGGTTGACAATTCATATTGAGCATCCTGTATGTTAGTTGTAATTAATTAGCATATAGGGTGACCAACAAGTTCAAATAATGCTATTTATTTCAAGGCAATGAATATTCTAATGGAAATGATGCAAGGAATTTCTGGCTATAAGTTATTAAATATCTTATCCAATCTTTATGTGTCAGGGATTTTCAATCTTCTGTGATGCATTAATTCAAAATATTTGACTATCTCTGATTTCATGTTCGGTACTATGGAAAATGAGGCATGCCATTTGCCAAATTTTGGATGTAGTATGACAATGGACTCATGGAGTCATGGACATATATCATGCTTTTATGCTAATGATTCATATCAATATCAATATCATATATGTAATTTGTATTAATGCGCAAGCAGCAATACCAATGTCAAACGTGTGTTACTTGTTGAAAAATTATTAACTTAATAATAAATATATTAATATAATTATTAATTATAATTTAAACTTGAAAATGATATATGTCTTCCGAATGGAAAATGTCCATCACCTTAAATAAAGGGTGAACTTGAGCTGCTCCTTAAGAGCTTACATCATGGCTACAAGATTATATCAAAAATGGAATCCACCTCCGTCGATAGGATTATCTTCATATTACTTAAATAGTTTACATATCAGTCATGCCAAAAGTACTACTCTTGCATTACATGAACAAGTTTACACATATCACAAAAATCTCCAAAACATCTCTCGGGAAAACGCTTCTGTTTCAAAACACTTCATGCTTCATCTACGCTGTCGGTACTAGTACATCCAATTCACTTCACACTAGTACCTGATCCTGAAGAATTTAAAACAAGGTGGTGTAGTGGTCCAGCCTCTTCCCTTGGCTGAATTCCTCCACCTCGAATAATCCTGGATGGATAGCGAAGGCCTTTTTCGAGAGGAGATCTGCTTCAACATTCAACTCTCTATAGATATGTTTGTAAGATACTGAATCGAAGAAGCTTAGTTCGTGTTGGATTTCTCTTAGAAGGTGCTGCAGTTGTGGTGCGTGAATATGTGAATCACCCTTGGCCCAGTCTATGACCATTTTAGAATCTCCCAAAAGCTGTAATCACTTCATGCTTTTTCTTTGTGCGATTCTTAGCAGCGCCCATAGAGCTACCAACTCTACCTTACTGTTGGTCGCTCTTCCTGGTGCATATTTGATACATACTTTGAGATCTTCCAATAAATGTAAGATCCCTCCTGCTCTCCCTAGAGGCGGAGTGCCTTGACTGGCACCATCGAAGAAGGCCCAAGTTTCATTCTTGTGGATGATTGGGGGAATGATTTCTCTCTTCTTCCCATCTCTTATAATTTTCTTATGCTCTTGTACTTTGGATCTTAGCTCATACTCTTTTCTCTAAGTAACGGTTATTAGCATTTTGACTTTCTCGAAACTTGGTTCTACAGCTGACACACTTTTATTAATTAATGGGGGATTTAAAGGAACTTCCTCGGACAAAGGAAGTAGATGATTATCAGGAATAACAAACATGGGAAGAGCCTGAGGAATACCTGGAGAGTCGTTCTGAACTTCTCCGTCGTCTATCATCATGAGTCCTGTCATAGCATTTCAAAGTTCCTTCCCGATGAACGTTGAATCTTCCTGAGATGCTGAAGTAGGAATGATAGAATCCTTGATTGTTCCTACTTCTTCCTTTGAGGAGGGTACTGTAACAAGAAGGTCTATGTCTTTACCCTGGTTCCCTACAACGTCCCTCAATTTGTGGCTTAAAGGACCTTCTATGCTGTGCTCCTTCTTAAATGAGACCTTTTGAGCATGGGTACAGTTGAATTCATTCTACACGGGGCAATCATTATGGAGGTGACCTACCTTCCTGCAGTTGAAGCAATGGAAAGGGATTTTCAAGTAGTCTAAACGTTGTATCCGATGACTCCCATACATCTCTATTTTTATTTCCTCGTGCAGTCCTTCCCTGAGATTAAGTTCAACTGGCATTTTGAGGCACCAACTATCGATTTTGGTCTCCCAATCTTGCTCGAGAGCTATGAACCTACCCAAATTATTACCTATTCCTCTTAGGACTGGTTCCTACCAAAAGACCCTCTGGAGTCCCGGCAGGATCACCCAAACTTGTTGCAAGTTGTGTGGAAATTCTCTCCTAGCATTAAAATCTACCCTCCATCTCTACAGGATCAGACCCGAGGGTCCCCAACTCCAATTTAGTGCTAGCATCTTCTGACACTCTACCTCTTCTCTTAATTTAACCAGGAAACAACTTCTTGGAAGTATGTCGAAGTCTGGCATATACCCCATAGAGCTTCTCCAATTGTCTTCTCTCCAGGTCTGTAGTGAAGCTTTGTTCACCACCTAATTTCCACAGAACCTTCCTGTTAACGCCCGTGATAGATAATCTGGGATTTCTTCGAGGTTAATATCCTTCCCGACTATCAACTCTGGCCCTCCCTTCTCCGGTTTGATGCATCTATAGGATTTATGCGGCTTTCTGTTATTGTCTGAGCTGATATCACACTGTACCTCTTGCTGGCATTTTCTATGGGAGCTAATCATGGGGGGATCACTGATTAGTACATCCTCAGCTTGAGACATCATTGAAAAATTCTACATGACTTCCTTCCTCATGTAGAAAATGGAACATGCCTGTTCCTCAGGCTCCGGTTTGTAATCCACTTCATCAACCTCCATTTCTTCGAGATGCACGTTGTCCTTCGACTAGAGCAACTCCTCTTGCGCGTGAGTGTAATAAATAACCAACTTATTGAACTGATGCCCCGTACGAAACACGTCATATCCTTCATAATGTCCGCGACCTGCGAAATTAAGAAACCTCGCTCGACCTCCTTCGAACCTCCACCTGTTTCGGCCCCAAACCTTTAGAAAATTCTCTCTCTCTATAAGTCTACAATGATAATTATATGTTAATAAGGGGAGGCTCCGAAGATGGAAAGCGGCGAGGAAAACATGTGCGCAGTTGCGAAGCTTGGGATGGCGCAAAGGAGCATGATTGACGCAGTACTGAAGCAGAAGAATAGATTGTGTGAATCTCGGATATCACGTGCGAAGGTTCATTTCAACATAACCTCAGTATTCCACCTGGCACGCTGCTTATTTTGGTTTTAACGGTATTAACTGCTGATAAGGCACACACATACGTAGAGCCATCCATATTTTGTACGGAAGAAGAGGTTTTCTTCAACATGAATCATCGGGATAATTTGGTCTCAATGACACATCACGTAGCTGACATTTCCCCCTATGTAAACATGGGTGGTAATAATGAAACACTAAGGCAGAAGTCTGCCACCTCAAATAAACCTTATTATGCACTCAATCGGTATGCTTAAACTATCATATGGTTTGTTTGGACTCTCAATGGGGTGTCTTCAAATCTAATTAGACTCTTTAATCAACTTCATATGTTCTTCATTAATTAATCCTAATGACCAAACTTGACATCCCGTGTATGAAATATGGAATGGCATAATTACACATTTCTGAGCCTACTCATCCATGAATCAACTCTTTCAAATTGGTGAAGAAAAGTGCATTAGAAAAATTAATAACATCAAGAAGAAACCCTGAAGAAGAATTTATGGACTTGCCAAAACTGTGGTTTAGGGAAATTAGACCAAGCCTAGGAGAAAACCAAAAATTGTCCAAGTATGGAATTATTGGTAAAATCTGCCTAACTGGCCTTAGGGAAATGCCGACCATAGCTCATGGGATGATGATAAAAATATTCTAAAAGTGTGGATCTCATGTGACTTGGACTTTTGGGGGGGGGGTCTTTCCAAATCCCCCCGAAAAGTCCAAAAGCCCAAAAGTCCAACAAGACTTTGTGGGGGGGTCTTTCCAACCCCCCCCCAAAAGTCCAAAAGTCCATCAAGACTTTTTGGGGGGGTGTTTCCAACACCCCCCCCCCCCCAAAAGTCCAAAAGTCCAAAATTCCAACAAGACATTTGGGGGGGGTCTTTCCAAACCCCCCACCAAAAGTCTTGTTGGATTTTTGGACTTTTGGGGGGGTTTTTCAAAACTGCCCCCACAAGTTAAATTCTAAGGACTTCTGAGGGGTATTTTTAAGGACAGCCCCCAGAAGTCAAATTCTAAGGACTTTTGAGGGGGGTTTTTAAGGACCGCCCCCCACAAGTCAAATTCTAAGGACTTTTGAGGGGGGGTTTTTAAGGACCACCCCAAATACCTTTAAAAGCCTTTTTTTTTTTTTTTTTACCGGGGGGGGGGGGGGGGGTTAGCAAAACCGCCACAAGCCACCTTTAGGGGTCATTCTAAAATCCCCCCAAAATGTCCTGAGATTAGACTTTGGGGGGGGGGTTTCAAAACCTCCCACAAAAGTATTGAGAATTGGACTTTTGGGGGGGGTTTAAAAAACTGCCCCCAAAAGTATTGATAATTGGACTTTGGGGGGGGGGGGGGTTTAAAAAAATGCCCCCAAAAGTCCTGACAATTGGAATTTTAGGAGGGGGTTTGTAAAAACTGCCCCCAAAAGTCCAATTTTTGGGACTTTTGAGGGGGGTTTTTAAGAACCGCCCCCAAAGACCTAAAAAACATTTTGGGGGAGTTTTTAGCAAAACCGCCGCAAACCAAAACCGCCCCCAAAAGGGTATTTTGTTGTAGTGTAGCCATTTGGAGAACAAGCCTAGTGATACCTCCTCAAGTGTTCTCTCTGATTATTTTTCATCCTCAAGTATCTCTCATGATGAAGTTGTTCAAGATGAAGAAGAAGCTGCGGATTCAACAAAGAAAGTTCATGTTGAAGACATTCCTTCCTCTGTTACTCTAGAAGTTGAAGACAGTTTTGAATTGTCCCCTTCCCATGTAGCTGATGAAGATGAAAGTGATACAACTAATGAATCTGAAACTTTTGGAGAGATTATCCATTCCTCACTCATGTTCTCAATATCTTCTATTTTGAATTATGAGAAAGATAATCCAAATCATGCTCTAGAATCTGAAGAGGTTCTTAAATCCTCTCTTTCACATGAGTCTGCTGGTGTGCATAATGATGATATACTAAATGTTTTGGAGGTTAAATCAGAGTTTGGAGGTGATACATTCATCCTTGATCACATGCTTCCTATGAAGTTCTATTTCATTATTGGCACATGTTCTCAGAGTTTCACTGAAGATGGAGGATGCTGCCATTCGCTTGGGTTAGTCTCAAGCATATTTTGGTGATTTTAGTTTTGATCTCACCCCTCCTGGTTCAAAGGAGATATCAAAGAACCATATACACATTCCTGGAGTTGATCCTACCTCAGCTTGTTCAAATTGTAGGTTCTAGGGTGATCTTCATATTTTTGGATTTGTTCTCACCATGTTTGGTCTGAAGAGAAAGTTCAGAGAGCCTCCAGATTCACTTGCATCCATCGAAGGAGAATTCAAGAACATGTTTTTGGAGCATGATCCACTTCTTCCCAAGAGGAAGATACCTCCAGACACTAATTCAAGCATCACACCTACTTGAAGTTTAGAGAAGGAAAATTTTGGTGTGTTTCATGTCCATATTGAGGGGGGGTTTTGTAACCACAGGGTTTTCCCTCTTTCCTCACTTAAATGGACTAATAAATTTGTAAAGGGTGACCTTTGGTCTTAGTTACGAGGGCCCTATTTTTGATCTTTCCTCCTGTAGTCAATATTAAGGGGTGGTGTTGGAATATTCTAGCCATCTCATCTTGGTTTTGCATGCATGCATGCATTCCATGTAGCACTCCATTCATCGATGCATTGGGTAGTTGAGTCTCCCAGCACCTATTCCTTAATTTAGGCCCCTAAGAGATTAACTTTGGTCATAATTATACCTCTTATCCACTCAGAGCGCCTTGGATAAATCACTAAAGTCCAAAGGCACCCTTATGCATGATTTTAGGAGTTAGAAAAATCAGTTCCATGATTTAGGGCGCCTTGTCCCCTTGATTTCCTAGTTAACTAACTATTACACCTAGTTTCACTGCCACAACATGTATGAGCACCTATTTTGACCACTACAAATCAATATTGCGCCTTTTTGGAGTATCCTTCCCTCATTTCTATCCCCAATGATTCAATCATGCGTCATTCCACCTCAGTTGACTAGCCATTCATCATCAGTGGCCACTAGACCTTATTGGGAGATGGTTCCAATGCAAACCAAGCCCACCACTTGTGTGGATTCCAAAAGCCTCTTAAGGTTCACGAATTTCTCCTTTGGAGATGTATTATTTATGTACACATTTTACTGTATAACAGAGGTAATAGAAGTTTTTCCAATTGTTCTTCATTCTCTTATGTTGTAACATAGTTTTTCCTTCTCTATTATTCCTACTCAATTCTTTTGATCTCTGATATACTTAGTATGAATTTTATCTTTGTCTCTATATCTCTATGAGAATCTCACAAAATATCACAGGAATGAATACCATCCCTTGGTAAGTTATATTTATTCATTATATGTCCTTATATTGATCATATTTGACACACTAATTTTTCTTGATTGTTTTGAATTATAAAGACAATGCCCCCTAGTTGTCTAACATCGGAGAATGCGCCAAGTACTAGTAGATATAATGTTGCACAAGATAAATAATATGGATTGAATATTGAAGATCAATTTAATGATCCTATGGAATAATATTGATGGGACAAATAGATTGATCCAAGACACGTCCTCTCAAATGGATGAGGACAACTTTCATGATATTCATGATATACATCCACTTGACACGGCAAAACAACGACTTTATGAAGGATCAATAGCAAATCTTCTCTCCTCTACAAAATTGTTGATGAACTTAAAGGTTTTAAATGGTTTTTCAAACAATTACATGACATAGATCCTATGGTATGTTTCATCACATTGTGATAATGTTGATGTATATGTAACTTTAGAATGTATTTCATCCATGTATTTCATTTATATATTATTGTACTCCTATAGAGATGTGTCATTCCTCTATATGGAAGTGTCGTCATGTGTATTGACAAGTGTCGCAAGTATGGTAACTTGCCGATGGGTTATTAGACCACCATGTGTGGGGGTCGGCCTTGATTTATATAATATATGGTTGATGTACGTAGCTAGACAAGTTGGCCCCATAAGGTCACTGGGAAAACAGATCAAGTATAAATAGAGATCGGGAGATCTCTATTTGGATCACTCAGAAACTCATTCTTCCTTCACTCGGAAAGTGGAGCACATGTGAGGAGGAGGATCATCTGCTACTAGGAGACTATCTCTATTGTACTTTGGTTGAGCCATTGCTCTCTCTATCTTTAAGGAAGTTGTGGGGTTTTTCACCTTAGGGTTTTCCCCACGGAAACTCTGTGTCTCTTGTCTCTCAGGATTTTGCTTTTTGTGATGATTGACATGCTTGTTATGATTGATATGCATTGATATACTGTACATGTTATTCTCTCAGTAAAGATCTTATAGTATTGTGAATTAATGTTCAAAATTTAACATGGTATCAGAGCTAACCTGAGAAGAAGACATTGTGCAGTGACGGAAACCAAGGGTTTCTTGTTTATTGGGTTTCTCTCCATAGATTTTGGAAAAGCAGTATAGTAGATTGACTCTACTCATCAAGGAGAATCTATCTGTCCAATCAGAATTCAATTCTGACCATTTTCAGATTTGGGCCCTAAAAATTAGGGTTTCCACAAAAATAGGAATTTATGGAATCTGAAGACATAGCTAGAAGCTCCTTGCAAAAATTGAAGTTTAGAGCTTTTGATCGAGATTTTTGGCTGGGTAGATCTTCGGGAAACTCAAACCCTAGTTCAGGGTCCTCCTCAGTGAACCCGGGAAGACAAAAAAAGGCATTTATGAAGGGTGAAGCTTTGCAGATCTCAAATTCTGAATACACCAGGCTGATCAACTCATCAAGGCGCATATTTCTATCCTTTCAGAAAGTTGAAATTCACATTTTGAATTTTTAGGGTTTCTCTGACAAACCCTAATCCAGGACCAGATCCAGTTTTCAGCAAGTCAAGTGGTAAGACCTAAATATTTTCTATTTCCATTTGAAGTACTCTTTAAGATGTCTAACCACACCAAGATTGAGGATAAGCTTGAAGGGGCTGATAACTTCCGAGCCTGGAAGTATAGGATTGGGTTAATCCTGGAAGAAAATGAGTTGGACTCATATGTAAAAGAAGACATCCCTATCCCAGAGGATGAAGAGGCTAAGATATTGCATAAGAAGAACTTGGTCAAGGCAAAGAGAATCATTGCTGATTCTATCAAGGACCATCTCATCCCCCATGTGTCATCTCTGAAGACACCCAAAGATGATTCCCTATCCAAGCTATTTGAAGGGAAGAACATAAATCGGAAGATGACTCTGCGGAACCAATTGAAAGGGGTAAAACTTCAGAATGGAGAATCCATTCAATCCTATTTTTCTAGGGTCTCTCAGATCAAGGAACAACTAGAAGCGGTGGATGAAATGGTGGAGAATGGTGAATTTGTCATGACCACTCTGAGTGGTCTACCCAGGTCATGGGACTCCTTTATCCAAGGAATCTGTGCAAGAAAGAAGTTGGTATCCTTCGGCAGACTACGGGAAGAATGTTCACAAGAAGAAGCAAGGATTGTGGCATGAGAAGAAAAGATGGGGAATGCAGATCAAGCTCTCACAACTCACACCAAGATAGGGAATTCCAAGAGAGAGCCATCTCACTTCAAGAAATATTCACACCACCATAAAGAAAGGAGAATATGCTTCACTTGTAATGAAAAGGGACATATTTCCATAAATTGTCTCAAGAACAAGAAGGACAACAACAACTTCAACAAGAAGAAGGGCATCAAAAGAAGGTACCATGCTCATGCTGCCGAGGATGATGAACCTCCCAAGAAGAAGGCTAGAGCAGAAAGTGATGATAATGACTCATCAAGCGAAGAAGAGTATGTTCTAATCTCTGCTCTCACAGGTACTATCTCTCATGGTTGTAATGATTGGCTTATTGACAGTGGGGCTTCAAAACACATGACTGGTTTTAAAGAATCCTTTGCTAATCTATCAGAACATGAGTCACCCCACAAGGTGAAACTTGGGGATGACTACCAATACCCTATCAAAGGAAGTGGTGAGGCCTCCTACAATCTAGACTCTGGGAAGTCTTTGAAGATGAAAGATGTTTTGTATGTACCTGGGCTCAAGAAGAACCTTCTCTCCATATCCACATTGGATGCAAAAGGTATGAGGGTTACATTTGTGGATGGCCAAGTTCTAATGTGGCAAAAGAGAAAGACCATAGATGATGCAGTAGTGATTGGAGAGCAAGAGGGAGGATTGTATAAACTAAAGGGATGACCTGAACATGACATGGTGCATGAATCCATGGATCCAAGTGAAATTTGGCAGAGAAGACTTGCTCATATGCACTATAGGGCACTTTCAATTGCAAGCAAGGCTGTTAGAGGGTCTTCCTGAAATCAATACCAAACATGAAGGTGTTTGCAAAGGATGTGCAAAAGGAAAGAACATAAAGAAAGCATTTCCAAGCAGTGAAAGCAAGGCAAAAGATATCTTGGAAATTATCCACTCCGATGTATGTGGTCCGATGTCATCTAGTTCTCTGAGTGGGTATGTTTACTATGTCTCTTTCATTGATGACTTTTCCAGGAAGACTTGGGTCTACTTCTTGAAGAACAAAGATGAAGTGTTTGATAAGTTCAAGGAATTCAAAACCTTGATGGAGAACCAAATTGATAAGAAGATCAAGACATTTAAATCCGACAATGGTGGAGAATTCACTTCAGGTGACTTCAAGAAGTTATGCAGTGATTCAGGGATTAAGAGGGAGTTGACTGCTCCTTACAATCCACAACAGAATGGAGTTGCAAAAAGAAAGAATCGAACAATTATGGAAGCAGCAAGGGCAATGCTGCATGACCAGGATCTACCTATGCATTTATGGGCAGAAGCAGCTAGGACAGCTGTATATGTGCAGAACAGAATACCCCACAAGATATTGGACAACAAGACACCAGAAGAGGTATTCTCTGGTAAGAAACCTGAGGTCATCCATCTCAGAATATTTGGATTTCCAGTATATACACATGTCCCAAATGAAAAGAGGACCAAGCTGGATCCTTCAGGAAAGAAGGGTATCTTTGTGGGTTACAGTGAAAGCTCAAAGCCTTACAGAATATACTTTCCAGGGTTCAAGATGATTGATGTCAACAGGGATGTAACATTTGATGAAAACTCAGCATTCATCAAATCAAGGAAGGCACATGTTGAAGATTATGAAGAACCCAAGGAAACTAGATTTCAAGACACTACCATGACTGAAGCAATTCCAGATGTTGATCGTGAAATTGAAGATCCGCAACAACCTATAGATCCACCACGTGAGGACAACTCTCACAAGAGGAAACCTGCATGGGCTAGAGAGCTCATTCAAGATGCAGAAATATTTGGCATTCCAGAGAAGAACACAGAGCAAAGAAGAGAACTAGATCTCACACCAGCTATGTTGCTTTACTATGTGATATCATGAACAAAGAACCTTCCAATTAGGAAGAAGCAGCGGAAAAGAAAGAATGGAAGGATGCCATGGTCGAGGAATACCAATCAATAATGAAGAACGATGTTTGGGATGTTGTCCCAAGACTTGAAGGGAAGTCTGTTGTGACTTCCAAATGGATCTATAAGATCAAGGATGCTGCAGATGGAAGCATAGAGAAATACAAGGCAAGATTTGTAGCTCGTGGCTTCTCTCAGAAAGAGGGAATAGACTATGAAGAAACTTTTGCTCCTGTAGCCAGGTACACTTCCATCAGATCAGTACTTTCCCTAGCTACAGCAATGAAATGGAAGATACACCAGATGGATGTCAAGACTGCTTTCTTGAATGGTGTAGTCGAAGAGGAAGTATATGTGGAGCAGCCACTTGGTTTTGAAACACATGACAGGGAGTCACATGTGTGCAGATTGAAGAAAGCCTTGTATGGCTTGAAGCAAGCTCCCAGAACTTGGTATGGTAGGATGGACAGTTTCCTATCTAGTTTGGGCTTTACCAAGAGTAAAGCAAATTCCAACCTTTACTACAAGGTTGAGGAAGGGAATCCTTTGATTCTACTCCTGTATCTGGATGACCTACTTGTAACAGGAGATGATAGATTGATTGCCGATACAAAGAGGAAGCTTGCTGGCGAGTTCGATATGAAGGACTTGGGGATGATGCACTATTTTCTAGGTATGGAGGTGTGGCAGAGTGCAGATGGGATCTTCCTTGGACAAGGGAAGTATACTGTAGATATCCTGAAGAGGTTTGGGATGATGGATTGCAAGGCCATGGCCACACCTATGGCATCGAATCTGAAGCTTCTTTGTGATGCTTCATCTGAGCCGGTGGATGTCTCTATGTATCGTTAGATGATTGGGTCCTTGATGTACCTGACGAACACAAGACTAGATATTTGCTTTGCGGTGAACACATTGAGCCAGTTCCTGATGGATCCGAGGAGTGTTCACCTGGTTGCTGTAAAGCATATTTTGAGGTACCTGAAGGGTACAGTTGACTATGGGCTCAAGTATGATGCGAATCAAAAGTTTAACCTACAGGGTTATGTTGATTTAGATTTGGCAAGCAGTGCTGCAGATAGGAAGAGAACTTATGGGTGCTGCTTCAGCATGGGATCATGTATGATCTCTTGGTTTAGCAGGAAGCAGTCCTGCGTAGCACTGAGTACAATTGAGGCAGCGTATATTGCAGCCTATTTGGCTAGTTGTGAGGCAGTATGGCTGAGGAAGCTACTGTTTGAGTTATTTGATCTACTGTTGGAGGCTACTGGTATCTTCTGTGACAACCAGAGTTGTGTGAAGTTGTCTGAGAACCCGGTATTCCACGACAGGTTGAAACACATAGAGATCAAATATCACTATATCAGGGATATGGTGCAGAGGGGAGCAGTGAAGCTCTTGTATGTTGCAATAGATGAGTAGATTGCAGATGTGTTGACGAAGCCACTAGCCAGAGTGAAGTTTGAGTACTTCAGAGAGAGGCTTGGTGTTCTTCGGATCGATGACACTTCGAGGAAGAAGTGATGGAGACATTTGCTGTAGCCATTCCTAGCATGGTGGAAGGGGGATCCTTCACATGGCTGTGGATGTAAGCGCTGGATGATGAGCATCAAGATGATGTTCTAGTTTCTTCTCTATATGATCAGTTGGATCATTCATGTATGTACGCATCATGTTGGATGCTAGATATGATCAGTTGGATCATTTATGTATGTACACATCATGTTGGATGCTAGATATGATCAGTTAGATCATTTATGTATGTATGCATCATGTTGGATGATTGGATCATTTATCTATATGTATCAGGTGGATACATTGTATGATCAGGTAGATCATGTATGTTGATATGTATCAGGTAGATACATTATATGGATCATGTATCTATGTATGTATCAGGTGGATACACTGTGTATGGTGATATGTATCAGGTAGATACTTGGTATGCATCAGGTAGATGCATTGTATGATCAGGATGATTATGGATGACGAGCTTCTCCAGATGACATGCATCAGGACGATGTAGAGATGATGATCAGGATGATCATGTGTACATCGGGATGATGTATGGTGAGTATCAGGATGATACTCTATGGCCGTGGAACATGTTGTGCAGATGAGCATGTCTGGGAGATCCTATAGGTCGGAGTTGTGTACCCGTAACAGCCTGGGATGCTCTTTCAAGACATTGCTCTAGGAGGACATATAATAGTGCCCTGGGATATCCTTCAGGTTGGAGTTGTGTATCCGTAACATCCTGGGATGCTCTTTCAAGGTTTTTTCCTATGGCATGTAATTTGCTCTTGGGAGATCTGGACAGGATGAAAAAGGCCTCAGATGCTTCAGCCAGGTTTTTCCATGACCACATGTAATTTGCTCTTGGGAGATCTGGACAGGATGAAAAAGGCCTTAGATGCTTCAGCTAGGTTTTGTGGTGGACCACATGTAATTTGCTCCTGGAAGATCTGGATAGGATGAAAAAGGCCTCAGATGCTTCAGCCAGGTTTTGCCATGACCACATGTAATTTGCTCTTGGGAGATCTGGACAGGATGAAAAAGGCCTCAAATGCTTCAGCCAGTTTTTGTGGTGAGATGACATGTAATGTGCTCCTGGGAGATCCGACAGGTAGAGATGTGTGCTCGTAATAGCCTGGGATACTTCAGCCAGGTTTTGTGATGGGTCACATGTAATGTGCTCCTGGGAGATCCGACAGGTAGAGCTGTGTGCTCGTAATAGCCTGGGATGCTACCGCTAGGTTTTGTGATGCACGTAATAAGTCCTAAGAATTCCATAGTATGGCTAGTGATGAAGACCTGTAGGTGGTGGGCCTACATCTAGTATGAAAAAGGACTGGCTCTGTAGAAATTCCTATGATGAGTAGAGTTAGAGATTGGTTGACATAGCAGCAGCAGTGATGATGATGCATTGATGATGATGATCCAGAGAAGAAGTGTTAACACACAAAAAGTGCTCACTACCTCATCTCCCTCATTACATGACTCATTTGTCCATATTTCCTACCATATCTGCCTCCAAAACCTCAAAAACCCATTAAAAAGCCTCCAAAAGGCCAAAAACCCCCTTTTTTCCCCAAAATAATGTAAATTCCTCCAAAAATAGCAAAAACCCTCTAAAAAGGGAATAAAAAATACAAAAAAGAGGAAAAAGAGGGAAAAAAGGAAGCAAAAACCCTATACAGTTGACCTAAACCATATGATGCCCAAAAACATGGGTCAGCACTCCACCACTAAAAACCTATAAATAGGTGATGGAGGCTCCCCATTTTTCATCCACAATCACCCCTATCCTTACTCTGCCAAAATCACTCCTGAAACCCTAGCTCACCCTTTTGAGCTATTTTCACATCTGAGTGCCCCTTTGGCCCATTTCCAAAACCCTTTGGAGAAGGAGAAAGAAACAACACTGGAGCTTGGAAGCAACCCTCTTGGACTGCTGCAAGGGCTTCATCAACCTCTACACCTGAGGTAATTGTTAATACAAAAAAGAGAAATCTTTTGCCATATTTTCATGTTTTATTATTTATGTCAATGCTCATGCTAGGTTAAATTTCACACTGTTTTACTGCTTTTATTTACTGTTTATGGAACTACTACTAAGGAGGCCCTTCTCTTTAGTAGGTGCTCATTTGCACAAGCTAGGGTGAAAACCCTAGCTACAGTTTTGGCGACTCCCCTAGTGTTCCTTTGAATTTCTGGTTATAGTTTTAAACGTTTTTAATTTTTTGCAATATTTTTCTGTTTTCTCCTTTCGGCTGTCCCTTTCAGCTGCCGTAAACCATGTCTTTTGTCCTCGCAGTTGCGATCCGACCACATCTTTCAGACTGTTACCTGTGATCCGACCGCGGCTCTCAGACTGTTTCTGACGATCTACCGACGGTTTTCAGTCTGTTACCTATGATATGACTGCGGCTCTCAGCCTATTTCGTGCATTTTGACCACCGCTGTTCACCCCTTTACCCATAGTCCGCCTGTGGCTTTCAGCCATTTTCCTGCTATCTGCCTACGACTTTGAGCCTCTTTCCCGCGGCCTGCCTATGGCTTCCAACCATTTTCCTGCTATCCGCTTGCGACTTTCGGCCTTTCTCCCGCGGTCCGCCTACGACTTTCAGCCATTTTCCTGTTATCCTCCTGCGACTTTCGACCTTTTTCCCGCGGTCCGCCTGCGGCTTTCAGCCATTTTTCTGCTATCCATCTGCGACTTTCGGCCTTTTTCCCGCGGTCCGCCTACATTTTTCAGCCAAATTCCCGCAATCTTCCTGCGACTATCAACCTGTTTCCCGCGGTCCGACCGCGCAGATTTGCCACAGACCCACAGTCTGTTTTCTACACTTTTTCCCTATTTGAACCCAGCACTTTGCTGCAATATTTTCTGCACCTGCACAACCATTTGTCCTATCTGCATTCTTACTTCCCTATAGCCTATTTTCTGCAGTATTATTTCTGTTCCATTTACAACATTTTTTTAAAATTTCAACATTTTAATTGAAAAGAGAAAATTTTGTATTTCAAAGTTTAAATTCTGCATTGTTAATTTTAGTTAGAAAGTTGCCCACCTTGTGGCACTTTTACTTGGGTTCATCATCTCACACGCACACACTCTGTCACCTAATTCAAGTGAGCCCTAAAATACTACTTAACACAACCAACATTCTAAACCCACTTGGGGAACACATAAGAATCTTGTAGTTAGGTAGGATCGGGGGGATAGGCATCCAAATAACACCCCTCGGTTGCTTACACTTGAGGCATAGTTGTTGTCCATTAGGGAACCAAAACCCCCTAGTACTTTTTGGCACGGTCACAACTAGTTTATCAGAGGGCCTCTCCCCTAGGAGGGTTGAAGTAGCCAGACTGGTTCCGGAGGCCTGAGTGGAACACCGCACTGCATTAAGTAACTGAAGGATACCTTTTGTAGTGATGCCCCTTATTTTACCTTTGATTTAGAGGCAGAGTCCGAGAACCCCACTTACACAGCACCAACTAGCCCCATGGCTGGCATGACTTCCAACCCTTTCTTTGTAGGGACCATTGGTAGAGCATCCACCATCGCATCAGCTACCACACCTGCTTTGGGTATGCCCTCGATGGGGCCCACATCTACCATTCTGATCACTGTACCCATTCCAGTAGCTAGCATACCCACCCCACCTCCATCAGTGACTCACACTACCCTTGGTGGTGCAGGACCGTCCCATACCACTTTCATTCCTCCACCTGGGGGCAACATCCCAACCTAGCCCCTCCACTCAGGGGCATTGGCCCCAACATGGTCACAACCACTAGTATGTCACATCCTTCTACTAGTTTTCCATTCATAGCTAGTCTCAACCTTCCTGACCTAGCCAAACTGACTAATAATACCATCAGACACAACCCTGCGTGGCCTCACATGCCCACCAAGCTCCCCTCCCACATCCCTATGTTTGAGGGCAAGGCTGGTGAGGACCCCCAGAACCATATTATTTCCTTCCATCTATGGTGTTCCTCCAACTCCATAGTGGATGACTCCGTCTGCCTCCATCTATTACAACGCACCCTCACTGGCTCTACACCTAAGTGGTACATCGAGCAGCCCCATGGGACCCATGCCACCTTTAATTCCCTTGCCTCGAATTTCCTACAGTTCTTTCAGTTACCTGTCCGCTATGACACGAGAGTTGAGATCCTACTGTATTGCAGACAGAACACGGATACCCACATCACTGACCACATTCATGAGTGGCGTCAACGCTAAAGCCTCTGCAAAATCAAGTTAGATGACCATATCTTCTTAGATTGGTTTCTAAAATCTCTCCTTCCTGTCATTTCCAAGGATGTGGCATCCGAACGACCCCAGTCCGAAGAAGAGGCCATCCTCAAAGCCCAGCAATTTGACCTTATTTATGCTTAGTTTGGTTACCTATATTCCATCATCCCTGACGACCCCCGCGATGATTCCTCCTGACACAATGTGCCGGGGGAATCTCATGCTGCAGATGGCATCATTGGCCATATAGCCTCACATAACCAACCCTTTTCCATAGCACTTCCTAGCCATGGCCCCGACCTTTCGTGGGCTACATCCTAGTCCAGAGCAACCAATTCATATGCTCCCATGGTACATCATCACCATTCCCACGGACCCTCATGTCCACCTCTGTGCTTTGGTCATGCCTCCCCCTCTTACGCCCCCCCAGTCACACCTCAGCCATATTACCACCCACAGGCTGCACCAGCTCCTGTATCCTCTTAAGCCCAACCTGCTTATTACCCACCACAGGCATCCCCTGCAACAAACCCACAACCCATTCCGTAGACATATCAACAACCCCCACAAGGTTCAGCACCTGCGCCGCCTCCACCTACTTATTATCCACCGCAGCCTGTTCCTGCACCTGCACAACCCCAAAACCCACCTGCTACCCAAGGGAAAGTGTATGCCCAACAGAATCCACAGCAGAACCAAAATAACCAGTGTCAGCAGGGCCAGCAATATCGTGGCAAAGGCCGTAACCGTGGGAACATCCCCCCTCCAGACCAAGGTGGTCAACCTCCCAATCCCCCAAACAACAATAACGCGGCACTTGCCAACCATAACCCTGACCGGCCGCCCAAACAAGCCAAAAATCCTAATTTGCGAACAAACCATCCTTGTTCTATTTGCGGGGTCTATGGCCACTACACGCATGCTTGCCCACATTTGGAGCGAGATTGGCAACATTGGACCGATGATGCCCACCTCCAAGGGCACGTGGGTCCTCAGGAACCACCCAACCCCCCACCACCTCAAAATCAACCCTTGGTGCTACAAAACCCTTTACCGACCCAAGGCGTAGTGAACACTCAGTCGTTGGCTCCCCCTCAAGGAAACACACCACCAAAAAAGCAAATCACTTATGCTGCTCTTGATCAACCCATGTTAGACTCAGGTACCCATCACTTGTTAATGATGTCATCCGTCGATGTCAACCTTCAAACCCGTCGAAACCAATATGGCTCCACCCTTGAAGCCGCTCCCATCGACAAAAACATTAACGCTCATCCCACTGATCAATCGTTACATATACCTCCGGCTCCATTAGATGGTGCCTCCAAAGCACCTTGCTTCCCACTTCGTCGCATCAACAATAATCCCAATGCTCACGCTACGTCTAATTACAACATTGTAGATGACTTAGCCCAGTCCCCCGTAGCCATGTCTGCGTTAGAGGTCTTAAAAAACTATCCTTCACAGCGCAAGAGTTTTCTCTCCGCCATTGGTGCTATTGACCCAAATGATTCATGACTGATGGCCTTCGATTTGGACCAATCCGAACCACGCCTGCCTTCCACTTTAGTGTTCCAAGTTTTTGTATCTGTTCAGAATCTTGTCATCCATCGGTGCATTATCGATGAAGGTGCCTCTACATGCGTTATGTCCACATTCGTTTGGTAGAAGTTGGGATCCGCTACTTTCCAGCAGTCCACCATTACGTTGCGATCCTACGACAGCCATTCGGCTCAACCCCAAGGTCTCTTAGCTACAGTTGGTTGGTAAAACAGTGCTCATTGACATAGAGGTCATCAACGCCCAACTTGATTATAACCTCTTACTTGGCCGCAGCTACATGTATGCCATGCGGGCGGTTGCCTCATCCATTTTTCGTACCATGATGTTCCCCCATGATGGACGCGTGGTCAAGGTCGATCAACTCACCTATTACGATCCCAATGCCCCTGCTGCACCTGAAAATGTTCTCCCCATGGTTGAACAACCTGTTTGTGGTGCAACTACCTTGTTGGTTTCCTCCATGGGACCCGGATTTTACTCAGATACGTCGATGACCTCAACATTCCAATCCATTCCACCCTCGTCACCAGCAACTGAAATATCTGACCTATGTACCCTTTCCCACAATACACAAACACCCAACAATCAACCACCCTTGTTACCCAAACCACCATTGGTACCTAGTCATATTGGTGTTACACCCATCCACACAATCCCCTTCCTATTCCCTCCCTCGGGAGTAGTAAGCGCCCCGGTTATGGCTACTCTCAGCCTCCCGGGTTAACCTTAGGACTACCCGTGTGGTATATTTTGCCTCCCGTTCCCCCACCGACACCAAATGTCATCCTTCAACCAGTGCAACCCATCGCCACTACTAGTCAACCACCTCCCAGTGTCACTACCCCTTCCTCATCTACTAATCCATCCCCTCTTATCAAGCCCACTTGGGGTAGAGGCCCACAACCATACACTGCTGTACCCCCACCCAAAATAGTTAAAAACCCCCTCATGTTTTGTGCTCCTCCTAAATGCTCGTTTTGCGATGAGTTAGGCCATCCTACCCATCAATGTCCTCAATTACCTGCATTACAAGAGCACATGCAAATGCTTGACAACGACCCCAACATCTCGGTTATCCAACTTGATCCAGCCCCTAAGCCTCATGATAAATCACTGCATACCAACCACCCTTGTGCAATATGTGGTATTTACGGCCATTACTCACATCACTGTCCTAATCTCCTAGATTACAGAGCAGCTCTCTATGAGATGAATAACTTGGACCTCGAGACGGCTCCCCCTACCATTGAAGAGATCCACCCCCCAGCATCCCCGCCACCCGGAGAGATTAATACCATTTATATGATCTCTTCTAGTAGCACTCCCTTGTCAACCGATTTGACAACCTAAAGTTTCCACAATGATGAGGAGATCCTCGAAGCTCTTACTACCCTGGATTACCCCTGGGAGGATATGCACCATCATTCCTATTTCCTCCCAGAAGAGTCCTCCTCCATCACAGCCACTCAATTCTCGGTTGAGTCCAAAGATTTCCTCCCCACCAAAGTCGACTGGTTTAAGGATCCCATTCCCGATCCTGATGCCTTTGAGGAAGGTAACATGGCCAACATCTCACCCATCATCCACATCGATATCTTTGACCCATCCGGTGCTCTTGAAATCATTACATTTGGAGCCTCCTGCACTGAGTATGAGATCGGAGAGTACAAAAAACTTTTCCAAGAGTTTCATGATGTCTTTTCTTGGTCCTATACTGAAATTCCTGGTCTTGACCCTGCTATTATAGAACACCACATCGACACATGGCCAGATGTACCCCCTGTTCTCCAGAAACAACGCCCCATTCATCCCTCAAAGCTCCCCGTTGTTAAAGCAGAGATTGAGAAACTTCACCAAGCAGGATTCATTTATCCTATCGCATATACCACTTGGGTTTCTAACCCCGTCCTTGTTAACAAGAAATAAGGCACAAGCAGAGTATGTACTGACTTCCGCAATTTAAACTGAGCCTATCCCAAAGACAACTTCCCCACGCCATTTATTGACCAACTCATCGATGCGTGTGCGAGGCATGAAGTCCTATCTTTTATGGACAGTTTTTCCAGATACAACCAGATTTAGATCCGCAAGGAGGATCAGTACAAGACTACCTTTACCACCCCCTGGGGCACCTTTTCCTATCGTGTCATGACTTTCGGCCTCAAAAATGCTGGTGCCACCTTCCAGCGGGCCATGACCTACTGTTTTAACGACTTGGTTCATATCCTGTTAGTCTATTTTGACGACCTTACAGCTCGTTCCTGGAAACGATTAGACCACCTTAACGACCTCCGGAAAGTCTTTCTGTGTTGTCGCAAATATCAAATCCGCTTGAACCCACTCAAGTGTGTCTTTTGCTTTCCAGCAGGCTGGTTGTTGGGTTTCATTGTTTCCGATAAAGGAATCGCTGTTGATCCCCTGAAAGTCCAAGCCATCATAGACCTTCTCACTCCTCGCATGCTCCGGTAGCTCCAGAGTCTGCAAGGAAAATCTAATTTTCTCTTATGCTTCATTCCTGATTATGCCACCACCGTTCATGGTTTCTTACGCCTGCTTCATACCCACATACCCTTTGTTTGGGATGACCAGGCACAAGCTGCATTCGAAGCCCTTAAAAAGGCTCTCACACAAGCCCCTTTGATCTCCCCTCTGGATTTCTCTCAAGACTTCATCCTTTACGTCTCGGCATTCGATCATGCCATGTCTGGAGTCCTTGTCCAGGAAGACGCTGCTTGCTAGGAGAATGTCATTTATTACGTTATCCAAACCTTGTCTGGACCACCACTACGTTACCCGTATGAGGAGAGATTAGCCCTTCCATAGTCTTTTCCGTCCAAAAATTGCGACATTACATTTTACTCAGTCATACCACAATTGTCGCCGACTCCAACCCCATGGTCTATCTGTTGAACCGGTGCCTCCTGCAAGGTCGCGTTGCTAAATGGGTAATTATCCTCCAAGAATATGAACTAACTTTCACAACCCCTAAGAGCACTAAAGCCCTCGCGCTTGCCCAACTCATCACCAATCTCCCATCCCTTTTGCCATCCCCACAAATCTCCGATGAGTTACCCGACAATCACTTGTTCATCATCTCGTCTGAGGACCCATGGTACGGTGATATTTTGTTATATCTTCGCATGTAGAAGTTTTGGCCCAACATAAATCGTGATGGACGCAGTCATATCCGTCACCAGGCCTCTCGATATCTCCTCTTAGGCGATGTCCTTTACTGGCGAGGGGTTGACACAATTCTCCGTCGTTGTCTTACACACGAGGAAGCCGAACAAGTCCTCAATGACTGTCATAGTGGTGCCTGCAGTGGACATTTCTCTAGAATGGCCACCGCCCATTAGGTCATCCACAACGGATACTTCTGGCCCACACTCTCTATTGACTGCATCACAACGGTCAAACATTGCCATAATTGCCAACTTTTTGCCCCTAAGGCTCGAACACCACCCGCTCCATTACACCCAGTCGTCACCGTTGATCCCTTTTGTAAATGGACCATCAACTTCATGGAATGTAAACCCTCATCCACCAACAACCATAAGTACATCATTGTCATCGTCGACTAATTCACCAAATGGGCTGAAGCCATGCCCACCTTCAATTGTAAAGTTGACACTGCTGCCCGTTTATTTTTTAACCATGTTATCACACGATTCGAGGTCCCCAAACAGGTAGTCTCAGACCATGGTTCACATTTTGAAGATTCCATTTGGCGCGAGTTATCCACCCTACTGAAGTTCGAACATCAGTATTCCTCTGCTTACTACCCCCAAGGGAACGGCCAAGTAGAGGCCATTAACAAAATTTTAAAAACCATCCTCCAACGCACCATTGACCGGCATAAGTCCAATTGGAACCACATGCTTTTCCTTGCATTATGGGCTTACTGTACATCAACAAGGACCGCCACCGGTTTTACCCCGTTTCATTTAGTTCACGGTGTAGAGTCTGTCCTCCCCATCGAGTGTCAGATACCTACCTTACACATCACCGTCAAGCTTCTCCCAGACACCTCCCCACTCGAGCAACGTCTGCTATCATTGGAGCAAGCTGATAAAGACCGTCATGCCACCCTCCAGACCATTGAAGCTGCCAAGAACCACTCCAAAGCTGGTTACGACAAACACGTCCACCCTCGAACTTTCCGTGAAGGGGACCTTATCCTCGCCTATGACCAAGCCCACGATAAGACTAGTAAAGGAAAGTTTGAATCCATGTGGCAAGGCCCTTACATCGTGCATACCTACCTCAAAAATGGGGCATACATTTTAACTGACTCAGAAGGTCACCCTTTGCGCAACCCCCGTAATGGGTTGTATCTTAAACGCTTTTATCCTTAAACAAACCCGCGGCCCCATTGGTCTGTATTGTACAGTTTGCTTTCTTTTTGTTTTTCACCTTTTTTACCGCAACCTTACATTCATCATTTTTTGCATGATCACAGATGGACCATCTTCCACCTCATTACATTGGCTTCATTGATGGAGCAAGCCGCTGGTCTCCAAACCTAGCTTCTGCAGCATGGGTCTTATATTCCCCTTCACATGAGTTGATTCACCTTGACGGAATGTGCATAGGTGCTGCTACCAATAACCAGGCGGAGTATGATGCTATGACCGGTCTCCTAACCGCTGCCCTTCATATGGGCATATGTCACCTTCATGTGTTCCTTGACTCCCAACTACTTGTCTCCCAGCTCAACAACTGCTACCAGGCGCATGATCCCTACCTCTTTAGAAAATTCCTGCGCACAAAACAACTCAGCCGACAATTTGAATCCATAACATTCACCCATGTCCCAAGAGCTTAGAATAGTGTCACAGATCAAATGGCTAACAACATCCTAGATTGGCATATCAATCACACCATGTAAAACATCCATCATGCATCATCATCCCATATCATCTCATCACAAACTATATAAAAAACCGAAAAAGATTGCATTTACAACAAGGGGCATACACGAGCCTATCATCACATAAATATTTGCATCCATGTGCAATAACATAAACACATTACTATACAGGGGCATCCACGTGCCTATCCTACATACATAATGTTGCATCCATGTGCAATACATAACATAAAATACACAAGGGGCATTCACGTGCCCATCATCCTACACTACTTGCATCCACGTGCAGTACAAACATATAACAAACCATAAGCGCATCCACATGCATACACTAAATCATCATCGCAAAAAGGTGCATCCATGTGCATATATATATATCAAAAAATAAACGTCAATGTGCTACACATGTCCTGAGTACCTCCGTACTTAGCAATACAAAAAATATCTATAAATCAATAAGCCTCATAGAATACATGCCGTAGCTACAAAAATCGAGGGGGAGTCCTCTGTACTCCCTACTAAGAGTCATACCCTCCGTCACTGCCTGCATCAGCTGCCTCTGAGTCCTCTCCCCGCTCCTCCTCCGGCAGCTCCTCATCCCCTGCAAGCTCCTGTGCCCGACCCCTATCCACCAAAATGGCCACCCGGATCGCGATCGATCAAAACTCCCGTGGTGCCCCAAGACAGTCCTGAATCACCTCCTGATCCAAGTCCCCCCACCCATCATCAGTCACTCCAACCAGCAAATGATCGAGCAGCACCCGTACGGACTCCGGAATCCCCTCAACGTCCCATCGATGCACCTCCCCTCGGCCTGGCACGGCCGGTATCGCCACATGCCCCCTGTAGTCTATGTGTCCTGGTGGTGGTCTCGGGCCAACATCTGCAGATCATACATTAGTTAGTAACAGCATCTCAATATCTCAAACCTATCATACACAAAACCTGACATCAACAACAATCAAGCAAATCAATACATACCATCTGGTCCCCATGCTTGCCCTGGCGGTCGTGGTGCCTCCAGATTCCCTGTGTAGTCCATCTCTCTGTATGGATAATCATCCAGCGTCAATGGCATCTACAAACATTGTAGGTAGAGCTCCTGGGTGAAGTACCTGCCAACCTCACTGCCACCCCATTAGCGCATCATCTCTCCCCACCGCACCATGCGCGGCTCCATAGGTCCTGCCGCCCTGATCGGTACTCGCGGCCGTAGTGTAGGTACCCTCTCCATGAAGAAGGCACAAAGAAAGGATCCATAACAGAATCCTTTGCTAGATTCCTTCATCGAGGTTAGCTGCCACTGAACAAGAGTGAGGAACATCTGGCCCTAGGCATTGTATACACCATCCAACACCCACTCCACCAGCTACATCTGGCCCCCTGACACTCGCTCGGGCGACGGGGACCCAAAAACCCGAACCACGCACACCATGATCGCCCGTACTGATGGTTCCCGCAGGTCCATAATCCGGAGTGCATTCCTCTACACTCTAGCCTCCGGATCGCAGTACCGCTCCAACATATCCTCGATATCCACGTCTACGGATACTCGTGGCTGCATATCAGCCACCCTACCCAGACAGGGCAACCCCGTCAAGAAATATACATCTGCGAGGGTGAGATCCACCCTCTCTCCCTGCACCCTAACCGCATGTATGTCAGGCTCCCAAAAGCTCACTAACCTATTCAGCAGTAGCGTTGCTGAATGCATTGTGGGCACCTGTGCGAACTTCAATAGCCCGCACAAACCCAAAGTAGACTACACATGCTGATCCCTCTGGATGACATCCACTATGTCGTTCGGTACCTCCCGCTCTCGCCAAAGCACTAACGACATCCTGTCAATCACACAATGCACACTCATCAGACCCATGTCAAGGAAATAACCCTTTCCTCCCCCCCGAGAAACCCTAAAGCTCGATCCCAATCACAGATTTAGGGCCCCTTGCCGCGGTCTTAGACCGCAGCTGTCAGGGCTACAGTCGAGGTCCGGGACTGCGCCTGTAGGAGCAGAACTCATGGTACTGAACAGCGAGTCCATCCTCAGAACTCACAATACAAGACTGTGTATTCCGACCCAGAACTCATGGTCCCCGGCTGCATGTTCAGACCTGAAACCCGCGGTCCTCGATCGCGGTTCCACCCCACAAACCCGCAGTCCACCCCATGTGGACCGTACAGAAAACCCCCTAGGACCCACTACCCCCCTGATCCCAATAAAAAATGCAGGTATGAGTTTATCGGAATACCTGCAACTCCTGGATCTACAAACGACCGGTCGGATCGTCCAGAAACACCAACTCAGCTTTGGTCCACTTTGATCTCTTTTCAAAGTCAACAAGTCCAAATGACACTTGTCATGTTGGACCCACTTAATATTTATAGTCCGTTGACTTTTTATTGTTTTGGCCATTTTGAACCCATACGGAGTCCATTTTTCGAACAGTTTCCACCATTGGAATCAACATGACAAGATCGTCATGATGGTCGACTTGTTTTCTTATTTTTTTCGCATCGTTTTTTTCGCATTTTTCTAAACACCACTAGTCGCATCGCTTTGCGTGCCACTTCGACTGCTCTCCATTTTTGATATATTTTATATCATCGGATTCATTTTTCTGAGCCTGTGATTGTGCTTGAGATCATTTCTTGCTCTCACCCCCATATTTTTTAGGTATTTTTTCCAAAATGCCCCCCATCGCCTCGGTTTGCGTGCCACATTGGCCGTTATCCATTTTTTGACACTTTTTATATCGTCGGATCTAGTTTTTCGAGCTCGTGATGATGCTTGAGATCATTTCTCGATCTCACCAGGTATAGTTTCAACATTGTGTCCCGACACCTTGCTGTCTCGGTTTGCACACCACATCGACCACCATCGGATTGTTCCACATTTTTACATGAGCCATTCAATCCTTTCATACTGCAATTATTTCATTATTTTGCCACCATTCATTATCCCTCAAGGAGGCCCACTAGTGTTCCCCCCTACCCTCGTTATTGGTCATCATCAATGTTCCTTGAATGAGCACTTCCTCCTTGCCTGAAGATTCCTTTTGTTCGGTATAATTTTATCCCTTTTTCGGGCCGGACAAGTCCTTTACGAAAAAGGTACTTAGGAAGTTTCTGTTAAGCTCTTTTCTGACTCATAAAACAATGAAAAGATCGCCGAGCAATCTTGCTTCCTTTCATGCTCGTTAAAGTACCTGAAAAGACGTATATCTAGTATAAGTTTAACCCTTTTCCGGACCTAGTAGACTAATTACGAAAAAGGAATACTCTAGTCACACTGGCTAGAAGAGTTCTTCATTACATCCGTTTATGCTTCTTCAGGCCTTGGAGACTAACACATGAAAAAGCAACCCCCTGGAGTCTTCTTATCGCTTTTAGACTCTCTAAAATTGAAAGCAACCACGAGCATGAACTGTCCTGGGCTCGTACAAATCCACACGACAGTATGATTCCATTATTTCAGAGTCTTCTTATTGCTTTCAGACTCCTTAAAATTGAAAGCAACCACGAGCATGAACTATCCTGGGCTCGTACAAATCCACACGACAGTACTATTCCATTATTTCAGAGTCTTCTTATCGCTTTCAGACTCCTTAAAATTGAAAGCAATCACGAGCATGAACTGTCCTGGGCTCGTATAAATCCACATGACAGTACCATTTTGAACACACTTCTTCTAGTTCCTTAACCCATGAAGAAGTTTCCCCTGTGCCTCTCGGCACTATGATCGATCATCTCGGCAGCACCCCCAAGAAGGTCGCCTTTGTTCAGAGTATTATGTAGTCTCCTGCCATCTTACACCAACTTGAGTATCACTCATCCCTGTCACCATCCTTGATCCATTACAACTATGATCCCTTTCCCACCAGTTAGTTTCATATGCTGCCCGATCATCCCTGCCATCATACTCTGAACAAAGGAAGTTTGAGTCCACCCACTCTACTTGCCTAGTTATTCCATACCCCCACAGTATGTCAGTCCTACCATCAGTACTCTCACACTTCGGTTCTCCACCTCGTTCTCCTATCAAGTAAACATCATTGCCTTGCTAGTTGCAGGTCTCCCTCTGTCGACGACAGCCCATCTATTCCAGAGGATAGACCCAGAGGTCCCTGTGCCTTGGACTCATCACCATTTGTGGTGAGTGCCTACGGATCATTTTGAGAGGAGTCATCAATGCCTCTCCGAGTGGTTGTTTCTCACATGCTCGACTTCAACACCTTGATCACATTGTTGAGAATCGTGCAGGGTATATATCCCTTTAGTTATTGGTCGAAGACCCCGGATTTCCCCCGACTCTAGCACATTGGTGAGTCACTTCGGAACACCCAGTTATATGTTCCCGTGGATGTCCAAGGTGCGTAGGCGATTGTATTCGGAATCCATCCAGTTATATGCTTCCTTGAGTACCCAGTTCAGTTTACCATTGAGGGTATGACTCCCCATCACTGTGACCCAGCAGCTCATCAGTTCCTCTGGTACCACACTCAGCAGCACTGTTGTTATTCCAGTGTATCAGCTCTTCAGCTCAGACGTGGTCATCCCAACAGTATGTCCTAGATTTGTGTCCGCTCTGGACCCTTATGATGTACACAGTGGTTCTCCATGTATCCTTCAGGCCCCCATTTTTGGGCCTCATTGTTCTTTTTTATATATATCTAGATACGAGCATGGGTATGCCCGCCTCGTCCATATATTGAGATTCTTCCTCATTTGAGGCCATGTTTATTTAAGGTCCCCATTTTTTGGACCCCCCTTTTTATTGTTCTATATCTTGATACGAGCATGGGAATGCCCGCCTCGTCCATATGTTCAGATTATTCCTCATTCATTATTGAGGTCATGTACTTTTAGTTTTTGCAGTTTGTTCGAGACTGTTGTTCTGGGCTCTAGTTCATTTCTTCTCCTCTCCACATCCCAGGAAAACTATAAAAGACTTATGATGTCTATCGGCCATACAATGAGCTCCTGCCCTCACACATCAGGGGGCAATTTATTAACACCCAAAAAGTGCTCACTACCTCATCTCCCTCATTACATGACTCATTTGTCCATATTTCCTACCATATTTGCCTCAAAAACCCATTAAAAAGCCTCCAAAAGGCCAAAACCCCCCTTTTCCCCCCCAAAATAATGTAAATTTCTCTAAAAATAACAAAAACCCTCTAAAAAGGGAATAAAAAATAAAAAAAGAGGAAAAAGAGGGAAAAAAGGAAGCAAAAACCCTATACAGCTGACCTAAACCATATGGTGCCCAAAACCATGGGTCAGAACTCCACCACTAAAAACCTATAAATAGGTGACGGAGGCTCCCCATTTTTCATCCACAATCACCCCTATCCTTACTCTGCCAAAATCACTCTTGAAACCCTAGCTCACCCTTTTGACCTATTTTCACATCTGAGTGCCCATTTGGCCCATTTCCAAAACCCTTTGGAGAAGGAGAAATGAACAACACTGGAGCTTGGAAGAAACCCTCTTGGACTACTGCAAGGGCTTCATCAACCTCTACACCTGAGGTAATTGTTAATACAAAAAAGAGAAATCTTTTGCCATATTTTCATGTTTTATTATTTATGTCAATGCTCATGCTAGGTTAAATTTCACACTGTTTTACAGCTTTTATTTATTGTTTATGGAACTGCTACTAAGGAGGCCCTTCTCCTTAGTAGGTGCTCATTTGCACAAGCTAGGGTGAAAACCCTAGCTACAAGAAGACTTGTGATAGTAGATCTGTGTTGAGCAATACCTTCCTAGTTAAGAGGGAGTGTTGATGTACATGTAACTTCAGAATGTATTTCATCCATGTATTTCATTTATATATTATTGTACTCCTATAGAGATGTGTCATTCCTCTATATGGAAGTGTCGTCATGTGTATTGACAAGTGTCGCAAGTATGGTAACTTGCCGATGGGTTATTAGACCACCATGTGTGGGGTCGGCCCTGATTTATATAATATATGGTTGATGTACCTAGCTAGACAAGTCGGCCCCATAAGGTCACTGGGAAAATAGATCAAGTATAAATAGAGATCGGGAGATCTCTATTTGGACCACTCAGAAACTCATTCTTCCTTCACTCGGAAAGTGGCGCTCATGTGAGGAGGAGGATCATCTGTTACTAGGAGACTATCTCTATGTATTTTGGTTGTACTTTGGTTGAGCCATTGCTCTCTTTATTTCTGAGGAAGTTGTGGGGTTTTTCACCTTAGGGTTTTCCCCACGGAAACTTTGTGTCTCTTGTCTCTCAGGCTTTTGCTTCTTGTGATGATTGACATGCTTGTTATGATTGATATGCATTGATATACTGTACATGTTATTCTCTCAATAAAGATCCTAGAGTATTGTGAATTAATGTTCAAAATTTAACAGATAAGTTTATACGTTTTTTTTTCTCTATTTTACAATATTTAGTACAATTAATGTTCCTTACATTAAATAGTTATTTTTTATGTTGTAGATTGTTAGGTGAATTTCTATTACCATAGTCAAATATATTGTCTATTGCATACTTAGATTTATCTTCCATTACGAAAGATATTGGAATGGAGTATTAAGCTATTGATGCATGTACCAATGATCATATTATATATTATGGACAATTTGTGTTGGAAACAGAATGCCCATAATGTCAAATCAATAAGTATCAAACCGATCAATTAACAAAAAAGGTGGCTCGCAAGGTTCTACATCACATTCCCATTATACCGTGTTTGAAGTGATTGTTCAGGTACGAAAGCATAGCATAGTTTATGGATTACCATGCATAGAATAGAAGTGGAGCTGGTGTTCTTCAAATGATTGCAGATGGTTATGCATCTAGGAACATTTGAAGAAAAATGGCCTGTTTTCAAAGAAGAACCTCATAATGTTAGGATTTCATTGGCAACTGGCCAATCCATTTGGTGAGCTCAGGTCTATTTACTTAGTGTGGCCATTTTTTGTTATCAACAATAGCATTCCTCCTTGTATGGCAATAAAGATGGAGCACATACTTGTTAGATTTTGAGCATTAATTCAACATACTCTAGGATCTTTACTGAGATAATAACATGTACAACATATCAATTATATAAAGCATGTATCAAGCATATCAAACAATCATATAAGACAATGGACAAACAGAGTTTCACTGGGAAAAACCATAAAGGTGAAAAACCATAAAGGTGAAAAACCCCACAACTTCCTCAGAGATAGAAAGAGCAATGATACAACCAAAGTACAAGAAATAGTCTTCTCCTAGCAGCTGAACCTCCTCCTCACTTGTGCGCCACTTTTCGAGTGATGTAGAAGTGAATAATGAGATGATCAAATAGAGATCTCCCGATCTCTATTTATACATGACCTGACCTGCCTAATAACCTAGCAGGGCTGACTTGTCTAACTCAGTCTAATAACCCGTGGTTATACTAATCAGGGCCGACCCTACACTTGGTGGTCTAATAACCCATCACAACAAGTTATGACACTTGCGACACTTTTCAATACAAATGACTACCATTCCGTATAGAGGAATAATACCATCTCTATAGGAGTACAATATACATAGGTGAAATACATTCCGAAGTTACATATACATCAACACTCCCTCTTAACTATGAAGGTATTTCTTGACACAAATCTGTTAGCACAAGTCTTCTTCTCTAGATCATCGTCACTGGATCATCATCATCGAATCATCGTCATCATCACTGCTGATTCTATCTCAATCAATATCCAATATACTTGTCATAGGAAGTTCTACAAATCCAGTCCTTTTTCATACTGGATGTAGGCCTGCCACCTGTAGGTCTTCATCATCTATAGAGCCAGCCCTTTTTCATGCTGGATGAACATCATCAACATCTCTGCGAGCAAGCCATCAAGTAGGTACACCACAGGACTGATTATACTGCTTCTACAAAACCTGCAAGATCTCCCAGGACTGATTATACTGCCTTTGCAAAACCTGTAAGAGCATCTCAGGACTGATCATATGCCTCTGCAAAACCTGTGTACCATACTTTCACATCATCGTCTTCAGATCATCGTCATCGTCCACAGAGCACAACCCAGATGCACACACACAACACTTACACTCACCGGCATGGGAGGACCAACCTACCACCATCCGTGAAAGGCTCACAACACTTACATCAACGACCATGGGAGGACCAACCTACCACCATGTCGGAATGGCACAACACTTACATCAACGACCATGGGAGGACCAACCTAACACCATGTCGGAATGGACCAACACTTACATCTTACCATGGGAGGACCAACCTACCACGATGTAAGAATGGCCTAGCACTTACATCTTACCATGGGAGGACCAACCTACCACCATGTCGGAATGGCTCAGCACTTACATCTTACCATGGGAGGACCAACCTACCACCATGTAAGAATGGCTCTAGCCCTTACATCTACACCATAGGAGGACCAACCTACCATTATGTGAGAATGGCTCGTGTGCATCTGTGTCTACAGACTCATCACTTCCCCTTGGAAGGTATCTCGATATGAAGTACACCAAGTATCCCTTTGAAGTATTCAAACTTCACTCTGGAAAGCGGCTTGGTCAACACATCGGCTATCTTCTCGTCTATTGCAACATACAGGAGCTTCACTGCTCCTCTCTACACCATATCCCTAATATAGTGATACTTAATCTCAATGTGCTTCGACTTGTCATGAAACACTAGGTTCTTCGACAACTTCACACAACTCTTTTTGTCGCAATATATACAAGTAGCACTTAGTTGGAGATCAAACAAATCAGACAGTAGCTTCCTAAGCCATACTGCCTCACAATTAGCCAAACAAGCTGTGACATACTCTGCTTCGGCTGTACTCAGTGCCACAGAGGATTGATTCCTGCTAAACCAAGAGATCATACCAGATCCCATACTGAAGTAGCACCCCGAAGTGCTCTTCCGATCAATGGCACTGCCTGCCCAATTCGAATCAACATAACCCTCCAGGTTAAACTTTTGATTCGCCTCATACTTGAGCCCATAGTCAACTGTACCCTTCAGGTACCTCAAAATATGCTTTGCAGCTATCAGGTGAACATTTCTCAGATCTGTCAAGTACTGGCTCAAGGTGTTCACCGCAAAGAAGATATCTGGTCTTGTATTCATCAGGTACATCAAGGACCCAATCATATGACGATACATCGTAGCATCAGCCGGCTCAGATGAAGCATCACACAAAAGCTTCAGGTTTGATGCCATAGGTGTGGCCATGGCCTTGCAGTCCATCATCCCGAACCTCTTTAGGATCTCTACTGCATACTTCCCTTGTCCAAGGAAGATTCCATCTGCACTCTGCCACACCTCCATACCAAGAAAGTAGTGCATCATACCCAAGTCCTTCATCACGAACTCGACAGCAAGATTCCTCTTCATATCGGAAATCAATCTATCCTCACCTATTACAAATAGGTCATCCACATACTGTGAGTATTTTGATCACAGAAGATCGAGGAGCTATGGAGAACCTCACAAAATCGAATTAATTTGCAAAAACTGTGGAAAAACTTGAAAAAAGAGATAAATTTACACACAATGTATGCTGAAACCTTTGATTAACTGACTGTCTAACATGTGAAAATGTTAGTAACAGGTTTTTATTACATCCATGAGAAAATCGAGAGCATTAGGTGGCTCAAGCTGAGTGTACAAGTCATCAATGCCAAATTGGCCTCAATCCCCCCTAGGTGGGTCCAACTCAATCCCAATCACCCCAAACAGCTACGAATTCTGGTGTGGAGGTGGCTGAAGCATGCTGAGTCATTAATTAGCTCAAGGCAGGTGTGGGTGAGCAAATAGAGGAGGTTTGGGGGCCCAAGGGAGCATTAAATGCTCCAAATCTAGCCAAAAGTGGGCAAAAATCCACCCTAGCGCCCTTGGTCAACTAAATTCCCCAAAACAAGGAGAGAGGGCGCACCAGCAATAAATGAGGGCGCACTTGTGGACAAAACTGGAGGCTGGGTGAACTGGTTTGCTCAGAAGTGGGTGTGAACACTCTCAAGGTGGGTTTTTGACCAACTATAGTCACTTAATCCAAAACATGGTTTAATTAAGCACATGGGCAATTAAAATTTTATGGATTATGGTACTAAGTGTGGTTACTGTTCTAACACCCCCCCCTTAACCATAACTTTTTACATCTCATGAAAGATAAGTGGGAGGCCTTGGCAACAAAGGCTCAAGTCACCTCAATACAAACAGAAATTTTATTTGTCCATGTGAACCGAGGAAAAGAAGTAAAACCTCATGGGATAAAAACTTCCCTCAAAAATGGACATGGGGATGAACCTACAATTAAATTGCAGCAATCACCATCCATCACTCACTCCAATCAAAGCTCTCAGGTGAGTGAAGGTCTTCTCAGTAAAGCACTTGGTGAAAATATCAGCAGTTTGCTCGGTGGATGGGCAATACTGCAGTGAAATCACCCTGTCATGCACCAAGCCCCGAATGTAATGCATGTGGATCTCAATGTGCTTTGTTCTTTGCCTCTGTACTGGATCAGTAGATATCTTGATGGCACTTTGATTATCCACCCAAATATTGGTTGGAGAATCAATAGCAACACCAAACTCCCGAAGAATGCCTTGCAACCAAACACACTGTGTGGCTGCGTTCACTGCCGCCCTGTACTCGGCCTCTGCTGATGAAAGAGAAATTGTATGCTGTTTCTTACTTGACCAGCAAATAGGACCTTCAGCAAACATAAACACAAAACCTAAAGTGGACTTTCTATCGATGGGATCTCCCGCCCAATCGGAATCAGAAAATCCAGCTAGTTGAAGTGAAGAACCAACTGCATAGTGTACCCCGAAGCTCTTTGTTCCTTGGACATAATGAAGGATTCTTTTGGCTGCCTTCCAATGGATCTCATGTGGCTGCTGCATATACCTTGCTACAGCACTTACAGCATAAGACAAATCAGGTCTTGTATGTGTAAGGTACAGCAAACTTCCAACTAGCTGCCTATAGAGAGTGCAATCCACCACCGGAGAGTCTTCAAATTCACCTAGTTTTATGCCTGAAAGGAATGGGCACTTGGCTGCCTTACATTCAGCCATTTTGAACTTGAATAACAGGTCTGAAGCATACTTAGATTGACTCAGCAATATACCTCTCTCAGATTGCTCAATTTCCAAACCCAAAAATTGCCTTAGCAATCCTAGGTCGCTCATGGCAAATTCACTGTGCAAAGAAGCTTTAATTGAGCCAATTTGTTTGGTGCAGCTCCCTGTAATTAAGAGATCATCAACATACAGTACAATGACCTGCAAATTACCATCACAATGCTGCAAATAAACATTTGGATCAGACTTGCATCGACAGAAACCAATTGAGAGCAAAAAAGCATCCATTTTGGCATACCAAGCCCTGGGGGCTTGCTTGAGTCCATAGAGTGACTTCTTCAACCTGCATACAAGTGTGGGATCCTCTTGGAATCCTTCAGGCTGCTGCATATATATCTCTTCCTGTAGCTCACCATGCAAGAATGCACTTTTGACATCCATGTGGTGAACTTCCCAACCTTTACTAGCTGCCATGGCTAGAGCTAGTCTAATTGAGTCCATCTTTGCAACCGGTGCAAAGGTCTCTGTATAATCCACACCATGGATTTGTGAGTAGCCCTTAGCCACTAACCTAGCCTTATATTTCAGATCAGAACCATCAGCAACAGGTTTGGTTCGGAAAATCCACTTACATTGCACTAGTTTCCTCTTGGGAGGAAGAGGCACCAAATCCCATGTTTTGTTCTCTTGGAGAGATTGGAATTCTTCTTGCATTGCTGCCCTCCAACTTGGATCATGATGAGCTTCCTGATATGATGTTGGATCAGATCCAATCATCATATAACAGTGATCAGCAAGCTCACTCTCATTTGCAAAGGAAGCATTGATTGTTTGGGATCTAGTCTTCCTAGGCTCTTGGGGATTGCCTGCCAATTCACCTGCAGCTTCTATGATTTTTTCAGCCCACTTGGGCCTTGATGGTGACCCATGTACAGCAATGTCATCTTCAGCTATGTCATCTTCAGCAATATCAGAAAAATCAGAGGAAGAATCATCACTAATCTCATTGAGGTGTGGAGGAGAGGAGCTTTCCCCCGGTGCAAGCTCAAAATCTGGAATTGGTTCTTCTTCGAATTGCACACTTCTCTCAATGAAAGTTTTAAGTGTGGATGTGTCAAAGAGCTTGTATCCCTTTGTGTCCTCACCATATCCAACCATGATACATTCCCTGCTCTGTGGCTCCAAAGCCTTCCTCTTTTCTGATGGAATTCGAGCCCATGCTCTAGACCCAAAAATCCTGAAATTTGACACATTTGGTTTTTGGCCAAACCATGCCTCATAGGGGGTTTTTCCTTTGACTGATTTGTGAAAGGCTCTGTTCTGAATATGAGCAGCACAATTGATGGCTTCAGCCCATAGCTTAGGGCTTATATCCCTAGCTTCAATCATGCAAGTAGCCATCTCCTTGAGAGATCTATTTTTCCTCTCTGCCACACCATTTTGCTGAGGTGTGTAGGGGATTGAATGTTGCATTTGGATGCCACATTCCTCACAAAGGTGCTGAATGTTATTATTCACATATTCCTTTCCATTATCAGTCCTAAGGATCTTTATCTTATGACCACTATGGTTCTCCACTAGGGCTTTCCAAATCTTCAGTTTCTCAAACACTTCTGACTTCAATTTAAGGAAGTAAACCCAGCAGAATCGAGAGTAGTCATCTATGAATGTAAGTACATACCTTGATCCACCATATGATGGAGTGGGAAGAGGACCAATGAGGTCTGAATGTACCAATCCAAGTGGTTGAGTGGCTCTCCTTGCCATTCCCTTCTCATAGCTGCGCTCAGGATGCTTTCCAACTACACACCCAATGCATGCACCATTTGATGACTTGATTTCTGGAAGCCCTTCCACCATCTCGTCCTTGTGCAATTGCTGGAGGTATTTGTAGTTCATGTGGCCAAATCTTTCATGCCATAACTTGGAGGTCTCGTTGGCATGAGAGACAAGAGCATGGTCACTAGAATTTGGAATGAAATTTGAGAATTTGTACATTCTCTCATCATGATCTGCATACCCTACTGCCACAACTTGATTTGAGGAGATTTCTGAGATTTCTACCAAATCTGGAGTGAATGTCACTCTCTTGGCTTCTCCTGTATGGGTCATTTGATAGACTGATAGCAAATTTGCAGCCAATGAAGGTACATAGAGCACATCACTGAAATAGCCATGCTCCATGTCAATCCTTCCAATCCCCTTGGTTTGGAGTTCTGAATCATCTCCCATTCGAACTGTTGGGCCACCATTCGAATGCAAAGAGGAGAAGAGCTCTCTGGATGAAACCATATGTCTGGAAGCTCCTGAATCAATGATGAAGGAAGAGGGATTCGAAGTACCTGCTACCAAAGCATGACACTTCTCCTTATTGTCAGGGTTTGAGGTGCTCTCTTTCTTCCTTGCGCCCTCAGGGACTGGGATGTTGTTCTTCTCCAGCAGATGCGCCATTGAGTCAATGGTTTTCTTCATACATGAGCTCTCTGGATGCCATCCCCTATGACAATAGGTGCATTTGGTCTTTTCTTTTCCCTTCTTGTCCTTCTCCTTTGACAGATTCGAACCCCCATCTGCAGACTTGGTCTTGTCAAACTTCCTCTTCTCTTGCTGCTTCGAATTCTTGGCTTTCTGCTTTCCTTTGCTTGCATTTGAAACACCCATTGCCAATGCTTGGTCCTTTGATTTTATGGTGCCCATCTGAACTAGTTTGTCCTGCTCCTGAGTGAGACACTCCATGAAGGTAGCTAGTGATGGCATTTGCCAATTTCGAAGGGTCATTTTGGCTGAGTGAAATGTGCTAACAAATACTGAAAACTCTGGGCCTAGCTTCGAAAGGATGGACAGAATCAGTTGTTCCTCCTTCTTAACAATTCCACATTGTTGCAGTTGAAGCACCAGTGACTTGAATTTCGTGAAGAACTCCTGGATGGTTTCAAAATGCGCTGGGCTCAAGCTAATGAGCTCGTTTTCAAGCTGGTGGCCTCTCAGTTCATCAGTTTTCCCAAAGAGTGATTCTAGCTTCACCCATACTTCATTGGGAGTTGTCAAACTGTCTGTATGAAACAAGAGTTCCCTTGAAATGCTCAGACATAGCAATCCATAAGCTTCATCAAGTCGATTGTAGTACTTTGCTTTCTCCACAGCAGAATTTGGCTCCACTTCTGTGCCCATGGTCACTCTATAGAGACCCTTAGATCTCAGCTTGATGACCATCTCAGCCTTCCAATCGAAAAAATTGAAGGGTGTGAGCAACATTTGGTTTGCTTCCATGACTGCTGCGTTAATGGTGAGAAAACTACTGAAACACCTGCAAAAAACACTCAATTTTTGTCTGGAAATCCTCTCTAGAATGCAGTTCAACACTCAATGTTGGCCTGCAACTCACTAACTCCACGATGGCTCTGATACCATGTGAGTATTTTGATCACAGAAGATCGAGGAGCTATGGAGAACCTCACAAAATCGAATTAATTTGCAAAAACTGTGGAAAAACTTGAAAAAAGAGATAAATTTACACACAATGTATGCTGAAACCTTTGATTAACTGACTGTCTAACATGTGAAAATGTTAGTAACAGGTTTTTATTACATCCATGAGAAAATCGAGAGCATTAGGTGGCTCAAGCTGAGTGTACAAGTCATCAATGCCAAATTGGCCTCAATCCCCCCTAGGTGGGTCCAACTCAATCCCAATCACCCCAAACAGCTACGAATTCTGGTGTGGAGGTGGCTGAAGCATGCCGAGTCATTAATTAGCTCAAGGCAGGTGTGGGTGAGCAAATAGAGGAGGTTTGGGGGCCCAAGGGAGCATTAAATGCTCCAAATCTAGCCAAAAGTGGGCAAAAATCCACCCTAGCGCCCTTGGTCAACTAAATTCCCCAAAACAAGGAGAGAGGGCGCACCAGCAATAAATGAGGGCGCACTTGTGGACAAAACTGGAGGCTGGGTGAACTGGTTTGCTCAGAATTGGGTGTGAACACTCTCAAGGTGGGTTTTTGACCAACTATAGTCACTTAATCCAAAACATGGTTTAATTAAGCACATGGGCAATTAAAAATTTATGGATTATGGTACTAAGTGTGGTTATTGTTCTAACACATACAATAGTAGTATCACTTGATTGCCTTCCTCAACCTTGTAGTAAAGGTTGGAATCTGCTTTACTCTTGGTAAAGACTAAACTATATAGGAAGCCATCTATCCTGCCATACCAGGTCTTGGGTGCCTATTTCAAACCATACAGGGCTTTCTTCAGTTTGCACACATGTGACTCTCGGTCATGTGTCTCAAACCCGAGTGGCTGCTCCACATACACTTCCTCTTCCACTACACCATTCAAGAAAGTTGTCTTGACATCCATCTGGTGTACCTTCCATTTCATCACTGCATCCATAGAAAGTACTAATCTAATGGAAGTGTATCTGGCCACAAGAGCAAAGGTCTCTTCATAATCAATCCCTTCTTTCTGGGAGAATCCACGAGCTACAAACCTTGCCTTATATTTTTCTATGCTGCCATCTGCAGCATCCTTGATCTTATAGATCCACTTGGAAGTCACCACAGACTTCCCATCTGGTCTTGGGACCACATCCCAAACATCATTCTTCATGACCAACTGGTATTCCTAGACCATGGAATCCTTCCATTCTTTCTTTTCTGCTGCTTCTTCATAACTGGAAGGTTCTTTATTCATTATGTCACAAAGTAAAGCAACATAGCTGGCATGTGATCTTGTCCTTTTCCTCTCTCTGTGTTGCTCTTCTAGAATGCCAAACCTTTCTGCATCTTTAATGAGCTCTCTAGCCCATGTTGGTTTCCTCTTGTGAGAGTTCTTCTCACAGGGTGGATCTTCCATTTCGTGATCTTCTTTAGGAACTGCTTCATTCATGGTGGTGTCTTGAGTTCTGGATATTCTGGGTTCTTCATTATCTTCAACTGGTGTTTTCCTTGATTTGATGTATGCTGAGCTTTCATCAAATGTTACATCCCTGCTAATATCAATCTTCTTGAATCCTAGGAAGTAGATTCTGTAAGCCTTCGAGCTTTCACTGTAACCCACGAATATGCCCTTCTTTCCTAAAGGACCTAACTTTGTCCTCTTTTCTTTTGGGATGTGAGTGTATACTAGACAACCAAATATTCTGAGATGGCTAACTTCTGGTTTCTTACTAGTGAACGCTTCTTTTGGTGTTTTGTTGTCAAGTATCTTATGAGGTGTTGTGTTCTGCACATATGCAGCTATCCTGGATGCTTTATCCCATAAGTGCATAGGTAGATCTTGGTCATGAAGCATTGCCCTAGCTTATTCCCTGATTGTTCTATTCTTTCTTTCGGCAACCCCATTTTGTTGTGGATTGTAAGGAGTAGTCAACTCCCTCTTAATCCCGGAATCACTGCATAGCTTCTTGAAGTCACATGAAGTGAATTCTCCTCCATTGTCGGATTTGAAGATCTTGATCTTCATGTCAGTTTGGTTTTCTATCAAGGCTTTGAATTCCTTGAACTTGTCAAACACTTCATCTTTGTTCTTCAAGAAGTAAACCCAAGTCTTCCTATAGAAATCATCAATGAAGGAAACATAGTATACATACCCACTCAAAGAACTGGATGACATCAGATCGCATACATCAGAGTGGATGATTTCCAAGATTCTTTTTTCCTTGCTTTCACTGCTTGGAAATGTCTTCTTTGTGTTCTTTTCCTTTGCACAACCTTTGCAAATGCCTTCATGCTTTGTCTGGATTTCAGGAAGACCTTCTACAACTTTGCTTGCAATTGGTAATGCTCTATAGTGCATGTGTGCAAGCCTTCTATGCCAAAGTTCACTTGGCTCTACTGAATCATGAACCATGGCTTGTTCTAGTTGGCCCTTCAATTTGTATAATCCTCCCTCTTGCTCTCCAATCACCACTGCATCATCAATAGTCTTACCCTTTGGCCACATTAGGACTTGGCCATCTACAAATGCAACCCTCATGCCTTTTGCATCCAATGTATATATGGAGAGTAGATTCTTCTTGAGACCTAGAACATATAGTACATCTTTCATCTTCATAGACTTTCCAGAGTCTAATTTATAGGAGGCTTCACCACTCCCTTTTATTGGATATTGGTAGTCATCCCCAAGTTTCACCTTGTGGGGTGATTCATGTTCAGATAGGTTCATAAAGGATTCCTTGAATCTTGTCATGTGCTTAGAAGCCCCACTATCTATAAGCCAATCATTACTTCCATGAGTAATGGTTCCAGCGAGAGCAGAAATCAAAACATATTCTTCATCACTTTAAGAATCTTCACTATCTTCTCTGGCCCTCTTCCTAGGAGGTTCATCATCCTTGGCAGCATGAGCATAATGTCTTCTTTTGAAGTTCTTCTTCTTATGAGAACCATCTTTCTTATTTATGGGACAATCTCTGGAATAGTGTCCCTTCTCATCACATGTATAGCATGGACATGGGACATATTTCTTCGAATTTTGGGACTACCCCTCTGATTCTGATGGTGATGTCTTTCTTTCTTGCCATGATGGTGAGTCTTTTTGTCACCATGACTTTTGGAGTGTGCTGTGAGAGCTTGGTCCTCATTCCCCATCTTCTCTTCTCGAGCTATAATTCGAGCTTCTTCCTGCGAGCATTCTTCCCACAGTCTACTGAAAGTGATGAGTTTATTCCTAGGACAAATCCCTTGGATGAAGGAATCCCATGACCTAGGAAGGCCATTAAGAGTGGTCATTACCACTTCTCCATTTTCTATGTCTTCTCCCACAGCTTCAAGTTGTTCTTTTATCTGGGAGATCCTTGAGAAATAAGACTGCATAGTCTCTGCATTCTGGATCTTGACATTCTTCAATTGATTCCTTAAGGTCATCTTCCGATTTATGTTCTTCCCTTCAAATAACTTGGTTAGGGAATCAAACATCTCCTTTGGTGTCTTTAGGGATGACACATGGGGTATGAGATGATCTTTGATAGAATCAGCAATGATCCTCTTTTCCTTGACCAAGTTCTTCTTGTGAAGAGCCTTAGCCTCTTCTTCCTCTGGGGCAGGGACCACTTCACTTATATAAGTGTCCAACTCATTTTCTTCCAGGATTAACCCAATCATATACTTCCATGCTAGGAAGTTATCGACCCCTTCAAGCTTATCCTCAAGCTTGGTGTGGTGAGACATCTTAAAGAGTACTTCAAATGGAAATAGAAAAGATTTAGGTCTTACCACTTGATTTGCAGAAATCTGGATCTAGTGCTGGATTAGGGTTTGTCAGAGAAACCCTAAAAATTCAAAATGTGAATTTCAACTTTCTGAAAGGATAGCAAGATGCACCTTGATGAGCTGATCAGCCTGGTATATTCAGAATTTGAAATCTACAAAGTTTCACCCTTCAGAAATGCTTTTCAATCTCCCGGATTCACTAGGGAGGAGCCTAAATTAGGGTTTGAGTTTCCCGGATCTTCCAACTAAAAATCTCGATCCAAAGCTCTAAACTTCGATTTTTTGAAGGAGCTTCCAGCTATGTCTTCAAATTTCAGAAATTCCTATTTTTGTGGAAACCCTAATTTTTAGGGCCAAAACTGAAAGTGCTCATAATTGAATTCTGATTGGACAGAAAGATTCTCCTTGATGAGTAGAGTCAATCTACCTTGTTGCCTTTCCAAAATCTGTGGAGAGAAACCCAATAAACAAGAAACCTTAGTTTCCGCCACTGCACAATGTCTTCTTCTAAGGGAAGCTCTAATACCATGTTAGATTTTGAGCATTAATTCAACATACTCTAGGATCTTTACTGAGAGAATAACATGTACAACATATCAATTATATCAAGCATGTATCAAGCATATCAAGCAATCACATAAGACAATGGACACACAGAGTTTCACTGGGGAAAACCATAAAGGTGAAAAACCCCACAACTTCCTTAGAGATAGAAAGAGCAATGATACAATCAAAGTACAAGAGATAGTCTTCTCCTAGCAGCTAAACATCCTCCTCACTTGTGCGCCACTTTCCGAGTGATGTAGAAGTGAATAATGAGATGATCAAATAGAGATCTCTCGATCTCTATTTATATATGACCTAACCTGCCTAATAAACTAACAGGGCCGACTTGTCTACCTCAGTCTAATAACCCGTGGTTATACTAATCAAGTCTGACCCTAAATTTGGTGGTCTAATAACCCATCACAACAAGTTACAACACTTGCGACACTTGTCAATACAAATGACGACACTTCTGTATAGAGGAATAATACCATCTCTATATGAGTACAATATACATAGGTGAAATACATTCCGAAGTTACATATACATCAGCAATAATGTTGGAAATGATTGTTCCAAGTATTTATTTACTATTTTTTTTAACCTAATCATTTATTTCTCTTGTTTGTTGCATAATTTCTTATAATTATTTATTTGCTTATATGTACAAATGGTAGTAATTACATGTATTTTAAAAAAAATAGGTAAGTACCAAGTTAAAGATATGAATGTATATATCGATCCTCTTATCAACGAGCTACTTCAGTGATGGGCTAACATTAGTATGTATGACTTGTCTAGGCCAATAGGGAAAAAGGAATTTCAGTTCCATGGAATAATTTTATGGACAATTCATGATGCCCCACAGATAACACATTTTTGTGGTATGTGACATTCCACTGGACTTTAATAGTATATAATTTTATCAAGATATCGTGCATGTTTTAATTTAAATGTTCCCTTGATATATATATATATATATATATAAAATTGAAAATAATCCAATAATCTATCTCTTGCAAGTATTCAAACAAAGGTTAAATTTGTATGTCCAGTTTGTGGTCCTAAGATGAAATCTTATCGTTCAAGAAGTTTAGGAAATCAGGTGTTTGATGAGTATAGACACTTCCTCTCTAAGAACCATAGGTATCGAACCACTGAAAACATTTTTTCAATGGGAAAGAAGAGAATGGATTAAAAACACAAACAATGACTCCCCACCTATGGAAGGGGAATATAATAGAATTAATCGTCGAGGTACGCAAATTGTCTATGTATCATTTATGTTTTATTGTTTGTAATATTTATTTTTATTGCATTTTGTTTATCGTAACTGACAATTATTGTTGTAATTTATTTTATCCTTCATGGAGGTCGCCAAGGAATTAATGGGATTCCATGAGGAATGAAAATTTATCACATACAATTTAGTAGGTTTCCCTACTGTGAGGACGTACAAATAGTTCATTTGTTTGATACAATACTTATCGGTAAGAATGTAACTGAAACATCATGGTGAATCTTAAATGGTAGGTGTGACAAAGAAATATTGCCAACATTTGCAGTGACATTTAGGAAGCCAATCATGCATTGCAAAGTGTGATTCATTCAAATAGCGATGGAGATAGAAATAGCCTTCCTTGGTTACTGACATAGAAACAAAGCAATGATGTTAAAGAGGTCATTTGTAAAATTAAGTTTCTGTGACGGTATTTTCTTCAAACATTAATAATATCTTAACAAAGAAATGCAAATATAGTGGGGTAAAAACTGATGATTAGAATACCTTCATTAAGGTAATTATTTGGGTATATTATATATTTATATATTGGTATACATTCCTTTTGTATTTTTTCTGATTTGGAAACAAATAATGATTCATTTTTATGGTTACAGTATGTCCTACCTCTTTCTCTCCTAGACAACTTTGACATCAACGTCAAACAAGTTATATATGATCTTGGAAAATACATGAGGTAAGTAGCGATTTATATGCAAAATATGTGTTCAGTTTGTTGTCGAACTAAATGACATGTGTTTTTCTTGTAATGTATATAACATTTTTATTGAAGCATGTGATTTCATTGCATCATTTGTAGATGGTTGTCGTCAAAATAAATTCATAAAGAAGATATAAAGTATTGGAGGAGACAAATGCCTTAGCTAATGTGTGAAATGAAAAAGTGTCTACCTCTGACATTCTTCAATGCACAAGAACACTACCTCACACACCAAGTTCAGGAGATTGAAATGTGCAGACTTGTACGCACAAGGTCAATGTGGACCTAAACACCATCTAATTATTGGAAAATTATTATTTTTCTTACAAGTGGTGGAGAGTGGGATGCTCTACATTTATACATTGCAAACAATCTTGATTGGATGAACGTATGGATTGAAATATGCAAACAACATTATGGAAGGTTATCATGGGAAGGGGTGTCTACATTGGTTAAAAGAGCTCATCTTGATCAAGATACTAATATTACACAGAGGGAAATGATTTAGCATATGGTTTGAAAGATAAATAGGTAAGAATATTAATTTTTGTTTTATCATATTAATGTGTTCGGTGTGTTTATTTTATGCACGGGATACTTTCAAAGTTATATTAATATGCTTATTAATTGACAATGCATTTTTTACATGTCTGGCAATTATTGCAATTGAAACACCACAAGGCTATATGGTGCAATGGTTTTAAATTTCACATTAAAAAGTTGGATGAAAAGAGGAAAAATGTTGATTGTGGTATAAATGTAGTGTTCCAGGTCATTAATGTTTCCTCTAGGAGTGACATACATCCAGAAGAATCTAAAAATATATACTATGGGTATTTGGATGATATAATTGAGTGTAACTTTGGATCCTTCAAATTATTTTTGTTTTATGCCAAATGGTACAGGTTATGAATGAATGAACGTGATCCTAAGAGAAATGTTATTGAACATAATGATGGATTTACCATGGTCAATACAAGGATGGCTCAAAATTAAAGCATTCAATCCTAATGCGAGTGTTGCAAAAAATTATAGCATAGTTGAAGATTTGGCTCAGGGTCCTTGTGCGATGTCTACACTTCAGGTCCTACAGAATTGTCCAAATCAAAGGAAGACCTTACTTTTAGCTTTAGGGGCTCTCAATCCTGTATATAGTCAAGTCATCACTTTCTATTTTGATAACTAGAAGCCTATTTTACTCTACGATGTGGATTTTCAAATTCGAGTTAGATTTGGAAACACTAAAATTCATCGGACAGTTGTAGACGAGGGTGCCTCCACATGCGTCATGTCATTATCATGCTCGAAGTATTTAGGATCACCTAATGTAGTTCCTTTGGTCACCATGTTAAAATATTTTGACGGCCATCTTTTTAAACATCATGGGATTATCCCGAATTTTCCTATAGAGATGGGGGCCAAAGTAGTTAAAGTGGATATGGAAGTGGTTGATTCCCCACTTGATTACAATTTTTTACTAGGGATAAATTGGACTCAGGCTATGCTGGTAGTAGTCTCTTCAATCTTTCGCATCATCAAGTTTCCACATGAAGGAAAGATTGTAACAATTGAACAACTACCCTTAAACAGTAATGAGTCCAATCAGGAGCATGAATTCAATATTCCCTTAGTTTCCCATTCCGTGAGGATTTGTGAAAACATTGGTGTGGGGATGTATACTTCATTAATGGGACTTTTAATCTTCCTACAACTGATTTGCACATTAATGCATCACCTACGCACACAATTTCAATAGTTTCCACACCTTTCGTAAATAAGGAGTGTCAATATAAGTATTTGAACTTTAAGAACCCTTGGAAGTGTTTATCCTCTGAAGTTGGGTGTACTTAGTTCAACCAATATTTATATCCCTTGAGTACAATTTCTACTGAGAAGAAGACCCTGAATTCATGCTTACCTTCTCGGGACTTGGTCCCGACAGTTGACCAGCTGATACCTCCATCTGAATGTTTAGATATGTGTTCTATATGAGATGATATACTTCCTTCTGATGAAGTTTTCCTAGACTCTATAATGTAGTTTTCCATTCACTTGGAAATTGATCCAGTTGCAGTTATGTACAACCCCAATTTGAATTTGGAGTTTGATCTTACCAATGTTGAGTCTTTGGAATCTCCTATAGATCCACAAATCGGTGTTCCTACTGAGTTTGATTTTGCTTCTAGATTTTTCAACTCCCGTGATGATAAATTTGTTCCCACAGATCCCATCACGTCCTTCAACTTTGATCTTCATCCTGAAGTTTGTCTTGTTGATTCTAAGTCCTCATGCTTTGGTACTATAGAGTCTCCATTGGTTAACCCTACCTGCAATATGCATGTTGTTGATGATAGTGAATTTGAAAGTATTTCTACTACAGTGAATTGTATCAGATCTTTCTTTGCATACGTTTTAGATATGATCTTGGTACTAATGTTTCTTGGAGATATGATTCTTAACTGGACTCAAGCTTTTTTACTGGTCCTTTTCAATATATTGTTCGATCATGTCAGGTATATTCAGAACCTTGCATATAGGTTTAGGATTCCCCACTATTAGGATGCATTTGAACCTTTTTCCATCCAAATTCTCCATAGGGCCGAACCTGTTGGATATTGGTGCGTTAACCATCTCTATATGCATCGTGCACCAATTCGAAAGCAGCGCCTATCTAACATGGGTCACCCTAATCAACACCCTTATGCCATTTTGGTGCCCAGGCCGATTTTTTATCATAGGCTCGGGAGCCTTTCTAGATTTACAATGACTTTGAGAAGAAGCCTCGTGTATTTATTCCTCATTTATTTCAGGCCATTCCTTATAAGGATCCCATTTTTGTGTTTAAGTTGCATGTGCATTTATTTTGATCTTGCTTGCACTAATGAGCCTGATGCCGGATTCCACTCTTTTAGCTCGTTATATCAACCTCCACCTCTGATCTCATTTTCGTTAAGCCATGTGTAGTTTTTCACCCATATCCTAACACTTGTCTCCTACCATTACGAGTAGTTTTTCACCCTTCCTTCGAGCTCGTTAAAAACATTAAGGAGGCTACGAGCATTCTTTCATCTCTCCTTCAAGCTCGTTAAAAATAGTAAGGAGGTCACGAGTTTACTTTTTTGGGCTCGTTAAACCTTTACGGAAAATATTTTTATGGATTCCTCTTTAATCTCTTTTCAAACTCCTTAAATAGAAAAAGATTGTTGAGTCAACTTGTCTCTTTCCTACTCGTTAAATTACTTGAAAGGTCGTCTCTATGGTATAAGTTTAACCCTTTTCCGAACTGTTTAGACTATATACGAAAAAGGAATACTCTAGTCATACTTGGCTAGAAGAGTTCTCTCTCGCATTGTTTTACCCTTTTTCAAGTGAGGAGACTAACTTTACGAAAAAGTACCCCTTGGAGTCTTCTTTAGGATTTTCAGATTCTCTAAATATGAAAACATTTGCGAGCATCTACCAACTCGGGCTCGATGTGAAATCCACGAGTAGGTATATGGATTTATTGTTTAAGTTTTTGTAATGTCCCCTCCTACCATACCAGCATGATGGAGAGGACGTGGTGCTAAAACCGAGCATCTAGCCCCATGAACTTTTAACCAAGCATTCACATAATTGAAAGAACATATGGAAATGTATAATATATGAAAAACACAGCGGAAGTAGTATCAATTACACATTCATCATACATTCAAGATATTCATCAAATAAATAATTTCTAGTTAACACAGGAGAATACTTATCTTATAACCAAGTAGTCCCAAGCAACTGGCTATGCAACTGCAACGTTCCACCCAACCATAGGCCAGCTAGGCTTATCAACCTCTTGATAAAACTACCACCCCCGAGCTGGGCATGATTACTACAAGGAACCAGGGAACAACAGACTCGCACATAGCCAAGCATACACCAAAATGAGCCAAGCCAATCTACAATTGGGTTTATCAGGCTGCTAGGAACTGGAAAGGAAGAATTGCTAAGCTAGTGTGCTCAACCACAGAGCTATGGGTACCTCTACAAGATCTATTCAGCTTGGCACTCACAATGCCTACACACCCAAAACAAGGAAGTATTCTCTTCACTGCCACACAGTCCCTCAAGCCATACCTTCCTTTCTAGTGCTCTCAGGGTGTGCATAGAAAAGTAGCCAAAGCCCTCTTGATCTTCTTGAGAGGTTACTCCCTCCACTAGGTTTATCAAGCCAATTCTGTCCACTACCAGTCCAAGTCTCTTGCTCACCGATTCAAACCCAAAACAAGGATGTACCATTCCAGAGAAATGTGGGAAAACCCAAAACGAAATGGCAATTTGGGATTCAACCCTGGAGAGCAAAGACCATTTTTAGAAAAACGCCCATGGGTATTTTCGGGCAAAAACGACCTCTATAAACCCCCAAAACGTGACTCCCTTTCTCCCAGCCACTGTGTAGCACAAAAGCGAGTTCCTAGCTATGGGAAAATGCAGGAAATTGGTGAAAAACATGATGAAGGAAAGCCCAGTAGTTCAGACTGCGTGAGAGAGGAGAGACTGACTGTTCAGAATGGCTTTGGGCACCATTTCGTGGGTGTTTTCTTGCCCAAGGAGACAAAACACGATTTTCCAGGTCAATGGCTTGCCCATACCTGAAATTGGCTGCCATACCTCTTCATTCCCAAGGCATTAACTACCTCAACCAATTTCTAGAAGAATTAAATGATTGGGTCCATAAGCCAAAATGGGTAGTTGAGGGTTTATGGGTTTTCTCATTGACACATGGATTAACACCATTGGATCAAGGGTTTGAATAATTTCCCTCCCTATTCCTTGTAGGATCATGCCCCCACCTCTTTGTTGCATTGCATAGCTAGTTGTGGGTATTTTTCATTAAAATTCGTATTTACATGATGTCTCATTTACATTGTGCCTATCTAGCACAAGAACCATAGGCATCTATTTTTAATTACCGATACATGAAACACTAAATCAATGGTGGGGCCTTGGTCTTGAGCTCCTCACCATGATTAAATTACAATATTTACATCATTTACGATTTAATACAAAGTGGGCCAAAATGGGGACATTACATTCCCCTCCCCTTACATTAGCACTATCCTCAGTGCTCATCAAAATTGAACAAAAATGGATATGCCACCTTCATGGCATCCTCCAGCTCCCATGTAGCCTCATCGGGATCGTAGTGCTTCCATTGCACCTTTACCTGTCCGATGGCTCAGTTCCGGAGCAATGCTACCTTCTTGTCTAGGATGCGCAATGGATCAGTTTGGAATTCTCCCTTGGGTTCCACCTGGATCACATCCCAATTAATCACATGGTTAGGATCATGTACATATTTCTTAAGCAAAGAGACATGAAAAACATTATGAGTTTTAGTGCTAGCAGGCAATGCAAGTCTATATGCAACTGGCCCTATTCTTCCAAGCACTTCAAATGGCCCACAATATCTAGGTGATAGCTTGGCCTAACTCCCAAGCTTCAAGGAACTCTTCCTTGATCTCACTCTAAGATACACATGATCCCCAACACTGAATTCCCTATGCACTCTATGTTTATCCGCATTGCTTTTCTGTCTATCCTAGGCCACTTTTAAATTTTGTCTGATCTTGGCAACTTCTTGTTCCATTTCCTTAAGCAATTCTAGCCCAAGTACAATTCTGTTCACTGGATTGTCCCAAGTCACCGGTGTCCTACACCTTCTGCCGTACAAAGCCTCATAAGGACTCATTCCCAACGATGCTTGTTTCCCATTGTTATATGCAAATTCTACAAAGTGTAGATAATCCTCCCACTTGGATGGTTTGTCCATTACATACATGCGGAGCATGTCTTCAAGCACCCGATTTACTCTTTCTGTTTACCCATCTGTTTGAGGATGGTATGCGGTACTAAAGTTTCCCTGTGTACCCAAATCTACAAAGAGACCTTTCCAAAAATTGGAAGTGAACTTGGTATCCCTGTCAGAAATTATTGCCTTAGGCAACCCATGTAATCTGAAAATTTCCTTCATGAAGATATTTGCAATGGCATCGGCTTTGTGTGTGGACTTAACCGGTATAAAATGTGCTGCCTTTGTTAACTTGTCCACCACAACCATGATGGAATCATGTTGTCTCACAGTTTTTGGCAATCCTGTAATAAAGTCCATGGATATTACCTCCCATTTCCATTCTGGAATGGGCACTGGGAGCAATAAACCTGCTGGATGTTGGTGTTCACTCTTCACCTGCTGACATTCCATGCACTTAGAAATGTATTCAGTGATATCCTTCTTCATGCCTGGCCAGAAATAATATTTTCTTGCTGTAGCAATTGTTTTATGATATCCTGGGTGACCAGAGTATGGAGCTTTATGGATTTCATCCATAACAATTCTCCTCAAATCTGCCGCTTTTGGAGAATAGACTCTATTCTTATAAGTAAGAAGTCCGCCTTCTTCCAAATGATAGCCTTCATACTTCTTTTCAAGGTTTTGCTGCTGTAATTTGCCCTTTATCTGCTCATACACTTCATCATCAACCATATGGTTAACAATCTGCTGCTTCAAATCTGGTTGGCAAGTACTAAGCGCTGCCACATACATTTCATGTACCTTCCTGCTGAGTGCATCAACCACCTTGTTTTCTTTCCCTTTTATGTGTTTGATCTCAAAATCAAATTCACACAAAAATTCCAACCATCTAGCTTGCCTAACATTTAAAGTTGGCTAATCAAACAAGTATTTCAGACCACAATGGTCTGTCCTTAACTCAAATTTCCTTCCCATTAAGTAATGCCTCCACATCTTTAAAGCGTGTACTATGGATGCAAGTTCTATATCATGAGTAGCATAGTTCTTCTCATGCTCCTTCAACTTTCTTGACTCATAGCATATCACGTGGTTGTCTTGCATAAGAACTCCTCCAAGTCCTTGATTGCATGCATCGGTACACACCACAAAGTCTTTTTCTGGGTCTGCAATCTTCAGAATTGGTGCACTTGTATAAGATTCTTCAACCGTTGAAAAATTTCCTCACATCTTGGTGACCATTCAAATTTTATCCCCTTCTTTTGCAAAGAAGTGATCGGGTTTGCAACCTTGGAGAATCCTTCGATAAACCTCCTGTAGTAACCAGCAAGGCCCATAAAAGATCTCACATCAGTCCCATTCCTTGGAGTTAGCCAATTCATAATGGTTTCAATCTTCTCAGGGTCTACAGATATTCCTTCGTCGGAGATGATGTGACCCAAATAATGAATTCTATCTTTATAAAAGTCACATTTGCTCAACTTTGCATACAGCTTATGCTCCCTTAGTAATTGCATTGTCATTCTCAAATGTTCTTCATGCTCTTCTTCATTCTTAGAATAGATGAGAATGTCGTGTAGGAATACAAGAACAAACTTGTCCAAATACTTGCTAAAAACATTATTCATGAGACACATGAATGTAGCTGGTGCATTTGTGAGACCGAATGGTACCACTACAAACTCGTAGTGTCCATACCTCGTTCTAAAGGCTGTCTTATGAATATCCTCTTCTTTGATTCTTACCTGATGGTAACCATACCTCAAGTCAATCTTTGAAAATACCTTTGCTCCTCTCATTTGGTCAAAAAGGTCATCAATTTGGGGCAATGGGTATTTGTTCTTCACAGTGAATTTGTTCAACTGCCTGTAGTCAATACATAACCTGAGTGTTCCATCTTTCTTTTTCACAAATAGAACAGGTGCTCCCCATGGGGACACACTTGGCCTAATATATTTCTTTTCCAGCAACTCTTGTAATTGCATCTTCAATTCTAGCAATTCCGGAGTACTCATCCTGTAGGGTGTCTTAGACACTGGTGCCGCTCCTGGCACAAGTTCAATTGTAAAGTCAATGTCTCTCTTTGGAGGGAGTCCTAGAATCTCATCAGGAAAAACATCCCTGAATTCTTGCAATACATGATAGTCCTCCAATTTAAGAGTTTCATGCTCTGCTGCCTCTAAAATGTGGGGTGCATACAATTGACACCCCTTCCTACAGAACTTCTTTAGTTGCATGGCTGAAACCTGTCTAATAGAAGTCACCTTTGGAATGCCTTTTACAACCCTCGGGTTTCCTTCTTCGTCCATGCATTCAAATGTCTTATTGTAGCAGTCAAGTTTAACCCTGCGTGCTTCTAACCAATCCATTCCAATGAGAATATCATAGGAACCCAGTGGAAAAATATTCAGATCTGCATAAGTGAATAGCCCATCCATCTCTAATGGACATTTCTCTACTATTTCACTAACTTTTCTCTTGGTTCCAGTGGCTAGTTGAACTAACCATGATTTACTATGCTTTAATTTCTTAAAAGCACAAATCTCAACAATTCTAGGAGTGACATAACTGTGAGTAGATCCAGGATCAATCAAAATAGAAACAGATTGCTTAGCATTCTTACCTTCAACTTCAACCACAGTTAACTGATGAGCTGCCTGGCGGTTGTCTAGTGCTGCATAGATTCTAGGGATTGTCCTCACCACTTGACCCACAGTTTCAACTCCCTAGATGTTGTGAACTTGATTTGCATTCCCATTCCTATGTGGGCAGTTCCTAAGCATGTGGTCTCCTCCACAACCCCAACATTGAAGTGGTTCTCTTGGATCTTTTAGATCTCTTGGCTTGTCTCCCATCATCCTAGTTGGCTTAGTCACAACCTGTGATGGTTGCCTTTGCTGATTCCGGAATTGAGGAGGCTTGAACCCCTTCTTCCTTTGATCAAACTTTTCATTTTTCCTATCCTTCCATGCCTTATGGAATTCTGGTTTGCTTATGTTTTGATCAAAGCAATACTTGGCCTTTCTTATGGCCTCCTCTAGAGTTTGAGGTTCATCAAACTCAATTCTATCTTTATATGACTAGGGCAATCCACTTAGGAAACGCTGAATTTTCACCTTATCATCTCAAATGTACCTGACATATCTTAGTAGCTCCAAGAATTTGTTTGCATATTCTTCCATGCTCAATTGTCCCAATCTCAGCTCATGGAACTCTTTGATCTTATCATCATAGTACCTATCAGAGAGGTACTTCTGCTTGAAGTATTTCTTGAACTGCTTCCACACAATCTTCCTTTCATTGATCTTCTTCACTTTCCTGGTGTGTTCCCACCATATAGATGCTCTTCCATTCAAGTTGAAGATGGCTACCTTTGCCTTCATGTTTCCCGAGTAGTCTTGGACTTGGAAATATTTTCTCATCCCAAGAATCCAAGCTTCAGCTTCTTGACCAGACTTTACCTCTCCATCAAATGTAGGAGGTTTTGCCTTCTTAAATTCCCCATGTGAATTGTTCTTGTAGTGTTTCTTCCTCTTACTCATGCGAGATGAAGAGCTTGAACACTCAATGGATTCTTCAGAGTCAGTTGATTCATTAGAAGAGATCTTTGGAGTATATGTTCTGTCTGTAGAAACTCTTCTTGAACTACTAGCCCTCTTACGGGAATTCCTTCTAGAGCTACTCCCACCCCTTTCTAGATTTGATGTCTGATGACTAGAGTTTATCTGCCTTTGGATGTCTGTTAAACTCTGCAGCATGGCTGCATTCAACTGATTTTGTTCTTCCTGAGATTTAATCATCCTTTCATTATCTTCTCTGCAACTTTGCAATTCCACCCTTAGGCTTCTCATGGTGGCTGCAATACCTGGAGGAGTCTCTTGATTTCTTCTCCCATTAGATTCTGTTTCAACATTTTCAACATGTATGTTCTCCCCCATGGCATCTGTCTCAGGCTCATAGGGATCCTGTGCATCATCCATGATGTTTATTTTCTTGGCCCAACCAAGATCCAAAACTTTCCAACTGTATTATCTTGAGTGCTACCCTGATGTAACTGTGATTCTGTAAAATGTGTTCATCTACACAATTGTTAGCTGAATTATATTCTAAGAATTCATAACTTACCTTCATGCTCATGGGAAAAGGTTATATTGACAATTGTCAAATCATAGAATTCTCTTACAATCAACGACATACGAAGGGGAAAAACAAAAGGGGGTCAAGGGGGCTTCAGATCTTGCCGCCGTTGCGGGGCGGTTCGTTGAACGCTTTTGCAATTGCGGAGCGATTTGCCGAGTGCTCCCGCAGTTTCGGGCCCACTCGCCGAACTCTTCCGCGTCGCGAAACTCTTCCGCAATTGCGGGAAGATTCGTCGAACTCTTCCGCGTTGCGGAACGGTTTGCGGAACTCTTCCGCAATTGCGGGAAGATTCGCGGAACTCTTCCGCAATTGCGGGAAGGTTCGCCGAACTCTTCTGCAGTTGCGGGAAGATTTGTGGAACTCTTCCGCAATTGCGGGAAGGTTCGCCGAACTCTTCTGCAGTTGCGGGGAGATTCGCGGAACTCTTCCACAATTGCGGGAAGGTTCGCCGAACTCTTCCGCAGTTGCGGGAAGATTCGCGGAACTCTTCCGCAATTGTGGGAAGGTTCGCCGAACTCTTCCACACTTTCGGGAAGATTCACGGAACTCTTCCACAATTTTGGAAGAGAATTCCTTCCGCAAATTTCGGAAGAGAATTCCTTCCGAAAATTTTCTTTCGACGTCGAACACTTAGAATTTTTTTTCGCTGTTTCGAAACAGTTTGCTGAATTCTTCCGCGTTGCGGAACAACTCGCGGAATCCTTCTGCAGTTTCGGAAGAGAATTCCTTCCGCAAATTTTGGAAAAACTCATGGAATGCTTCCGCAGTTGCGGAGCAATTCTCCGAATGCTTCCGCATTTTCGGAAGACATTCGGGAATTCTTTCCGAAACAGTCTTAAATTTTTTTTTCAAAAACACTTAGGAAAAATTTTGAAATTTTTCTTCCTTTCAGTGATGAATGCTGCTCAGTAGGAGGTAACTTTACCCCTGCAAACTATCCAACTTAGCCAGTTTAGGCCCTATGCTGCTATCTGTGGTGATCAGGAAGGGACCTTCCCATGTGGCTGTGATTGGATTTGGCCCATAGAGGTCCAATGCTGCAACCAGCAGCTCTGATACCAAAATTTAATGTCCCCTCCTACCATACTAGCATGATGGAGAGGACGTGGTGCTAAAACCGGGCATCTAGCCCCATGAACTTTTAACCAAGCATTCACATAATTGAAAGAACATATGGAAATGTATAATATATGAAAAACACAGTGGAAGTAGTATCAATTACACATTCATCATACATTCAAGATATTCATCAAATAAATAATTTCTAGTTAACACAGGTCAATACTTATCTTATAACCAGGTAGTCCCAAGCAACTGGCTATGCAACTACAACGTTCCACCCAACCGTAGGCCAGTTGTGCTTATCAACCTCTTGATAAAACTGCCACCCCCGAGCTGCGCATGATTACTACAAGGAACCAGGGAACAACAAACTCCCACATAGCCAAGCATACACCAAAATGAGCCAAGCCAATCTACAATTGGGTTTATCAGGTTGCTAGGAACTGGAAAGGAAGAATTGCTAAGCTAGTGTGCTTAACCACAGAGCTATGGGTACCTCTACAAGATCTATTCAGCTTGGCACTCACAATGCCTACACACCCAACACAAGGAAGTATTCTCTTCACTGCCACACAGTCCCTCAAGCCATACCTTCCTTTCTAGTGCTCTCAGGGTGTGCATAGAAAAGTAGCCAAAGCCCTCTTGATCTTCTTGAGAGGTTACTCCCTCCACTAGGTTTATCAAGCCAATTCTATCCACTACCAGTCCAAGTCTCTTGCTCACCGATTCAAACCCAAAACAAGGATGTACCAGTCCAGAGAAACGTGGGAAAACCCAAAACGAAATGGCAATTTGGGATTCAACCCTGGAGAGCAAAGACCATTTTTAGAAAAACGCCCATGGGTATTTTCGGGAAAAAATGACCTCTATAAACCCCCAAAACGTGACTCCCTTTCTCCCAGCCACTGTGTAGCACAAAAATGAGTTCCCAGCTATGGGAAAATGCAGAAAATTGGTGAAAAACGTGATGAAGGAAAGCCCAGTAGTTCAGACTGCGTGAGAGAGGAGAGACTGACTGTTCAGAATGGCTTTGGGCACCATTTCGTGGATGTTTTCTTGCCCAAGGAGACAAAACACAATTTTCCAAGTTGATCGCTTACCCATACCTAAAATTGGCTACCATACCTCTTCATTCCCAAGGCATTAACTGCCTCAACCAATTTCTAGAAGAATTAAATGATTGGGTCCATAACCCAAAATGGGTAGTTGAGGGTTTATGGGTTTTCTCATTGACACATGGATTAACACCATTGGCTTAAGGGTTTGAATAATTTTCCTCCCTATTCCTTGTAGGATCATGCCCCCATCTCTTTGTTGCATTGCATAGCTAGTTGTGGGTATTTTTCATTAAAATTCATATTTACATGATGTCTCATTTACATTGTGCCTATCTAGCACAAGAACCATAGGCATCTATTTTTAATTGCCGATACATGAAACGCTAAATCAATGGTGGGGCCTTGGACTTGAGCTCCTCACCATGATTAAATTACAATATTTACATCATTTACGATATAATACAAAGGGGGCCAAAATGGGGACATTACAGTTTTCCAGACTCCTTAAATATGAAAACACCCGCAAGCACGAACAGATCCGAGATAGATATTAAAATACATGGATTAGTACATTATCGAGTACTATTCTATCTTGTTTTCAAACTCGTTAAACAATGAATAAAGTCTTGAGTTTCCCTTCCATGGACTCATAAAATTACACATTGTTGGACCCTTATCGAGCATTCTTTACTTCTTTCTCAAGCTCATTAAAAAATGAAAAATGTACCTAAAAAGAGGAAAGGGAAGGGAAGAGTGTCAAATGTATTTCAATATATTGGAAGCATGTCAATTATGTCCTTGAACAAAGCACCTTTTTGAGTCTATCAAAGAAGTTGGGCTCTAGTTTTGGCCTTAGGATAAACTTGATCTCATAGTTTTCACTCCTCTGATTGGTTACTTTTCCAATCATATGGAGAATATGTTAATGTCTCCTATATTTTCTACTTGAATCATTGGTCCCTTCGTGTTGAAATCTTCCTAAGTAACTCATGTCTCGTGATCACTATTCAAGGATAAAACATGTGTCGTGAATTCTGCAGTTACCTTGACCTTATTTGTTGGCCATTCCTTAGTATCAGTATGTTTCATCATGTACTCAGTCCAACTCTAGATAAACTCAACCTTTGATTGTCCCTCATGTTGGATGATGGAGGATTATTTAAGGCCTCCCTTCCAATGCCATGGATTTCTTCCCATCTAAATCAACTCATATTACTCTGGGAATGAAGTCTATAGTTTTCGGTAGTACCTTAGGGATTGTAGTCATTGGTGGCAATTTCCCTCGTCATTGAGTTATGGGAATACACTAATGTCCCTTACTCGATGGATTCTTTACGTGTTTGACTTCAAGAACATCTATTCACACCTGTTAGAATGTACTAGGTAACTTGGGGCCTATTTTCATTATCAGTGGGATTCCCTCACGTTTGTTAACGGTTCACATCAATGAACGGTAAACAAACGGCGTACTCCATGTTCAACATCAACTCATTTATTCACATGGTTAGGATTCATACCTTGAGACAGTTTGGATTGAAGAGCTTGGGTTGATGGTAACATTTGTCATATTATGTTATAGCCCAAGTTGTGCAAGACTAAGCCACACTCTTTTTGGCTTTGGATGAGACATAGATCCAGTTTTTTCTCTATGGCTATGATCTCCAGTTTTGACATAGATCCACCTTTGTATTCCAGTGGCTATGTTCATATTTATACTGTCCTCATGGATCCACGCTTGTATTCTAGTGGCCATGATATATACATCATTTATACTTATGTATTGGATCATTATTGTATCCTCCTGGAGGTCATGTTCCACTATTTGAACTGGAAATTTATCCCATGGATGAGTTTGTCTGACATTTCCTTTATTTCAGGTACTTCGTTTGAGCCTACGATTCTTGGTTTCTTCGACTCCATGATCCAACCCTTTATTATTTATAATGTATTTTGGAAATCATCTTCCCCTCTGACCTCATATATTAGGGGGCATATATTATATCCAAATTTGGCACTTCTCTATTTGTGACAACACTTACATCTTTTGGTCCCATCACGACACTCGCATGACGACACTTCATGAGATTACCGTGACTCACAAAAAAGGAAATTAGTGGATGGAAGAGCCATATTTGGGACTTTAGAAGGATGGAATTACCTAATTCATGGCCCATTTGATACATAGGAACCTTAGGAACAATTTTGGAAACCAAAACTTCTCCAGAAAACCCCCAAAAAAGGTTGTTTTTGTCCATTTTCCCTCAAAAACGTAGGTGGAAGGCTCTTCACTTGCAGGTTTTCCAAAAATACGCTAGTTTCACATGGTAAATTTGTGGGTCACCTGCTTTTTTTCCATTGTAAAGTCTCAAATTCCTCAGAAATACCCAAAAATATATATGAAATCTCAAAAAATGGGTGGTTCGGGTGGTTTTGGAACCTCCTCTTCTAGTTGTAACTACTTTTCCTTGACCCTATCTTCTTCACTTGCTATATAAGAGAGTGATAGGGACCATGAAAAGGAGATCAATATCATTATAATGTTATGTTGGAGGAATTGGGACTCCTGTCCCCCTCACTTGTGCCCTAGTTGCTTGTAAACCCTAGTACATCTGATAAGAGGTTGGGATACTTGGAGAAGAGAAGCAGGAAACCTTGAATCTTGGTTTCATGAAGTGCCATTCTTGAAGGAAGGTATAATTTGATGTACTTACTTAATTCATTAATAAAGATAAGACATTCTTCCTTTCCTAAATATGATTTGTTCATGTATGTTTCAGATTTGATTGCAATTTGATGTCTCATGTTGTTTTGGATGCCATTCTCTAATTTGTATTCAAATTGGTTTGAGGAAGGTTCTTTGGATTTGTTTTGTAGGTTTTTGCATTGGATATCAAGAGAAGGAATCAAAAGAGAAGCTTGGACCAACCTTCTAAATAAGGTACACATCATATTAAACCCTAAGCTTTTGCTTAAATATTGTATTTGCAGAACTTTGAATGTTTATATTTTACCCCAGTACGTTGGTAGTATCACCCCAACTATAGGAAGTTTTCCCTAACAACACCATGGTCAATACAAGTATGGTTGAGCAAGGAACATAGCCCTATCTTCTTCCAAGCCAATGTGAATAGGTCTTTTACTTAGAGGTTCTAGGTAAAGTGAGTTGGTCATTTGTTGTTAGATACGGTCCAAGAGGAAGGCCTGTAAAGTATCATGTAGAGGAATGATTACTTGATATTGAAGAAGAATATGAGAACGTAAAAAAGTTGAACCAAATGTGTCGGAAGAAGAACATGAAGAAGTAGAACCAAATGATACAATCGAAAGTGACATATATTGATATGGTTAAACCTTTGATCATCGATTCTAAAGTAGATGATACGTTATATTTTGAGTTGGATGAAGAACATGATTAATAATATCAAAATGATCAAATATACAAGGTATGTAGTAATTATATTTTTCTTCCTTTTACTATCTTTAAATAATTTACTTATATGGGTTAATTATGTGTTGTTCAAGTTTATTCAATTTTCTATGTTGAATGTTAAGTGTTGTTTATTAAGTCAAATAATGATTTGGGGAATTGAGAGTGATGTGAGGGGTGGGGGGGCATATGATCTTCCACCTTCATGTGGTTGGCCCTGTTCAGTAGAGAATAAATTATTCTTAAAGTGAAGAGAAGCTCACATACATCATCATGATCATCTTCATCATTTTCATCGTCATCATCATCATCATATTCATGATCATCTTCATTGTTTTCGTTGTCAACATCTTCTTCATTGACCCCAGATAGTGAGCAGTGAATGGGGCCAACGTTGAAATTTCTTCAAATTGTGCCTATATGTGTTGGAATTTGACACGGTTAGATTAGGTGCATTCCTTGACTATATGGAAGGGTTTCAAGACTCAAGGATGACACATGTCCTCACATAATCCTCATTTACATCAATGTTCATCATGCACATCTCATCATCGTAATCTTGATTACCATCATCATCATCACCATCATCATCATCCTCATCCTCATCATCGTCATCATCCCCATCATCATCATCATCACCATCATCATCATGACTACCATCATCATCATCATCATCCTCATCATCATCACCATCATCCTCATCCTCATCACCACCACCATCATCATCTTCATCTTCATGAGCATAATCCTCATCATCATCATCATAACCATCATCAACATCATCATCATCATCATCATCATCATCATCATAACTCTCATCTTGCTCCAATGGAAACCATTTCCACCTTTTTGAATTAGACAATCTTTTGAGTTTACATCATGGTATCATTATCAACTTAGGGAAATAAAAAATACTCATCATACTCACTAGTGGTGCATTGGCCTTGTAATATTCATTGTCTTTACCGTCAACATCATCTTCATCAACCCTGGATAGTGAGCAGTGAATGGGGCCAATGTTGAAATTTCTTCAAATTGTGCATGCATTCATTGGAATTCAATAGGGTTAGACTACGTGCATGCCTTGACGGTATGGCAGGGTTTCAAGACTCAAGGATGACTCATGTTCGTCGCATAATCATCATTTCCATCAATGTTCATCATGCAGGTCTCATCATCGTCATATTGATTTCCATCATCATCCTCATCCTGATCCTCATCATTCTCATCCTCATATATATGAATATGTCCTTCAACCACATTCTTTAGTAGGGACATATCAAGTGTTCTTCAATTTCATCTCCTATGGTGGGGATCCCAAAGTTTATTACTAGTTGGAGGCCTATAACTCTACTTAACATGTCATACAATGTTTTTACCAAAACTCTTTTTGTAAGAATCAAATATGCTTTATTCAGGGCCACGATATGTTGTATAATGTTATTACAGTGTAGGAGGGTATGGAATGGGTTCGGTCTTCTAGCCTTCACACCCTATTCATCAAAATTGAGTTATCAAAATATTATAATAGTGCAATGGATTTTCAATAGTGTGATACTCAAATCCTTGTGGTTTGGCACTAGCTTGATTCAACGTGTTAAAACCCTTTTCATTGGCATGTTATTCCATCAATATTGATAATTTTGAGCGAGTGGGGAATTTTTAATGGATTAGAGAATCTACCCCCTAGATTTGAAATTATACATCTTGGTCATTGAATCCCTTAGTGTTTTGTTGTACTTTATAGTTAACTTGTGCCTAATCCAAATGATTCCTCTCCCTAAACTTGAAGACCATTAGATAATGGGAACTTAGTTGATGATTCCTACCTAGTGATTTTTGAGGACCAAAGTTTGTGGGTTCACACAATGGAGTGGTTGGACATGTTTTGTGTGGTCTCAAGGTTGAAATATTAAATCGGACAAACCGCTGATACAGAGATAACCCATGATTTATGCATGACTAGGTAGCCTTGCAAAATACGTCTTGGATCCAACTAAGCTAGATCCTTAAGTTTCTAGGAACCTATTTTTCTTTCTAGGGGTCATCATGAGACTTGAGGGAGGTTGTAGTATAAGGGTGGACAAATTGATATGTATAATTCCAAGCTTTTAGCCTTGGCATCGAAATTTTAGATTTGTAGTAAAGTGCTCACTATGATTCACATTTACTATTATCTTCGTTGCTTTCCGTCTAAAGTAGTGTATTTAATGTTGGAGAAGGATCTCATAAAATTTTTATGTGAAATAACTTATAGGAATAGAGGTTTTCACAAATATAATTGGGAGCTATGTTGCACCCCACTAGAATTTGGAAGCTTTGGTATCATTAAAACCCACATGCAAGCTCAAGACTTACTTTCCAAATATGTGATTTGGTTTTTTGATGGGAAATCACCTTTAAAGGTCTTTCTTAAACATCAGACAAAACAAGGCTTTTCGCTAGGGAACAAATATTCACAAGGAGTCTGATTTCAGAGCCTCTTGCTCATACCATCTCATTTTAAAGTTGTTGGCACATTTTTTTATACAAATTAAATGGAAGCCCCGTGAGACTTTTGAGCCTTTCCTATATTGGAAGTAGATTTCTTTTTGGACTTCAATAACCATTGAATTTGGTGATCATTTTCATTAAATTTGATGACAAGATTCTGGCCAAAAATTCTCTCGGGATGGGGGATGGGGGGGATCAAACACTTTCATGACTTAACCTAGTCTTTAATGCCTTGGATAGAAACTTGTACTTTAAACCACTTTCACTACAACATGACTCTTTCTGGCCACTAGGAAACTTTGAGTCTCAATTTTGATGTATTTGGACTATAGATATCGAACAAATCCCACAACCAAGGTCCTATACTTAATGTAAATGTTAATGTTGTCCCCAACTAGATCAAGATGTTTTTCGTGGTCTCTAATCAAACCTAGGAAACAAATATCAATGAACTTGACTATCCCCAACTACACTAACATATTCCTTGTTAGCTCCAATGACACCAAGGTAAAATATATTAATCTACCTACTGGTCCCAACTATATCAATACCTTTATTGCTAACTCAAACCAAACCAAGGATAAAGACACCAATATTATATGGTATCCCCAACTATATGACACCTTCCTTCTTGCCTCTCACTATCTATAAATATATCCAAACCTTCACATTCCAAACAAATTCCTAGCTCTAAATATATCCAAACCTTCACATTCCAAACACATTCCTAGCTCTAAATATATCCAAACACGTTCCTAGCTCTAAATATATTCAAACCTTTCTTGCTAACTGATGAGTCCTGGATATAGGTACTCCATAGACCCCGTTTATGCCACACACAAGTAGGAAAGACTAAGAAAAACACCTCTTTTTGTAGGGGAGAATGCATTTGTTTGATTATTTAATAAAGTAGTTTAGTGATTATCCTTCATTATGCTTTAAGCGTTTTATGTGCTAATCTTATGAATTTAGGCATGTGTGAGCAGGGCGGGGGTGAACTGAAAAAGAAATAAGTAACCAAGTTCAAGACTGAATATCACGAGTGACTCAGCGATCCATTTTCTCCTGATTTAAAGGAAGGACTCCTGTTAAACAGGGTCGTTGTTTACAATGTAGAGATAGGTTAGAGATAAGGTTAAATAGGGACCTCTTGAATAGCAGGAGGTCTGGACACATTTTCAAGAAACAATCTTCAGCATATTTTGTATTTGAGACGGTTATGTTTTAAGCTTTCCTGAAACATGAAGTTATGATTTGGGGAGGGCCCCCTCAATACGTAGATCAGGAGTATCGTGTTTCATTACAGGTATTTCTCATACATATTATTAATTGTTTCAATCATCATGATGTGTGAAATTACTTTGGTATTTGTTTAGACATCAGATTCTGACTTTAGTACAAACGATTTTCTTCTATAGTTCAATAACATTGTTTGTGTAGTTCTGTAACACACTATCCGTATTCTTGTGTGTGCCATCCGCGCAGGCATATTTTATATGTGAGTGTTAGCATTTTTATACCATTTCCAGATAACGATTCATATCTATGATTTCACGCATATTTTCCTTATTTAAGTTTGATCACATAGAGGTTAAATATTTCAGCATTTGATTTGAATATAATAGGGTTTAATCGCTTTCAGCATTTGATTTGGTAGACAGAATTTGATTGTTTTCCAGCATTGAAATTCCTATAGTAGATTTACCAGTTTTCAGCGTTCAATTCCTAGAATAGATTTTACCAGTCTTTCATCATTTAATTCCTAGACTAAATTTCTAGTTTTCCAGTATTCAATTCCTAGAATAAATCTCTCAGTTTTCAGCATTTTCAATTCATGGATTTACATACTTTCATATTTCCTGCTTCTTAGATTTTAGAAAAATACTTCTTATTTCCCTTAGAACATTTTTTAGGATACATTGAACATTCATAACGACAAAGATCACCCTATAGTGCACATACAGTGCCTAGCATCTCTTAAGTTTGTACGCTCCCTGTTTGATAATTAAAGTATACTTTCGGTATAGCTACCCTAATTAGGTACCCATTCCTGGAGTCCGCCACTTTTTGGCGCCATTGCTGGGGAGGTGCTTAATCTATAGGAGACATATTTAAAAAAAATCATAAAATTTTTACTATGAATGCCTCGACCAAAGAGGGATGAATTTGGACGATTCTTGCCTAACCACCCTATGAGCAACACCAGCTCTGAACATTCTCAATTTGAATTCTTCAAATCTGACGAAGAAGTTGATTCCAGCTACAATCCACACTGTGATAACTACTTTTCTACCTCTAGCTCAAACAATACTATGGCCGAAGAAGAGGATGAAAATAGAGAACTATTTACTTTTCCCATTAGTGTACCTCTTGGGGATGCCAAAATGAAGAATATCAACCCTAATAATATGCCAAACTTCCATGGCTTAACTTTAGAAGACCCTGACACATTTCTATTTTAATTTGAGGTAGTTTGTAGGTCTTTTGGTTATACTACTGATGCACAAAAACTAAGACTCTTTCCTTCTACATTGAAAGATCTATCACTTAGATGGTTCATGAGCCTAGAAGGGAACAATATATTCACCTTGGAAAAAATGAAACAATCCTTCCTGGAAAAAATAGGGACTACTATAAGGAAAAAGATACAAGAGATAAAATCTTCAGGATGCAACAAGGATAAAGAGAATCCCTAGAAGACTATGCACACCGCTTTCAAATCAGCTACAAAAGAGCTAGTCACTGCACGCTAGATCAAGAATCATTGAAACTTGTCCTTCTTAGAGGAATCAAAGAATAAAATCTAGAAGTCTTAAACCTATTAGGATATGGGGATATATTCCAGAAAACCTATGATCAAATCCTACAAATATTCAAGAATTATTCTAGATCCAAAAAAGGTAAAACTGGGACATGGGATACACATCCATTTACAGGAGGATCATCATCTTCAGGACCAAACCTCACAAAATATGATTTAGGAAATCTTCTTGATGATATTAAAATTGATATCCTTAAGTCCCTAGCAATGAAACTAGATGCACTCCAAATAAACAAGAAATAGGATGAGATCAACCAAGCACTGGCAGTGTTTTTCCCACACTGCAGAAAAAAAAATGAAAAGGGATAGTGCACATTAAACAAAATAGAAATATGTGGCCTCTGCACTAATGATCACTCTACTGATAAATTCCCTCTGTTCCCATCATGTAAAGCTTCCATTCAGGATCCCACATCTGAAGGTACTATGGACCAACTCTGTTTTGTTAATCAAAGAAGAAACAATTTTGTTAGGCCCTTCCAACCCAACAACCAAGCATATTTTAACCAAGGAAGTAATCAACAAATTTGGAACCCCTCAGCACCAACTACATCGCCAACTCAAGCAGCTCCAAACCAATGGAAGAAAAGACAAACACTGTAACAACAACCATATTACACACAGCCTTATTCTCCCTACCCCCCACCTTTTGCTCAGCCACTAATGAATTATGGAAATCCATATCCATATTCAACAAATTGGAGGGATCCATTATAGCAGCCACTCATCATGCCTCCCCCTTAGAACCAACCACCTCCTAGACCACCCCCCCAACCGGTTCCAAACCCAAACAACAACAGAGCAGGGTAGCAACAACCTTATAACAATGAAGTGGTACAATTCCCTACATATGTCGTGGATACAATTGAAATAAATGAAATCAATCTCAAATCTGGTAAAACATTGCAGAACACCCATCCACAGAATAATCAAGAACATATCAATCATGAACAAATAACACAACCTGAACCACAACATCTAGCTAAGACACACTCTCAGGAAGAAGAAAATCGGCCACAAATACCAAATAGAACACCCCCATTTCCTAAGAAACTCATACGAAACACCAAAGAGGAGGAGGAAAATGCTATCCTTAACAAATTAAAGCATTTGAACATCCAAATACCCATTTTACAAGCCATGAGAGACGTACCAATATGTAATAAATTTATTAAAGAAAATTGCTTAAAACGACCTGGATGAAGAAAACGTGACCCATACAACTATAAACGTAGTGGGAAAATTAGCAGATTTAATGTTGGGTGCCATTATAAACCCCAAATAACTTGACCCAGGCAGTCCAGTCGTCAACATAACCATTAACAACAGACATATTGCAATAAGCCTAATTGATTTAGGGGCTGCAATCAATGTGATGACAAAGGACACAATGATAGCCTTAGGACTCCAATCGATTGTCAAACCAACAAGTATCGTGCTGCAGCTTTCTGACACATCAACTGTAAAACCTGAAGGAATGCTTGAGGATATCATTATCAACATAGAATCTTGTGAGTACCCAGCTAACTTCATTGTTATAGAGGTGAAGAGTAAACTTAGTGGATATCCAATAAACCTAGGGAGGCCATGGCTAGCAACAACAGACGCCTATATAGGATGTAGATATGGAAACATGACAATCACCAATGGGAAAGCTAGGAAGAAGATCACAATTTATCCTCCAGCAAGAAAATCTATAGACATAGAATATTAGAATTGGACAGATGATTATAATGATATAAACGACCGAAACATACAACCTGTTCTTACCATCGAAGCTGCCCTATCTCTAAAAGCTATTGATGAAGACAGTCATGTAGATAGATTTATTCAAAATGCATCATCTAATCATGATACTCTTGTATATTTTTTTTAAATAGATCAGCAACAGGAAGATAAAAATTCACCCCACAACTCTGACAAAATGTGGGCAGAAGTGCTCTCACTTGAACAACAGTCACCATAGATAAAAACAGTCGAGATCATGCTTAGAAAGACAGTTAATATTAACTCCAATTTGGAGCCAGGACAAGAGCAACAATTAATGAAGGTACTATCAGAAAACAACAAGGCTTTTGCATGGACATACACCGACATGAAGGGTCTCCACTTAGACATTTGCAAGCATTACATATATATCAAAGAAGGCATTGTACCCACCAGACTGCATTTTGGGCTTATATCCGGAGATGTTTATTCCTCCATCGGAATATGGTAACTTGGGTTATTAGACTTCCCTAGTGGGGGTCGGCCCTGTATGTGTTATGTGGGTCAAAGGGTTGTTAGACCACCCTAGTGGGGTCGGCCCAGTAAGTTGTAGTGGGGTGTTTAACCCAGTGGTAAAGTTGGGGCCGACCTTGTTAAATATAAAGTACAAGTCGGAGATGTGTATAAATAGAGGAGGTGTGTTCCGCATTTGACACACTTCCCTCACTCAGAATGTAGCACACTTGTGGAGGAGAGGTCTGCTATGGTGGAGGAGGAGATCATGTCTTTGGTTTGCATCTTTGTATATTGCTGGTCATCTATATTGAGGAAGCTTTGCTGGGTTTTCTACCCCATGAGGGTTTCCCAGGATAAATCTGTGTCTCTTGTGTTTATGTTGTGCTTGTTGTTTCTTCAGTGATCCTGTATATGCTATTATTGTGAAATGGAATGTAATGCTGCTATTTTCTATCTTATCATATTGAATCTTAACATGGTATCAGAGCTAACCTGAAGGAAGGCAATGTATGTCACTTACGACACTTGCTTCTCTTGTGACAATTTGAAGGTTAGGGTTTTATATAGCAAAAACCAATCATCGTGGAACTTTCACTATAAATCCATTTTGGCGAAGGTTAAAGATCTGAAACCTTTACAAGTCGTAGATAACATCCCCAGGTACCTTTTTTCCAAAGGGCACCCTTCGATTCATTGTACTTTGTGATTTATGATCAATACAAGTTAGGGTTTCTGCCTCTTCCAGATCTCAGTCAAATTCAAGTGACCTAGGAAAAAAGGTCATAACTTGGGCTAGGAAGCTCCAAATGCAATTTAGTAAAAAACGACAGCTAGTGCACAGACTGCACTATCTCAAGAAATTTTTTTAGAGGCCGAAGTTGAACCAGTGACACGTGGCACTCCGTACAAGTTCGCTCTCCTGTTTTATCCCATAAATAGGTCACGTTCCGACACTTGGCATAACTCTCTCTCTCAGAAAATGAAATTGAGGTCAGACCTGTCGAGATGGAAAGAAGGAAGGTCAAGCTACTATAGAAAAAGTTTTCAGACCCTGTGGATTGAAAATTTCGGAGTTATAGCAGAAACAATCAGGTACATATTTCTGTCAAAACAGAATTATTTTTGGAGCACCTTCATTCATGGCTTCCTGAATTTAGGGTTTCGGAGAAAGTTAAAATTTTTGGAATCAGAGTCCACGGCTGAATGCTACTCAGGAAAATTGAAATTTAGAGACCAAGATCGAATTTTTTGGTTGGGTAGAACACCATGCTTGATCAAACCCCAGTTCGGGATTTTGATCGGAAAGATGGAAAATTAGGGCTTCAGCAAAAGTTGGAATTTTTGAAGTCTGTGACCCTGGCTGGAAGCTCCTCAGAAAAATAAGAGTTTAGAGCCTTGGATCGAACCTTTTGATTAGGCAGAAGGGTGGGCTCCATAAAACCCTAGTTCGGGATCCTGTCCAGAAGATCCAAAAGTTTCAAAGGCAATATTGAGGGGTAAAATTTTGGAGATTTCAAAATTGAAGTATGCCAGTTTGATCAGCTCAGCAGAACACATTCTTCCAGACATTCAGAAGTGTGAAAGTCTAAGATTGAAATTTTAGGGTTTCTCTAACAAACCCTAATCAAGCTCCAAATCAAGTTTCAAGGGGAGTTGAGGCTAAGGCCTTACATAAGAAGACTACAAGAGTCTCGACAGGTATGACTTAAGGAGGTTCAGGTATGTCTTGAAATCTGATTCCTGATTAAGTTCATAATATGTCTGTCTTCATATTATTTATTAGTACAATCTTGATTAATGTTAGAATTGTCTTATCACCCTACTAACAGTATGAATGCATGTGAATGATAGAAGACATTCATTGATTAGGGCTATATGATTGTACTAATGCATTGTGGTGTTGTATGAGGTTGATGTTGTCTGCTAACAAGATACAGGTACATCACGAAAGACAAATCAAGTTCCATGACCATGACAACATAATCATTGATCACATAGAAGTTAAACTTACGAGGTATGTATGACTTTGTTCTATTATGCTTAACCCATGAGATATGCAGGTTCCAGTACAAGATCTCTAAATCATTGAAGAGAACAAAGAAGATATTGATTAGGTATGTTAGACATAACTAAGCAGGTATACTAATCCAGGTATGTTTTTCTATGTCAAGTTAGAATCTTACCTTGTGTTAGGATCCCTTATATATGTATACTTGGTATGATTGGTTATGCTTATTCATAAAGCTAGTAATCAAGGGTTTATGAATATTATGTCTCATATCCTGATTGATGATTTAACTAACCAGATCAAACAAGAATATGCATGAGTAAAAGAAGACTTCCCTGAAACCTTGAATATTATCTATAATCATGACTATACATATTCAAGATTATTTAGAACTATAATGTTTTGATAATATTGAGAATATACTAATGAATGTATGTTTGTGTATGAGATCATGAGGGTGACACTTGAGCATGCACAGTGGTACAGAATGAATAGAAGTTCAAAATACATATAGAAGATCAAGCGGGAGGCAACCACACAAACATAAAAGATAAGTATTTGAGTTGTTATTTGAAATAGTAAATGATATTACTTGTAATAGGTTGTATGCATATTTCTATTCCTAGAATATATCATGTTAAGTGTAAACATTCATAGAGCATTGAATAGTATACTACTAATATGCATATGATTGGTAAGTTGGACAAACATTCCATTGTTGCTTGTCTAGAATGAAACCTCTTTGTTGACATGCTGAGAGTTGTGCACACTCTCGATAGTATGTTCTGGTAGAGATGGAAGGCATCTAGATAGCCACTGTATGCATATAGGATATGGGAAAGTGTTGTGCCAAAGTATTGGTCAAAATAGTTGCATAACTATGTAAATGATATCTGTATGCATAATAGGTTATCATGTCAATATGATTTGATTATTATGAAGTATTACTAATCATGTACTTAATTTTTATTTGTAGGAAAGATCATGACGAATGATGAACACTGAACAAGCGATGGATGTTCAACAAAAGGATTTTCAAATCAAACAAAATATAGAAGGCTCGTGGCTAGAAGATTCTCTTAGAAAGAGGAAGAGAATCATGACAAGATGTTTGCTCCAAGTGGCTAGATAAGACCATTCTCTTAATGGTGTAATTAAAGAAGAAGTGTGAAGAAAGCTCTATTCGGGTACCCAGGATCTATAGTGATCACCATGGGTGATGTGGATCTCAACCTTTGCTACAAGGTTGAATATGGTTTCTATACATAGATGACATGGATGCAAGAAGGAACTCACCACAGAGTTCGATGATGTTGAGGCTTATATCAGTAGACCCATCTGACGAGAGATGGCTGCAGAAATGAAAATGAAAGATCTCAGATTGATGCATTACTTCCTAGGTCTGGAAGTATGGAAAGGCTCAGAAGGAATCTTTCTCAACCAGGGAAAGTATGCCGAGAAATATTAAAAGGACTTGATGTGTTGGAATGGCCACTCTCATGGATTCCAACTTGAATTTGTTAGCAGAAGACTCGTCAGAGTTAGTGGATATAACTCTATACAAACAAATTATTGGGTCATTGATGTATCTAACAAATACTAGGTCAGATATATGCTTTGCTGTGAACACCTTGAGTCAGTATCTAGTGGAAACTAGATGTGTTCACCTGATAGTTGCAAAGCATGTGATGAGGTACCTAAAGGATACGATAGACTTTGATCTATGCTATCTTGGAGATCATGACTTCAGATGACTACACAGATGTTGATTGAGTAGAAAGTGTATCAGACAGGAAGAGCACATCGAAAAGATGTTATTGTCTGGGATCAACCATGATCTTGTGGTTTAGCAAGAAGCAGTCTAGTGTGGCTCTCATCTCAAGCAGAATATATGGCTGCTTGCTCTACTAGTTGTTAATAAGTATGGCTCCAGGATTGTTTGACTTAGAGATAGACCCAACTGTGATCCTCTATGACAAACAAAGTTGTATCAAGATGGCAGAGAATCCAGTGTTCCATGATAAGTCAAAGCACATAGAGATCTGACATTTCTATATACAAGATATGGTGCAGAAAGGAACTATAAAGTTTGAATTTGAACAAGTTGCCAATGAACTAACCAATCCTCTACCTCAAGTGAACAAGTTACCGATGTACTAACCAAACCTCTACCTCAAGTAAAGTTTGAGTATTTCCAAGACAAGCTTGGTGTAGTTCAGAAGGACCCTCCTCGAAAGGGGGAGTGATGTGGTCACTTATGATGAGATTTCCTGCATCGACAGTGAGTTCAATGATGTGGATACCTATATTGGTAATGCCGAAAAAAAGGTTGGTGGATGGTCCTTAGATAGAGTCTAAGTTGACGAGGGGATTGCATTCTCCTTGAACACATGTTCTAAAAGGATCCGTAGACGTATGTCTTCGAGAATGAAGTCCTTAGTGGACAGGTGGGGATTGTATCGTCCCCGAACTTTGGTTCCTTGAATTGATTCGTAGTCATGTGTCTTCGAGAATGAAGTCCTTAGTGGACAGGTGGGGAATGTGTCTTCAACAACCTGCAAGAGGTAAAGGACCAGATGATTTTGTTCCTAGAAACCCTAATACTTTCCCTTACAGAAGAAACAACCCACAGTCTCAGATCCTCCAAAGAGATAGGAATCCTGCTGAAGAACAAAGAATCAGAGCTCCTTTCCAGCATGCTGTATTAGAAGAGGAACAAGAGCTTACTCAGGGAGAAGAAGAAGAAGAAGACAATATCAACTGCATGGAAGATAAAGTTGACCCCTCTTTCCTAACACAATCTAACTATGAGGAAGCCCTCATGAATGAACAGATCACTAAAGAATCATTGTATCAGGCAGATGATCAAGGAGGTTATAATTTGAGGTCTAGGATTGCTGCTAAAAAACCTATGACCATTGCTCCCGGAAAGAAGAATCTTGTCCTTACAAAGCAGCCTACTTCTCCTGCAAAAAGGACTGACGCTCCTGCAAAACAGATTGTTGCTCCTTCAAAACAACAGCAAAGGCCATTACAACCTTTTGTCCCTGATCAGATTCAACTTAAGGCTCCAGTACAAGAGGTAAGAACTTCTGACAAATTGTCTTACTCTTTCAATCTTGAATAAAAAATTCAGAAACTGGAAATCCCTTTTCCACTGATTGAGCTTATGAAAAATGATTCCTTCAAGTCATCTATACTGAAATCCCTTCAACCAAAAACACCCATAGATGCTAATTTTGTGAATTTGCAAGATGATAAGCCCTCAGTAACCCTAGGTCCTATGGTTGAAGAATTGGATGGGTCTTGTCCACCTTTCTACATATCCCTGAACATCCATGACAAAATGCTTCACAATTTTTTGCTAAACTCAGGAGCATCCCACAATCTTATGCCAAAAGCAGTGATGGATGAGCTTGGACTTAGCATCACAAAACCCTACCATGATCTCTTCTCTTTTGAATCTAGGAAAGTCAAATTCCTAGGCCTCATAAAAGATCTTGTCATAAACCTGTCTCAGCTGCCTTCAAAAAGCATGGTAATGGATGTAGTAGTTTCTGATATCCCACTGAAGTTTGCATTCTCTTGTCCCGTTCATGGATTAAACGACTAGGGGGTACCTTACAGATGGATCTGACTTATGCTACAATCCCAATGTTCAGAGGTGAAACTAAAAGGCTCTATAGAGAGAACCAGCTTGCCTATATCATCAGTAATGAAAAGAATTCTGTAAATCATCCCATTTACACATTGGATACAGACTTTGGATCATGTATCTTGCAAATAGATGACGATCATCCAGTGCCTTTGAAGCTCACAAAGCCTACTTGTCAGCAACCTAAATAAGTAACCACTTCTGTTTGGAGCATGTTTTTTGATGGTGCCAGTACTCAAGCTTCGGCAGGTGCAGGTGTGTTAAACTTTCAGAATTTACTTCAATCTAATCTAAGATCTTAACTGAGAGAACAACATGTACAGCATATCTACAACATATTAATCATGGACACAATAATGCAAGCACACAAGAGACACAAAGTTTACTTGGGGAAAACCATAAAGGTAAAAAACCCCAATAACTTCCTCGGAGATAGATAGTGCAATGATACAACCAGAATATAAGAGATAGTCTTCTCCTAGCAACAGAGCCTCCTCCTCCACAAGTGCACCACTCTCCAAAGTGTGAGTGAGAGAATAGAATGTGTAAAATGAGAGAGACACACTCTCTATTTATACACTAACTTGACTTGACCTTTACTCAACTAGGTCGGCCTCAACTTAACCACTTAACATAATGCTGACTGGGCCGGCCCCCACTAGGGTGGTCTAATAACCCTTTGACCCACATGGCCGACCCCCAATAGGGTGGTCTAATAACCCTTTGACCCACATGACTTATACAGGGCCAACCCCAACAAGGTGGTCTAATAACCCATCAAGTATAAGTTACGACACTTCCGTATAGAGGAATAATAACATCTCTATAGGAATACAATATACATATATGTGAAATACATTTCGAAGTTACATATACATAAACAAGGTGTAGTTTTGATCTCTCCTTCGAAGGATGTTATGCATTTGTCTTATAAACTGGATTTCAAAACTACTAACAATATAGCAAAGTATGAGGCTTTGATGTTGGGAGTTAAGGCTGCCAAATAAATGGGAATCATGTGCCTGAAGATATTTGGAGATGCGAAGCTCATCATACAACAAGTGAACAACAATTTTCAAGCAAAGAATGTCAGGATAAAAGCATACAGATATGAGGTATGGAAACTTAGAGATTCCTTTATGATTTTTGACATTTCTTATATACCTAGAGCTATGAACCACTAGTTGATTCCCTTGCTGTCTCTGATAGTACATTCATTCCTCCTATGCCTCCTAAACTGAACTACAAAATCCAAGTCAAGTATAGGCCATCCCTACCTGATAATGTCAAATTCTGGAAAGTCTTTGAGGATGATGATGAACTTAGTAGATTTCTCCGGGTCATTGATGAATTTTCTGATATGCATATTGACCAAGAAAACCTAAATGTAGAGGAATCCCAGAAGTCTAAGTTGAAAGGGAAAGTGGGTCAACATGATATTGTTCAGTTATCAAGCAATCATATACCTCCAGGTTTAGTACCTCTTGAAAGGATTTTTGACCATAATGATGTCCCCTTCAAACCTGTGGAAAAGGAGAACAACCCTACTGTCCATGAGCATAACATAGGCAGCCAAAATCATCCTAAATTCATAAATTTCTCTACTAAGTTGACAACTAATCAGAGGTCAGAATATTGCAGCCTTATAAAAGAATTTGCTGATGTTTTTGCTTGCGAATACAGTGATTTGAAAACCTATGATGAAGATACCATTAAACATAGAATTCCTCTGGAAAAGGACACCATCCCTTTCAAGCAGAAGTTAAGGCCTATCAACTCTCTCCTATTACCTGTGATCAAGAAAGAAATAAAAAAGCTCCTTGATGCTAAAATCATAATCCCACTAAGATATTCTAAATGGATCGCAAATTTAGTAATAGTGAGGAAGAAAAATGGTGAGATCAGGTTATGTGTTGATTTTAGAAACATAAACAAATGCTCCAAAAAAGACAACTATCCCCTGCCCAAGATGGAGCATTTATTGCAAAGAGTTTCAAGAGCTAGTGTCATGTCATTCCTAGATGGTTTCTTAGGCTACAATCAAATTTCTGTACACCCTGATGATCAGGAGAAGACAACTTTTACCACTCCTTGGGGTACCTTCATGTACGCCAAGATACCGTTTGGGTTGATGAATGCCGGGGCCACCTTTCAGAGGGCCATGGACATAGCTTTTGTGGGATTAAAAGACAAGTTTGTCCTCATATATCTTGATGATATCATTGTATACTCAAACAGTCACGAAGAACATTTGCAACACCTAAAAGGGGTTTTTTTTTCTTCTTCTGAAATGTAGACAATTTGGAATTTCTCTGAATCCTAAGAAGTCTTAGTTTTCTCTCGGGGAGGGAAAGATCCTAGGCCACATAGTTTCAGCACAGGGTGTAAAAATTGATCCAGTTTGGGTTGAAGCAATTCAGAAGATATCTATACCAAGGTCGAAAAAAGATATTCAATCTTTCCTCGGTAAGATAAATTTTGTCAGGAGGTTTATTCCAATTTTTTCTGAGTTAGTGAAACACATAACTTCCATGCTGAAAAAAGGATCCAAAATTAAATGGACAGAAAATGAAAGAAACTCTTTCGAAGACATCAAGCGGGCTATCATGGAAGCTCCTACTCTGATTAGTCCAGATTACACCAAGGTTTTCTATATTTTCTCTTTTGCTTCCCATGACACAGTGGCAGTAGTCTTGTTGTAGAAAGATGATGAAGGTCTAGACCACCCAATTGCCTACTTCAGCAAAACATTGAGGGACGCTGAACTAAAGTACGATCCCATAGAAAAACAATCGTATGCTCTGATCAAGTCATTGAAGGCATGTTGATGCCTCGGTTATGCAAGTTAGATGCAAAAGGTGCTAGAATGTTCCAAGACACTCAACAAAGGAAGAAAACCCAAGTTGAAAGGCTTCGCAAAACCCTGCGCAAGGGTAGTTCTATCCCCAACCAGTTTGGTGTGGTGATCCCCCACGGATATTATGCCTCCACTGGCACTCTAAGAGTAGATGAGTTGACCTATACGATTAGTTTTCCAGTCAAGAAAAACCAAGGTGTGGAAATGGTAATGCAAACCTAACCTAACCTATTTTAGAAAAGGGAAACTAGTCTAAGTCAATCCTATTCTAAAATGAAAGCTTGTTTATGTGCAGATTGGTCTTGAGATGTGATTAAACAAGTAATTGAACAACTTCAACAGAAATGTCTTTAGTTGTATTACTTATCAACTTAAATTATTATCAGTTAATGAAAATCAAATGACAATATTTCAAGTATTCAGGCTCATTCAAGATCCAATCTGTAATCACTCTGCTAATTTAAAAATTAACAGTGATTATATAAGTTTATATGCACCGAATCATTAGCAGAAATAAAACATGAAAGTACTTGTATTGAAAAAACTCAATAAAGCACTTAGAAACATGAACCAGTCATATAGAGAAATCAATACAACAGATCCATATGTTAACAAATGTTTAGCAAAAGATCAAATACATATCAGATGACAATTTCAAGCATAAATCAAAGATTCTCAAAGAAATTTGAGGAATAACAGAAGATAGATTAAAAGATAACTTTACTGTATGAAGAGGTCTTATACAGAAATTACAAAAAGCTCTGCTTAACAGAGTATCCCCGGTCCATTCTTCTGCCAACTTACAACTCCAAAATTACCCACCCCTAACTACGAGAGGTATCCTTCTTTAAATAATTACAACAGAGTCCCAAAAATGGAAATCCCTAGAAAACATAGATTACAAAATCGGATCAAAACTACAGATCCAAGAAATCTTGCCATTCTCATATATGTCTAACAACTCATCTATATTTGAGAAACTGACAAATTCTAAAGCTAACTGAACATTGCACACATTATTCTCCATGTCATGTTTCTCCAGCTTGTGCCAAGTATGAAGATACATACAAATGTTGCCTTCCATGACGACTGGTTCTCTAACAAAATCATCCACATCCTGAATGCTGACTTGTTCAAGATCCTGAATCCTCTATGCGAACTCCTCACGCTTGCTCTCGAGCTCTTCAAGTTTGCATTTTGGTGACAAAGCTTCTAGGATAGGGGTCATTAATGGTAAGCCTAAAACATGCATAATGTTGTCAACTGCATACCATCTCCTGGTGCATATATCCTTTGATTTATTGATAGTCTCTTCAGCTGTTTCATTATAATCAAGCCAAGTATTTAGAGAGGCTTTGACCTTCTTAAACTGGAAACTGCTAAAGATTGGGATATATTTTGGTGCATTCTTAACATACCCCTTCCATTCACTGATTTCCTCCTAAGATTTAAAAGCTTAGAGTCTCTTCTCCTTTTATTCTTGCAGGTTGGAGGACATCTTGGAAAAATTGATGAAATTTTCCCTGATTTCATCCAAAGCAATGTATACTTTCTCCAAAAGCTTATGATGATCCTGATTCACCTTGAGGGCCAGATTCTTAAAATCACAGGGTGTAAACTTGAGAAAACTTGAGTAGGATGCACTTGCAGTTGCATCCTCAACCTACTTTTCCAAGGAAGCTATTTTTTCAACATCAATGGAATGCTGAGATTGTGAGAGACTGAGTTCAGTGAGAAGAGTGGCGTTCTGTTGCTCTAGGTCTTGCAACTTACTTGCCCAAGTTTTCCTGAGGTCAGCCACATCAGTAGAATGTTTTTTTTTAGCTTCGGTCAATTCCTCTTTCAGTTTTTTGATCTCTTCATCCCTAAGGTCAACTTCCCTATCCAAACCCTAGACCGAATCCCAATTAGCTTTGGCAAAGGCTCCTAAGGCTGCTGCTACTTCAATTGCTTCAATTCTTTGATTATTGGTCTTGGGAGCCCATATTACTTGAACTGGTTCAGGTGCTTCCAAACCATCTTGACCTTGACCTCTTTTCCTGGTCTTTCTTATCACTGTCTTATCATCCTTACTATAGAAGTAATTCCCAATGGGAACTACATCTTCATCTGTGTATTCAACCATTGACTGTGTGGAAGTAGAAGTAACACTAACTGTTGAGATTAGTGGAGGTGTTTGGGTAATAGCAAGGGTAGGAATAGGTATGGTGACTTGAGTAGTAACTCAAGATGTAGTGATAGCTTGAGGAACTGACAAAGCTGGATCTAGGGAAGGGATTGAGACAAAGGCTTCAGATAATGGAACCTGAGTATCAACATTAGCTTCTGGAAGTGGAAGTTGACTATGAACTTTGGTGGGTGAAGATGGTGAGGAAATCTTAGAAGATACGTCAGTAGTGGTTGTTGATAAATTGAATATGGGTGACTGCATAGGGATAGCCGAAGACTGGACTTCTGCAACAAGAGACAATGCAATTGATAAAGGGACTAAGTGTTCGGGTGATGGGATAGTGGTGTCATTGAGGGTGTTTAACATGTGTGATAAGGAGAATGGAAGTGTTCCCCCTAAAGGAACAATAGAGGCTGGTTGGACAAATTGAAGCGTAAATGCTGATGATGCAATAATGGGAGTAGCATTAAACTCTAACACTGATTGTTCAGGGAAGGACTGATCCATATCAATACTATCCAACAATTCAGTGATAGTCTTGGGATCTTCAGTGACTTCTTTTGTTACTGGTACCGGAGGAGGTGGGACCACTTCTTCATCACAGTCTATTATGTCAACTATAGAAACTTGTGAGGAAGAAGGTAGGACTTTCTGCCTCTTAGCAGGACTAGCTTGAGTTATGACTAGGTCATCATCTTCTTGAGTTTCTTCAGTAGAGATTTCAGCATTTGATGCAATTGGTGGCTGAATGTTGACTGTAGTCTTTGGAGGTTCTAGAAAATGAGTCTTTAACATTGATGTCAATTGTACCATCTGCTACTAGGATTCACGAGCTGACTGTAGCATAATTTTAGCTTCTTCACTAGCTTTCTCTTGAGAGGGTTCCCCTAGAGGAGCTTTACCTTTGTTTCCATCAGGGAATGTAATCGTGAGAGGAGTATTGGCCTTCTGAGCTCCTTTATCTTCTTTGTCTCTTCTTTCTTGTTCGATGATATTTAGCTGCATGGCCCTATAACTCAGAACTCCAACCTTAAGTTCATTCTGGTACTTTAAAATGTCCTACTGTTCTTGTAAGTCTTTTTCCCTAGCTAGAACCTGTGAGAATGTGTCCACTCCTTGGTATATGAAGTCATATGGAACTAACTCATGCGCATAATCTATTTTCATATGTACTTGCTTGTGTGCATCTAGGAACTTCTTGGGGTCATGCTTCCTTTTCGGGGCAGTACTTAATCTCAAGGCAGCTATCTGGTCACTTCGAACTGCAGCCCAAGTTGAAGTTGGGATAACCAGCTGACCAAGATTGAGAGAAAACTTAGGCCAACCTTTCTTCCTGGGACTTGTGAGTTTCTTATACATGCCATCAGTGACAGTTTGAAAAGAAACTTCCTATATTACCATCCTATCTAGGACAAGCCTGGGAAGCAGGTGCACTGTGTCAGTTCCCCAAATCCTGATGTATGAAAAATACTCACCTACATACCAATCACCCATGGTGTTGATGAAAGTCTTAGCATCTTCTGAGAAAGCAGGTGGCTGTTGCTTGAATATCTTGAAATAGATGGTTCCCATGAAGTGGTCACAAATGTCATATAACAAAGGTGAAAAATGCTCTTCCCACAGTGCCGAATGATAAATGTGTATAGGAGGGTCTGAAGGGATCCAATTCCAACCCAAGTCAGGGTACTGGAACTCTGAGCAAAACACATCAAGGACATATGCAGATAGGAAAAAGGTTGGTTTCTTATGAGCTAGAGCCTTTTGATCATGAATGGAATTCTTTTAGTTTAGCTGACAAGATAGAAGCCCATGGGAAAGACTCACCTGTGACTAGCACATGATGTGCTATAGGTGCCCATTCTGCTTTGAAAAGAGAACAATTCGGTAGACCAAAAATCCTGCAGAGCATGGCTACCAGTAAAGAGTAGGGTTCCTTAAACCAGATTATGGGATAGAGGTTATCAGCCTTAGGCACAAAGGCGTTCGACTTAATCATCCATGACCTAATCATCTCGTTAAAGTTAAATTGGGTTTTGGACAACTGTATAAAATTGGGGGAGAGGGTCTAGACATGAGGTTTCAGAGAAAAATATCGGACAAAGACCTCCAAGCAAAAACGTGTTAATTGCACGCCGTGCTATCATTAAAACAACAATCTTTAACACTGGCATTCTCAAATGTCCATTTTACAGCATCCATGTAAGGTAGGATAGCAGGGCGTGCAGCAATAGCATGAATTTGGGAGGCCCTAATTCTCCCGTACACTGGTCTATCTTTCTCAATATGAGAAAGCTCGTCATTATAAAAAATGGCGTATATTTTCGACCAATCTATCTGGTATGTCTCAGTGACTCGCTCACTGATGTCGGAGAGCAAACCAAAATTAGGGTCTTTGACCAGGGGATTTCTGAGTGGTGTTTTAGAATGTGTACCTTTCGACATGGTGAAAGAGCTTGCAATTTCTGATCAATAAGAAAATTAAAATCAAAATCAATCGAAAAATAGCAAAGTTGCAGACTGGTAGTATAAGGATGACAGTGAGCTTACCCAAAATAACAAACAAAACAGAAAAACGGCACCTGCTACGCAATCCACGGTAAAAACAACAGTGCAATGGAGTAATTCTTCAAAAGTAAAATGGTAAAAATAAAATAGGAAAAACCTGATTTATTGAATTCACCGGATTAAAGATAACCGTGAGATCAGAATGAATGAACGGCTGAGATTAACCGAAGCGGGATGTGGGGTCGTGCGAAATTTTTATTCACAAAATTTATTAAGGGATCTCGAAAGCCGCAACCCGACAATTGCGGGTTGCGGGTTGCAGGGTCGCGCAAACGCCAAAAGCGGAAAAGGATTCCCGAAGGCCGAAGCCGCAATTGCGGGTTTTGGGTTTCGGGAATTACCATAATCGAAAAATGAGAAACGTGTTCCCGAAAGCCGCAACCTGACACTTGCGGGTTGTGGGAATAACACACTCGTAAACCGAAAACAACTTCTTGAAAGCCACAACCCGACAATTGCGGGTTGCAGGTTTCAGGAACACGCAACAAAATAAATAAAAAGGAAGATCCTGAAAGCCGAAAGCCGCAATTGCGGGTTTTTAGGTTTTGGGATGATAATTTCCCAAAATTATTACAAGATGAACCCGCAACTCGCAACCTTCAGGTTGCGGGTTTCGGGTTGACCAAAATCCAAAACTGCAAAACAAACACTCCGCAACCCGAAATTGTCGGGTTTCGGGTTTTGGGTCTCCTAACTGTCGGGTTTCGGGTTGATTGCAGAAAAGGGTAAAATACTCAAAATTTGAGAATTTTGACAAACCAGACAGTTAGAGATCATCCGAAAAGAGGGAAACATGCAGCACAAAAGTATGGGTGAGAGATCTAAGCAAGTGAAAACCCAAATTCTCATATTTACAAAGTATACTCACCAAAATACCTTTTTGTTTTATTCAAAATGGGGTTCCCATGCTTCATCTAAGCATGGGATCTGTTGTGGCCACAACAAATGGTGTCTGGGTGGGAAGAACCAGTTATCTCTGCAATGAAATTCAGCTAAATGAAACGTGTTAGCCACATCACTTTTTTTTAACCTGAATTTTCCAAAAATTGATCACAAGAGAGACAGTTAACGAGCATGGAACGTGAAATTAATAAATCCCCATGTATGATCATGTTGAGAATAATGCAAATATGATAATGGGGTTAAATAAACAACTGAGATCCTTCACCTTTATTTAATCATGGAGAAGCAACTTGTGTTGAACCTAGGAACATACTTGAAAATGCTCCTGGATATCCTAATTACACATCACCTTGATTTATTGAGATTTTATTTAGATGCAACATTTCATGAGATTCTCTCTTTTTTCTTTTTTTTTTTAAAGAAGAGACTGTGTATAGAAGACCACTGCCCTGACTTAGTGATCAGATATAAGCAGTGCCATTCACAAGCATAATTCAAAAACTGATCAAGCCATCTCGATAAAGAGACTCCTTGTCTTCCAGTTGCAATACTGAAAACAACTACCATGGCTTGGTGACCATATTGTGATAGCTTCAGTCCAAATTAAACCCATGATCATGGCAGGGATGGCTTGAGATAAGACCCCCCTGTCCCTAGATGCACGAGTATCTTTCAAAAATCAAACCAAATTTTATTAGGTTGAAAATTACAAGGCACTACCATGGCTTGGTGACCATATATTAGTAGTGTTACTCACCAATGCTTTGCTGATCATGAATGGACCGACCTGTGATAGGATCTTCCAATTCCCAGTAAAACTGAATGTCATCTTCCAAGTGTGGTGGCTTGATGTGAAGAGTTCATTCTACTTAGCACCTATGAACCTAATGGGATAGCTTGATAGCAAGACCTCCCACCTTGTAATTTACACTTATTAAGAGATGTATTACCAAGGTGACTGTAAAAGGATCCAAAGTAGAACAAGCTAGGCAGGTTATTATGATATGTAGCTTGAACCATGAAACATGAGATAATGGAGACTCTGCTATTCTCTAGACCCCAATTAAACAAATAAGACATGTGTAAGATAATGACCATCATGGAGAGATATCAATTCAGGGTCCTGCAATCATTAGTTGTATGCCCTTTGTTGAACAACCTCTGATATAGGACAAAATTATGGTTGGCAGACAGTTATAAAACCCAAGCTGAAATCATCACCAAGAGAGAAACTGATCAATGAGTAACACCAAATGTGTGGAGTTTAAAGCAAACAAATGAAAACAAAGCAGACAATCCAATCAAGAAAAGAAATAGTAGAACAAACCTATGTACAAGTACATCATCCTGATCAAACAAAATACTTTTTGAGGAGTGAAACATTCACTAGATAAGTGTCCACAACTCCTTCGAGTGTCTGTAATCGAACAGTACCAGGACCCATCTTTTCTGTAATAATGAAAGGTCCCAGCCAGAGGCATTGAAACTTGGTATACTGGTTCTTATCTTTGTGTTGTTTGTCCCTTCTTAAAACCAAGTCTCCAACAAAAAATTCCCTGTCAGATGAAGATTTTTCATCAAACCATCTTTTCACCATTTGTTGATGATGATATAACTTGTTTCTAGCCACTTCTCTATCTTCCTCCAATTTAAGTAGGGTATCAATTCTCTGTTGGAGTGGAGAAGAATCATCTTCTTGGACAGACTGGGCTAACTGTAGTGAAGGGATGGTAAGATTAGTAGGAAGAATGGCTTCTTTGCCATACACTAAACAATAAGGAGAATTTCCAATTGCTACCTTTGGAGTAATCTGATCCGCCCAAAGAGCATTATTGAGTTGTGTATGCCAATCTCTATGGTGAGAGGCCACAGCCTTCTTCAGAATATTGATCAAATTTTTGTTCGAAGACTCGGCCAACCCATTACCCTATGGGTAGTAATTGGCAGAAAATTTGAGTTTCATCCCCTTTTCAAAAGCATATTTAGTTATGTCAATCGAGGAAAAATAGGATGCATTATCAAAAACTAGGAATTCTGGAGTACCAAATCATGAGAGTATATGATTGTCTAGGAAAGAAATGACTTGGCTGGAATTGCATTGCGTAAGTGGGACTGCCTCCACCCATCTGGTGAAGTAGTCAGTTGCTGTGAGAATGTATTTGTGTTGGAGGAATGAGGTAGGATTGATGGGCCCCACAAAATCCAGCCCCCATTGCTGAAATGGAAACTGAACAATGACTGGTTGCAAAGGGAAAGCATGTTTCTTGAACTTCCCTATGCATTTCTGGCATGGTTCACACCTCCTGACATAGGCATAAGCATCTTTAAACAACGTAGGCCAGTAATACCGAGCTCTGAGAATCTTATGAGCTGTCGTCTCACCCAAAAAATGACCTCCAGCTGGTCCTGCATGAAATTGGAATAAGATGTCATCAATTTCATGTTTTTCTAAACACCTAAGAAAAACCCCATCATAGTTTTTCCTAAATATAACTTCATTGATAAACTGATAAGGGGCAGCCTTTAATCTCAAGGCTCTTTGTTTCTTAAAGTCCAAGGTTTCAAGAGCAAACCCATTATTCAGGAAAAATTTGATATGATCATACCATTCTGTTGTCAAGACATCAATGGCATTGACAAAACCTGTAGGAATATCTTCTTCCTACTCCCATTCAACTTGTTGTTGCAGGGGAACGTTAGATTGAGCAGTAAGAAGGAAAAGGCCTTGTCCTTTGACAATTTTGGTTGACCTTATTTCCAAATCATACTCTTGCAGAGCGGTCATCCAGTGGGATCTTTTTTCACTCAACTCCTTTTGGATCAACACATTTCTAATAGCAGAATGCGGGAAAATGACCTTTGTTCGAGATTTTAACAAATAAGGCCTATAATGTTTGACAAACTTGGAAATTGCGTAGTCTTTTTTGTCAATTTGTGAATAATTGAGCTCTGCACTCTTGAAGGTTGAACTCATGAAAGAGATTGGGATCTCTGTATCGCTGTCCTATTTATGTGTCAAAACAGCTGCATAGGATAAATCAGTGGCGAAAGTGTAGAGAATAAAATCTTTATCAAAATCCGGGGACATGAGGTTTAGGGTTTAGGGTTTAGGGTTTAGTTAAAATCTTTATCAAAATCCGGGGACCATGTGAAATATACATCTTTCTTAACTAAATGTTGTAAAGGTTTAACTATCTGAGCAAAATTAGGTACAAACCTACGTACAAAGTTGATCTTACCCAAGAAGGAATGCATTGCTTTACGTGAAACTGGTAAGCCAATTTTTTAAATCACGTCTGTGCGTTCGGGGTCGATGATCATTCCTTCTTTTGAAACGATGAAGCCCAACAGCTTCCCTTCTGTGACTGCGAAAATGGATTTCTTGGGGTTCAAGGAAATGCCAAATTTCCTGCAATGTTCAAAAACCTGCTTAAGAGCAAATAGGTGTTCATGTCGTTTTTTTGAAAATATGGTAATATCATCTAAATAAACCACGACAGAATTATGTGTTAAACCTCAGAAAGCTATATCCATAGCTCTCTGAAAAGTGGCTCCTACATTAATCAAACCGAAAGGCATTCGCCTGTAGGCGAAGGTGCCCCAAGGGGTTCTGAAAGTTGTCTTCAATTGGTCATCTGGAGTAACCATAACCTGGTTGTACCCTGAAAATCCATCTAGGAGAGAAAACATTTATGACCCTGCTACCTTTTGGAGAATCTGTTCCATGGGTGGAACAAGGTAGTTATCTTTTTCTGAGGCCCGGTTCAAATTCCTGAAATTGACACACAATCGGATTTCACCACTTTTCTTGCGTACATGCACCAAATTGGATATCCACTGTGTATGCCTCACCGGAAAAATAATTCAGGCTGTGAGTAGCTTTTCCAGTTCTTTTTTCACAGAAGGCTCTAAATTGGGATGCATTTTCCGCAGTTTTTATTGATATGGTTTAACTTCTAGTTTCATGGGTATGTTATGGTAGATGACGCTAGTTTCAAACATTTTCAATTTGTCACAGCTCCAGGTGAAGACATCTTTATATTCTTTACACAGTTTAATGATAACTTGCCTTTCTTCTGGGGTGCAATCAATGCCTAAATTGATAAAATGGGGTTCTTGCTCGGTCCCTAAATTGACTTGCTCGTAATTAAGTGAAGAGATCTGTGTTTCACAATTGGTTTTGTGTCTGAACTTGTCTTGCAAATCGTAAATCTGAACTTGTCTTGCAAATCGTAAAGATTCTCCAAATTGATCACAGATTTTGGGATGACATTCGAGGAATCAGAGAGAGACTTATCATGTTCATCCTCGTCTATAGCCATATCCTGGAATGTGTCCCGGTTTGTCAGAAAATCAAGTATCTACTGATCATCATCGAATACCTTCCAGTTTGTCACATTATCTGGTATGGAAGGCCTATACATCAGTTCTATTGAGAATGTTTGAGGAGATAGGCCCTCTGGTGGAATCAATCTGGAAGTTGTATTTGCCAACAAGTCAACATCAAAATTCTAACACCTAGGGACTGAATTAATATTGAATGCAATAAAGGAGCTAGTAAGATGTCTTACCAATTTCTGATAATTCAACAGGTGGGGGGACAAGCAGTGTATCTTATTCCTCACCTGTTTCACAATAATTTCTGAATCTCCAAAGCAATGGATGACCTGTACTTTCAAGTCTATAGCCTTTTTCAATCCCTGTATCAGGGCCTCATATTCAGCCACATTGTTAGTACAATCAAACTCTAATCTGCATGCAATCATAGTTTTTGTCCCTTTTGGAACTATGAGAACACATCCTACACCAGCTCTATCCTTAGATTTAGAGCCATCAAAGAACAATGTCCAAACAATGGGATCTAATATAAAATTTGTATTTACATTAAAAACATTATGTACAATTTCTCCTGAGAATGGCACAAAAGTGAGATGAGTAACCTGAGATTCGTTTTGTGCATTCTGCTATGGTGAAACATCAGCTGATAAATTTACGAAAAAGGTATCAAAGGTAAAGTGTTGAATGTGCATGTTGAAATAACCCACAAGCTCACTTGAGTCATTCAAGTCTGTGACTGTCTGTTTCATAAAAGGTTCCCTGCTTATCTTGATCTTATTTGACTGACCATCGTAGGGTAACCACAAATGGGACCAATCAGTAGCAAAATAACCTTTTAGCTTTTCTGACCAGTCTCTACTAAGCAACATACCATATGCTTCTAGGATATCAGCAATGACTATATCAATTGTTTCATGGATTCGAGGATCAACTGATAATGTAATTAAGACATTTCTGAGCCTTCCTACTACTCTGACCTTTGATCTGTCAATTTGTACTATTTGAGTAGGGAAAGGTTCCCATGTGGCATTTAACTTTCTGTAGACAAAAAGAGGCATCACATTTGATGAGGCACAAAAGTCTATCATGCAGTTATGTACGTTTCGGTTGAAAATCTCAAAGGTAAGCAGAAAAGGAGGTGTCCTTCTGCTACTAGACTTTTGATCATCTGGTTTAGTGAAAGAGTCAAGGTTGTTATTCTGCAACTCTCTTGGTTGTTTGACCACCATGCTTTTGGGTAAAGCATCCCTCATCAAGGGGATTTTCAATAATTCAAACAAAGATATGTTTGCCTTCACTCTTTTAAGATCTTCAACTAAATTATACCCCATCTTAGGGATGACTGTATCCTTGTGAGGGACAGTCTTTCCTTTATTAGGTACTAGTGTGGAGGATGAAGATTCCTGAGGGGGTTGAGATTTAGACCTTGTGTTATAAGGATGCTGAATGTTAAACACAGTCTCAGGTTCTTCTTCTTCTTCACACATAGGAAGCTCTGAAAAGTAGCTTACAGTGTTGATTTGTGGATCCTCATGCCCGTCTTCTTCTTCCTCAGGTAATTATGGGTCTGGAGCAGTTTGATCATTGGGGACTTCAGGAGTGTTTTGAGATTTTGCTGCTAAGGCTCTAAAAATAGAATAAATTTCTTCATTCGTGAGGCCTTCTGATGGATTAGGAGGTGGTGGATTCGGTGGAGGTTGATAAGGTCTCCTAAAAGGTGGCCTCACAAAACCTCTATTCTGGTTTTGATTTTAATTGTTAGTTCTTTTCAAATCTACCATCTTGTTTGACTTTTTTGGATGAGCTTTTTCACGTCAGATATGTCAAATGGATCCTTGTTTTGTGCAGTGGGTTTAGAAACACTATCATTCCTTTTCCTAGAAGTTGAAGGTTGTTCTTCTGAGATTTCCATATTGTCCTTAAGACAAAAAAATTTCCTTCTCAACTTGTATTGCTTCAGCAAACACTTCCAGCAAAGTTCCCTTTTGTGCTCGTTTCACCCACATTGAAATCAAAGCAGGTAAGCCCTTTTCATAGTAGGCTATCAACAATTCTTCAGCAGGAAGAAGGTTGATAGGAATCCTATTCTTTAAGTATGAGAACCTTTGGTTGAAATCTTTAACCATTTCTTTCCCTTTGATTTTCATGGAGGATAATTCCAAAACAAGATCCTGTGGTGTTTGGTCATCTCCAAACTTTTGGATGAATAATTTCTCAAGCTTATCCCAAGAAACAATAGACCTTGGTGGCAAGGAAAAGTACCATGCAGCTGCCTTTCCTTCAATAGTATAAGGAAAGAGTCTACAGACCACATCCTCGTGAATGACACTTCTAAGCCTAATAGCCTGCATGAAGGTTTTAATGATCTAGGGTAGGTGATTTGTCATCTGGGTTTAACTTGGGTAACCACTTCTCAGGGTTTTTGGGTAGTCTATGTTGGTCTCCAAGTACCCATACTTCATCTTGGTTGAGCCATGGTCTGTTTTGGCCTTCTACAGCCATCGGTGGTTCTTCTTCTTCTTCTTCTAACGAAGAGCTTGAATAATGTTCACTGTCTGAGGAAGAGGATGAGGATGAAGGAGGAGATGGTGGTGGTCCACCAGTCTCAATTTTTGGTTGATCTTTCGTTTCCTAAAAAAGTTGACTAAGGTTGTATCCAGGGGAACCTGATTGACCAACCAGTTCTTGATTTTCAAGTTGTGGATCAACTGTTTGCTGATGTTCAATATTTTGATCAGTTGTCTATTGGATGATTGGATCACTGATCTGTGAAACTATGTCTTGCTGAGGTTCTTGATTATTGGCCTGCAGAAAATTTTCTAAATTGATCGCTGCAAAACCACGTCCTCATTGATAAACAAGTCTTTGTTCTGCCCTAGTGACCCTATCGGCTGATGTTTTCAATATCTACTCTAGTGAGAGGGTTCCTCTGGTAGGGGATACAATAAAAATATTCCCTTTGTTTTCCCGTTGTGCTGCAGATACAATAGGTGCAACAATTTGTTGATCAGGTGTAGCAGGGACAATTGTGTGTTGAGCAGGTGTAACAGGGACAACCATTGGTTGTGACTCTATTGGTTGTTCAGATGTTGAAGCCCTTGATTGGCTTCGAGTTTGTACCATTGAAGTACTTACTGGAGGAGGTTTCTTAGTGGCTTGTTTAGGCATGTTGCACTATTGGCCCTCCTTCTAGCGCCATTTGTTGATGCCTCGGTTGTGCAGGTTAGATGCAAAAGGTGCTTGAATGTTCCAAGACACTCAACAGAGGAAGAAAACCCAAGTTGAAAGGCTTCGAAAAACCCTGCGCAAGGGAAGTTCTATCCCCAACCTGTTTGGTGTGGTGATCCCCCATGGATATTAGGCCTCCGCTTGCACTCTAAGAGTATATGATTTGACCTATAAGATCAGTTTTCCATTCAAGGAAAACCAAGGTGTAGAAATGGTAATGCAAACCTAACCTAACCTATTTTAGAAAAGGGAAACTAGTCTAAGTCAATCCTATTCTAAAATGAAAGCTTGTTTATGTGCAGATTGGTCTTGAGATGTGATTAAACAAGTAATTGAACAACTTCAACAGAAATGTCTTTAGTTGTATTACTTATCAACTTAAATTATTATCAGTTAATGAAAATCAAATGACAATCTTTCAAGTATTCAGGCTCATTCAAGATCCAATCTGTAATCACTCTGCTAATTTAAAAATTAACAGTGATTATATAAGTTTATATGCACCGAATCATTTGCAGAAATAAAACATGAAATTACTTGTATTGAAAAAACTCAATAAAGCACTTAGAAACATGAACCAGTCATATAGAGAAATCAATACAACAGATTCATATGTTAGCAAATGTTTAGAAAAAGATCAAATACATATTAGATGACAATTTGAAGCATAAATCAAAGATTCTCAAATAAATTTGAGGAATAACAAAAGATAGATTAAAAGATAACTTTACTGTATGAAGAGGTCTTGTACATAAATTACAAAAAGCTCTGCTTAATAGAGTATCCCCAGTCTAGTCTTCTGCCGACTTACAACTCCAAAATTACCCACCCCTAACTACGAGAGGTATCCTTCTTTAAATAATTACAACAGAGTCCCAAAAATGGAAATCCCTAGAAAACATAGATTACAAAATCGGATCAAAACTATAGATCCAAGAAATCTTGCCATTTCTCATATATGTCTAACAACTCATCTATATTTGAGAAACTGACAGATTCTAAAGCTAACTGAACATTGCACACATTATTCTCCATGTCATGTTTCTCCAACTTGTGCCAAGTGCGAAGATACATACGAATCTTGCCTTCCATGACGACTATTTCTCTAACCAAGTCATCCACATCCTGAATGTTGACTTGTTCAAGATCCTGAATCCTCTATGCAAACTCCTCACGCCTGCTCTCGAGCTCTTCAAGTCTGCATTTTGGCGGCATAGCTTCTAGGATAGGGTTCATTAATGGTAAGCCTAGAACATGCATAATGTTGTCAACTGCATACCATCGCCTGGTGTAGATATCCTTTGATTTATTGATAGTCTCTTCAGTTGTTTCATTATAATCAAGACAAGTATTTAGAGAGGCTTTGACCTTCTTTGTTGGTTGTGGAGCTAGATCTTCTAGTCTCATAGATGATATTGTATCAACCGTGTTTGTACCCTAGTTTTATATGATATGTAGGTGGACTGTATAGTCACCCCAGCGGGGGGGTGTGGGGGACATCTTGGAAAAATTAATGAAATTTCCCCTGATTTCATCCAAAGCAATGTATACTTTCTCCAAAAGCTTATGATGATCCTGATTCACCTTGAGGGCCAGATTCTTAAAATCACAGGGTGTAAACTTGAGAAAACTTGAGGAGGTTGCACTTGTAGTTGCATCCTCAACCTGCTTTTCCAAGGAAGCTATTTTTTCAACATCAATGGAATGTTGAGATTGTGAGAGACTGAGTTCAGTGAGAAGAGTGGCATTCTGGTGCTCTAGGTCTTGCAACTTACTAGCCCAATTTTTCCTGAGGTCAGCCACATCAGTAGAATGTTGTTTTTTAGCTTCGGCCAATAACTCTTTTAGGTTTTTGATCTCTTCATCTCTAAGGTAAACTTCCCTATCCAAACCCTGGACCGAATCCCAATTAGCATTGGCAAAGGTTCCTAAGGCTGCTGCTGCTTCAATTGCTTCAATTCTTGGATTATTGGTCCTGGGAGCCCATATTACTTGAACTGGTTCAGGTGCTTCCAAACCATCTTGACCTTGACCTCTTTTCCTAGTCTTTCTTATCATTGTCTTATCATCCTTGCTATAGAAGTAATTCCAAATGGGAACTACATCATCATCTATGTATTCAACCATTGACTGCGTGCAAGTAGAAGTAACACTAACTGTTGAGATTAGTTGAGGTGTTTGGGTAATAACAGGGGTAGGAATAGGTATGGTGACTTGAGTAGTAACTGAAGATGTAGTGATAGATTGAGGAACTGACAAAGCTGGATCTAGGGAAGGGATTGAGACAAAGGCTTTAGATAATGGAACCTGAGTATCAACATTAGCTTCTGGAAGTGGAAGTTGACTATGAACTTTAGTGGGTGAAGATGGTGAGGAAATATTAGAAGATACATCAGTAGTGGTTGTTGATAAATTGACTATGGGTGACTGCAGAGGGACAGCCGAAGGCTAGACTTCTACAGCAATAGACAATGGAATTGATAAAGGGACTGAGTGTTTGGGTGATGGGATAGTAGTGTCATTGAGGGTGTTGAACATGTGTGATAAGGAGAATGGAAGTGTTCCCCCTAAAGGCACAGTAGAGGCTGGTTGGACAGATGGCAGCGTAAATGATGATGATGCAATACTGGGAGCAGCAGTAAACTCTAACACTGATTTCTCAGGGAAGGACTGATCCATATCAATACTATCCAACAATTCAGTGACAATCTTGGGATCTTCAGTGACTTCTTCTGTTACTTGTACCATACGAGGTGGGACCACTTCTTCATCACAGTCTATTATGTCAACTATAGAAACCTGTGAGGAAGAAGGCAAGACTTTCTGCCTCTTAGCAGGGCTATCCTGAGTTATGACCAGATCATCATCTTCTTGAGTTTCTTCAGTAGAGATTTGAGCATTTGATGCAATTGGTCGCTGAATGTCGACTGTAGGATTTGGAGGTTCTAACAATTGAGTCTTTAACATCGATGTCAATTGTACCATCTGCTGATGGGATTCATGAGCTGACTGTAGCATCATTTTAGCTTCTTCACTAGCTTTCTCTTGAGAGGGTTCCCCTAGAGGAGCTTTACCTTTGTTTCCCTCAGGGAATGTAATCATGAGAGGAGTATTGGAATTTTGAGTTTCTTTCTCTTCTTTGTCTCTTCTTGCTTGTTCAATGATATTTAGCTGCATGGCCCTATAACTCAGAAATCCAACCTTAAGTTTATTCTGGTACTTTAAAATGTCCCGCTGTTCTTGTAAGTCTTTTGCCCTAGCTAAAACCTATGAGAATGTGTCCACTCCTTGGTATATGAAGTCATCTGGAACTAACTCATGTGCATAATCTATTTTCATATGTACTTGCTTGAGGTGTGCATCTAGGAACTTCTTGGGGTCATGCTTCCTTTTCGGGGCAGTACCTAATCTCAAGGCAGCTATCTGGTCACCTAGAATTGCAGCCCAAGTTGAAGTTGGGATAACCAGCTGACCAATATTGAGAGAAAACTTAGGCCAACCTTTCTTCCTGGGACCTGTGAGTTTCTTATACATGCCATCAGTGACAGTTTGAAAAGAAACTTCCTGTATTACCATCCTATCTGGGACAATCTTGGGAAGCAGGTGCACTGTGTCACTTCCCCAAATCCTGATGTATGAAAAATACTCACCTACATACCAATCACCCATGGTGTTGATGAAAGTCTTAGCATCTTCTGAGAATGCAAGTGGCTGTTGCCTGAAGATCTTGAAATAGATGGTGCCCATGAAGTGGTCACAAATGTCATATAACAAAGGTGAAAAATTCTCTTCCCACTGTGTTGAATGATAAATGTGTACAGGAGGGTCTGAAGGGGTCCAATTCCAACCCAAGTTAGGGTACTGGAACTCTAAGCAAAAAACATCAAGGACATATGCAGATAGAAAAAAGGGTGGTTTTTTATGAGCTGGAGCCTTTTGATATTCATGAATGGCATTCTTTTAATTCAGCCGACAGGATAGAGGCCCATGGGAAAGACTCACCTGTGACTAGCACATGATATGCTATAGGTGCCCATTCTTCTTTGAAAAGAGAACAATTCGGTAGACCAAAAATCCTACAGAGCATTGCTACCAGTAAAGAGTAGGGTTCCTTAAACCAGATGATGGGATAGAGGTTATCAGCCTTAGGCACAAAGGTGTTCGGCTTAAGCATCCATGACCTAATCATCTTGTTAAAGTTAAACCGGGTTTTGGACGACTATATAAAATTGGGGGAGAGGGTATGCACATGAGGTTTAAGAGAAAAAGCTCGGACAAAGACCTCCAGGCGAAAATGTGTTAATTGGCACCCCGTGCTATCATTAAAACAACGGTCTTTAACACTGGCATTCTCAATTATCCATTTTACAGCATCCGTGTAAGGCAGGATAGCAGGGCGCGCAGCAATAGCATGAATTTGGGAGGCCCTAATTCTCTCGTACACTGGTCTATCGTTCTCAATATGAGAAAGGTCGTCATTATAAAAAATGGCATATATTTTCGACCAATCTATCTGGTATGTCTTAGTGACTCGCTCACTGATGTCGGAGAGCAAACCAAAATTAGGGTCTTTGACCAGGGGATCTCTCAGTGGCGTTTTAGAACGTGTACCTTTCGACATGGCGAAAGAGCTTGCAATTTTTGATAAATAAGTAAATCAAAATCGAAATCAATCCAAAAATAGCAAAGTTGCAGACTGGTAGTATAAGGATGACAATGAGCTTACCTGAAATAGCAAACAAAACGAAAAAATGGCACCTGCTACGCAATCCATGGTAAAAACAACAGTGCGACGGAGTAATTCTTCAAAAGTAAAATGGTAAAAATAAAATAGGAAAAACCCGATTTATTGAATTCACCGGATTAAAGATAACCGTGAGATCAAAATGAATGAACGGTCGAGATTAATTGAAGTGGGATGCAGGGTTGCACGAAAGTTTTATTCACAAAATTTATTAAGGTATCCCGAAAGCCACAACCCAACAATTGCGGGTTGCGGGTTGCGGGGTCGCACAAACGGAAAAAGCGGAAAAGGATTCCCGAAGGCCGAAAGCCGCAATTGCGGGTTTCGGGTTTTGGGAATGACCACAATCGAAAAATGAGAAACGTGTTCCCGAAAACCGCAACCCAACACTTGCGGGCTGCGGGTTTCGGGAATAACACACTCGTAAAATGAAAACAACTTCCCGAAAACCACAACCCGACAATTGTGGGTTGTGGGTTTCGGGAACTCGCAACAAAATAAATAAAAAGGCAGAGCCCGAAAGCCGAAAGCCGCAATTGCGGGTTTTCAGGTTTCGAGTTTCAGGATGATAATTTCCCAAAATTATTACAAGACGAACCTGCAACCCACAACCGTCGGGTTACGGGTTTCGGGTTGACCAAAATCTAGAACTACAAAACAAACACCCCGCAACCCGAAATTGTCGATTTGCGGGTTTCGAGTTTCGGGACTCCTAACTGTCGGGTTTCGGGTTGATTGAAGAAAAGGGTAAAATACTCAAAATTTGAGAATTTTGACAAACTAGATAGTTAGAGATCATCCGAAAAGAGGGAAACACGCAACACAAAAGTATGGGTGAGAGATCTAAACAAGTGAAAACCCAAATTCTCATATTTATAGAGTATACTCACCAAATACCTTTGTGTTTTATTCAAAATGGGGTTCTCGTGCTTCAGCTAAGCACGGGATCTGTTGTGGCCACAACAAGGCATTCAGAATTTATATCCTACATACAAAGGTCATAGCCTATGTCGCTTCAGCTTCTGTGAAGGATGTTTTAACTCAACCTGAAATTGATGGCAAGGGAGCCAAGTGGATAGGTAAGCTGATTGAATTTGATATAGAAGTGAAGCCCACTAGGCTAGTAAAGGGTCAAGGCTTAGCCAAGATTATGGCTGAAAAAAATTGCGAGCTATTAGACATGAATTTCATTGGAATAAGTTCAGCAAGTTCGCAGACAGAAGTAGCAGCAGTAGAGCAACATAATAGTCAGTAGGTGGCTGAGAATTTGTTTTCATGCGAGTGGTATTCAGGTATTATTCATTTTCTACAAAATTTAGAAGTTCCTCCTGGACTTAGCACAACCCAAGCACGATATCTTAAGCTTAAATCTATTAAATTTTGCATAAGTAACAATCTGCTGTATTGGAAAGATCCTACTGGTGTTCTGCTAAGGTGTCTAGATCAAGAAGAGTCAGTTCAAGTCATGCATCACTTCGATTCAAGCATATGTGGAGGCCATCACTACTGGAAAACTACACTTCATGAGATTCTAAGGGTTGGATACTATTGGCCTGTTCTTTTCTCTGACGTGTACACTTTTGCAAAATCTTGTGACAAATGCTAAAGATTCACAGGAAAACAACAGCTAAAATCCTTGCACCTGAAACCTATCGTGGTTAATGGTCCCTTCCAGCAATGTGGCCTTGATTTTATAGGTGAGATTAACCCTTCATCCAGTGGTCAACATAGATGGATCCTAGTAGCCACTGATTATTTTACCAAGTGGATAGAGGCAATTCCCACAAGGAAAGCTAATCATCAGGTTATCATGAAATTTCTCTATGAAAACATCCTTATCAGATTTGGTTGCCCAAAAAGGCTGGTAACTGATAATGCACCAACTTTTAAGGATAAAACATTAGTTCACATGTGTGAGTCAATGGGCATTCAATTGGTACACTCTACTCCCTACTACCCTTAGGGCAATGGCCTCGCCGAGTCATCCAATAAAAGTCTAATCAAAATCATTAGAAAGTTATTGGAAGAAAATCATAAGAGTTGGGATTCCAAACTAAAGTTTGCTCTTTGGGATGACAGAGTGACAAATAAAAAAATCCATAGGGACTTCCCCCTTTAGATTGGTTTATGGTACTGATGCCATTTTACTAGTTCAGCTAATCCTGCCAATAACTAAGTTTTTTCAGGAGGAATAGGATGAACCAAATGACATGGTGAGAAGAATGCTCGACTTGGTTGAATTGTAGAAGACTAGAGAACAGTTGGTGGAAACATTAGAAGTTCATCAGGAGAGGATAAAAAATACTTTTGACAATAAGGCAAAGGTGGAAAGTTTTTAGGTTGGAGACTGGGTGCTAAAATGGGATGCCCCAAGGTAGGACAAGGGCATGCATGGAAAATTTGATTCTCTATGGACAGGTCCTTTTGTGATAACTCAAGTACAACAGAACAACACTTTCAAACTGCAAAGTCTGGAAGGTGAAGAAATTTTTGGTGGCCCAGTCAATGGGCGATTTCTGAAACTCTACTTCATCTAAGGCTTCAAAACCTGGTCATTGTAAATATCATTTTTGTTTTCAGTTTATTTTTTTGCAAAATAACTCCATGCCCAATGGAACACTAGAAGATAGGTTTAGATTTTTGTTTTATAGGAAAGGCATTTGATCTGTGGTTCTTGGAACCTCATAGGGAGGTTTCCATCCCCGAGTAGGAGCCAAATGTTATCTCCTCAAATAAACATAGACTAGTTGTTTGTTTCTAGGTGATAGGAAGTCTTTCAAATTTTCATTTTCATATACATTTGAGGTTCTTTTTCAAGAGTTTGAAGTATGTAATAAAGTTTGAAATAATAGTTGATGTTGCTTTTTCTCCAAAAAGAATTTTCAGGTTTCGGTAGCTTAGGCGGACATGGCAATTGTTCATTAGCTACCGAAAACCCAACTTTCGGCAGCTTACAGCGTAGAGGAAAAATTACTCAAAGCTACCGAAAGGGAAGGCACGTGTCATGTATCGTAGAACAGTTTTTCGGTGGCTTAGGCAAACATGGAAATTGTTCATTAGCTACCAAAAATCCATTTTTCGGCAGCTTACAATATAAACATAGGACTCTTCTAGTTACCGAAAAGAGAGGCAAGTTTCAAACATCTAAAAGTCATCTCGGTGGCTTAGGTGAACATGCTGAATTGTTCATTAGCCACCGAAAGCAAAGCTTTCGGTAGCTAACAAAATTAAAACCCAGCCTTTCTAAGTACTGAAACTACAGAATAACGCAGAAGGTTGCTTTTTGCACAAAACCTGACTTTTGTTGATCCAAACACTTCAAGGACGGTTTCTAATGATGGATAAAAATTTAAAGGCATCATGATCAAAATTTTGTTCCAGATTGAAAGGTGCCAGCAAGGTGAGAAGAGGAATATTCTTGTCCATTTTGGGAAAAAGATGGCCTGTCAAATCTCCAGGTGGCAGTTTCAACCTTACTCATCAGCCTTTGAAGGCTCGTTACAATTGTCGAAGATATGAGGACTAGCAAGATGGCGGTTACCCTTTGAATGTAGGACTCTTTCATACTTTTTAGAAAGCTATTTTAACTAGCTATTTTTAGCAGATTCGATCCAATTTTTCAGGATCTTGAACGTTTTTGTAAAGGCTATAAATCCCATGACTTATGTAGAACAAGGGTTCAATTTTGGAGACTTTTTCATACATTGTAAACTCAAGCTTCTCATTTTCATAATAGTAACACAAGCTTCTTTTGCATTATTTGTTCAGACTTTCATTTTCCTAGTTGTTCCTTACTTGCACCTGAATATTGAATTCATGTTAATTCTGTTTGTCTGATGATTGATGTTTGTCAGCTTGTCAATTCATCCATAAATTGAAATCTGAAAGTATCTTCCTTATTTTATTTGGCCATTCCTATACATGTTGTGTATATGTTTCTGCTGGTAAAATAAGCATTCTTTGTACTTTCATTTATCTATAACTTTTTGAGCAGTGATAGTTTAAAGCCTTGTCGATACTTGTTGTGTTCATGCATGTCTTGAGGGAGTGAGGTTTGATTTAAGTCATCCGACTTGATCCATTTTGAGTAAATTATTGAGAATAAGATTAAGTTACCAGGCTCTTTCAACTGCAACCTAGAAATACTCCTGGAGAGCTAACACGCTCTTCAAGTCGATCTTCGTGAAGTACTTTGCTCCACTCAAGCAATCCATCAAGTCATCCATCCTCGGCAATGGATATCGGTACTTGATCGTGATCTTGTTGATAGCTCTGGAGTCTATACACATTCTCCATTCTCCACCCTTCTTCGGTGCTAATACTGCTGGTACCATGCATGGACTTAGACTTTCTATGATCAATCCCCTGTCCAACAACTCTTGGACCCGTCGATTAAGCTCTTGACCCTTTGTCGAACTCATTCTATGGGGTGCCTTATTTGGCAGACTCGACCCTGGAATCAAGTCGATCTGATGGGATATGCTTCTCATCGGTGGAAATCTCATTGGTGCTTTGTCAACTACAATGATCCCAAACCCGTCAAGCATCTTTTCGACTTCGACCGAAATCTTCTCCATTATCAAACTTTTGACACATGACCCTTTTGGAATGATGGTGAAACATCCTGACTACTTTTCCTCTTCCGTGAGGAATTCCTTGGCTGAACACATAAGCACTCGCTTCTCCCAAAAGTTTCTCTCACCCTGCTTATAGTCGGCTCGATCCTCCTACATTGGCTTTAGTGTCCTCCACATACTATTTTTCCACACTGTGACTGTGTTGGCTCGACCATCATAGATCATCTTCTGATCATATTGCCATGGTCTCCCTAACAAAAGATGACATGCGTCCATTGGGATTACGTCTCACAGTACATTGTCTTCAAGCTTCTCAACCTTGAAGTTAATTAGGCACTGTTTGGTCAACTTCACATGGTGTCCTTTCTGCAACCACGAGATGTTGTAGGGGTGTGGGTGTTCCCGAAATTTCAACCCCTCTTTGTCGATGAACTCTATCGACACAATATTCTCCATACTGCCACCATCAACTATGGTCTTGCAATACCACTCACCTATCCGCACTTTGGTTCCAAAGATAGCCTTTCGTTGTGCCGACTCTTTCTCGCCGCGTCGGTCGTCCAACATATTCCTGGTCATCGTGGTGTGATTCTTTCCTTTCCCACCTTCACTGCTATCGGATGTCAACTCTGCCCTATCGTCGACTTTCTCATCCCTTCGACGTCTGGGTTTCGACTCCCTTGCAGCATGTAGGTTCTCTTGGCATTCATATGCCTTGTGTTCGACTCCTCGAAACTTGTAACAAACCACAGCTGGTCTGTCAGCTCCTTTTCTGTCGGATGGACCACTTCAACCATACGCACCTCCACCATGTGTCTCTCGACCATCGCATTGGTTTTCTTACGCTTTCTCCCTAGTCGATGTTCCTTCTGCACGTCGGTTGTCTTCGACGGCTTCTTTGCTTTATCCGCTACTTTGAACGTTCTGCTATGAATATTAAATATTGTATTAAATTAATCAGTAAATTATTAATTAGTTTAATTGAAGGGACGTAACCCTTCTTAAGAATGCTCAAACCTTATAAAAGGCGAGCTCTTGTAAAGCGTTAAGCATCTTATCAATTCAATAATATATCTTTTTATTCAATATGGATCTCGTGTCCTAGTTTTTCTATTGCATTTGGTATCAGAGCAGATTCGCTCCTGCACTTTGAGCTCGGACTCGGCTCATCAACTCCTCCAGTGAGCTTGGATTCAGCTCCTCCAGAGCGACGTTCTGGTCTGGCCTTTGGCCAAAAAACTCAGACTTTGTCTGATCACTTTCAAGGTTTCTTTGAGATTCCTTGGTCTTTGACCATAACTCCATACTACCTGCACGCTTCGCCATTTTCGCTCCTCTCCTGATCACTCCCACCTCCCACGTCGCCACCTCCCACGCTGCTACTCCTTGCTCCTTCCTTGTTCCGGCCATCCACACAGCTGCACACCTCCACCCACTTTCACGCACCTGCTAACCCTGCCATCGTGCCCTCCCAGTGCATCCTTCCACTGCGTCATCTATTTATCCCAGCCAGCTCACGCTCAAGCTCCTCCGCCACCTCACACTCCTTTGCCAGCTCCTCCACCCACCTCACGCTCAGGAATCCTCCGCCCAGCTCCTCTCGTCCACTGCGCTCCCCTCCATCACGCATCCATCTCCCTTCCACGCTCCATCCCTGTCGGTTGTTCCATCGCTTACTTTCTGTCTTCGCCTCCAACGCCATCGCTCCTGCATCTGCCAACCACTTCCCCGTCAATCCATCGCCCTTCCATTCTTTCACACCCATCCTCCACTGCGTTCCACCTGTACTATGCATCCTCCCGCCATCCTCCAAGTCGCCCTCCACTTCCATGTCCACCCTCCACTCTCTCAACCATCCTCCTCCAAGACTCCGCCTCCAAGACTTCGCCTCCCAATAAACACAAACCCTAACAAATTTTCAAAATAAATATTATACATTATAATATTATTATATTGTTTAAATATTTTAATTTTTGGAAAACATATATATATATTAAACTATATATATGGTTTATGAAAGCATTAATAATAATATTATTAATTAAATCATTAATAATTATTATTATTTTATTAAAATAATAATTATTTTTGAAAAAAAAGAGATAAGAAGTATTGAAGAAGACAAAATCGAGAAAAAGACAAAGAAGACAAAACGAAGAAAAAAGACAAGAAGTGAAGATCTAGCAAAGACTATCCATTATTGGATAAGTCAAGTCAAAGAAAGACGACCAAGTTTAAGAAAGACTCATCAAAGAAATCAAAGAAGATCATTCCACCATCGAAGAAGTCAGAAACCATGGAAGCCGATTTGGGAGAAAAATTAGAAGCCACGTTAAAACGTTATCGAAAAGAAAATGAAGAATTGCGCGACATAAATAATAGTTCAGAAATAAGAATGGAATTACAAGAAATGTACAATGAAATAAAAATCTCTGACCAAGAAAGGCGTATAGAAAAATTGTATGCGCAAATTGATGAATTAAAAGCTGAAAATAAATTCAATCATAGGTTAGGAAATCAAGATATAAAGAAGGAAATAAATAATTACGAAGCAGAAATAATACGCTTGAACAAAATTGTTAGCGACAAAGATGAAGAACTAATGCAGTTGCGACATAAATTAGAAAGTCAAGAATCAGAGGTCGGCCAGTGTCAACAACAGATAAAAGTTCTTCAACAACAAAATGACGACTCTAAAAAGACACATAAGTTAGAGATCGCGAAGAGTAATAAAGCATTATCCAACAATGCTGAAGAAATTTTTAGACTAAGAAATCATAACAAGATACTAGTCACAAAAATTAAGAAGTTGAAAAATAGCTGGAAGATAGAACAATCTATGGACGACATTGAAGGGAAACTTCTAGACAAGCAGGAAGAAAATAATTGTATTAGAAGTCATAATGAAGATCTTAAGGAACAACTTAAGACATCTGAAGATGACAGAAAATCGCAAGTCGAATTGATTAAGAAGTTTCAAAATGATAATAGGCAGTTAGAAAACAAGTTGGAAAAGATACATAACAAAAACTTAAATCCTCAAGAGACGAAAATCCAACTTCCAACTCAGATCAATGCTCTAAAGGAGACATTCGTAAACGAAAATGACATCGCGAAAGTTCCCTATCGACACCCCAACCATAAAAACCGATATTTGAAAAAGTGGAAAATGTCGAAAGATAATAGTACTAATGTGATCAAATCTCCTGACGACACATCAGTAGGGAATCCCATCAGTCCACAACAAATCAATTTGGGATGGATTGATCCATCGACATATCAGAAGTTATGTTCGACTCTTAGCAATTCGTATCGACATGTTTCGTCATCTACGACACCACATAAAATGATGCAGAAACATTATAAGGCTTTGAGGACAAAGCCTTTCTAAGAGAGTGGCAATGCTACGAATATAAAATAAGATAATAATTAAATAATTAATAATTAGGTTAACTAAAGTTAGGTTATGAAATGAGGCATCTCCTCGACATCAAATGCCCGAGCCATATTTAAAGCAGGGCCATCATTGTAACATATTATCTTTTATATCATCAATCAAATATATTATTCTTATCTTATTATCCAATATGAGAGTCAGATTCAACTATTAACTTAGTGAACGAATACGTTCACTGCACTTTCACGGAAACAGTCTTCTCACCTCGACCAGTCATCCTGCCTCTGGTCGATGCGTATTTCCTTGACAGTTTCTCTTCTACCTTCAGAGCTAACTGGTAGGCTTCACCGACCACTCTGAATCTTGACAGGATCAACTCGTCCTATATAGCATACTTCAAGCCATTCACGTATCTAGTGAAATCTTCTTCGCCTTTGTCGGTCTGCCCCGACCTTATCAACAATCTATAGAACTCTTCCATGTACTCCTTCACGACCATCTCTTTTTGTCGAAAGTTCTGTAACTTCCTAAGCAAGGAAATCACATAGTCACCTGGCAAGAAATTCCCTTTCAACTTGGCGACCATCCTGTCCCAAGACTTGATTTTCTCCTTTCCTTTCTTGACTCTGTCATCCTGTACATTGTCTCACCACATGGAGGCATGACCCTGCAACCTCAGACATGCAATCTTAACTAGTTTTGGATCCTCAATCTGCTCTATGTACTCGAAGTATTTCTCCATTTCTTTGAACTAGTTGATCAAGTATTGCGGATCCAAACTTCCTGAGTAGGTATGCAAATCTATCTTTGTCTGACCTCTCATCTCTGACAGTAGATTGATCAGTTTGTCTTCTGGTTATTCTCCTGTTGCTTCACGTGCTTCCACCTCTTCGACCTCCTCGTCGCTATGGTCTAACGCATCAGGAATGCATCCACGCCTTTGGATTTCTTTGATCGTTGCGACTTCATTAGTCAAACTTCACATTGTTCGCATGCATTCTTCGAACATATCACGATCAACTGGGAATGAAGAGCTATGCTCTCTTCGTCCAATTCCTCGGACATTAACGCCTCTGTGAGCCATTTTCAACCTCAGCTGAAACTCCCACTCGTCCAATCACAATCGGACTTTTAAAGGTCATGCACAACTCTATCCAACCACAATTGGAGCTGTAAACACACTCGCAGTCTTCTCCTATCCACAAGATACTGCTTTCTCTGATACCACTTGACGCAAAGCAAGTTGGTATCACCACCTTTCTGCTCACAGGATTCTCTTCCCGCTCTGATACCACTTAACGCAAGGTTAGTCGACAAGGGTTCTTGCTTAACGATTACACACAACACACACGTTCACATGAACTGGATGTAAACAGGATGCCAGAAGTTGGCTTCTATTACTTCAATCGAATAAGGTTACAATGCGAAATGCAAGGAATGTAAACAACTAACTATGTCGGCCTTATCCTATTACAGTGTACAAAAGTAACTGTGTGCTCTCTCAGTGTGTCGTTCTTCACCCTCCCCTGGTTCGCTGCGGAACTCTGAGCTATGGCTTTGATATCTCTCTCTGTGCTCGATAGATGTGTGACTATTATCTCCAATCTACAAATCCACTTCTGAACTCTACTCTCGATCCTCTACTGATCGAACTACCCCTTCGTTTGTGTCTCGTACTGGTCTTGAACCCACTGCTACTCTTCCCGAGACACACTTCCTCTTTCCGCCGATCTTCCCTGATCCTGCAGACCTACAATTGTCAGCGCCGCTGCCTTGCTACACAACCTCCACCTTTGGCGACACCTGGTGTGTCTTCAACCACCTTCAACAACTGCTCATAACTTCCTTAGTAGCCCCAAACGGCTACCAAGTACTCTTCTTGACTTTCTGCACGTCCTTCTGACTCCCTGATAGTTATCGATCCCATCACCGCTTCGACCATACTGCCTTCCATCAGCCTTCAACATATCTGTCAGCTTTACTCTACTTGTGCGACTACCAGTCTGCCCCTTCCTCCTCGCTTGGCTTTCGCCTCAAACCTATCGATGTCGCGGTTTGACAACCTGTCGACCCTCGATGTCTCCGCTGCAAATCTATTGTCTTTCGACCTTAAACATGTCGACTCTCAACTTACTTCTCCTGTTGACATACCTCAACAACTTCCTGCTTGACTCATTGACTTCGACAACCAATATTCACTTCCGCACCAATGGTCTTCGGCACTCCTCTGGTCGGTTGCTTAAGTCGATCATCTTCGACTATTCTTCCTAGGCCCCGATGCTCCTGCATCAAATGTTGATTGATCTTGTCATTGTGGATTCACTATGAATTTCTCACACAATAGTACATAACTCTTCATTGTCATCCATTTACAATATCTTTTGGACCTCACTATATGGATTAATAGACTTTCACACCTAAGTTATCCTGATATGGTTCATACCATATGTTACACCAGATGAAATTTAATCCCCTACTCTATTGCATCCTCGAGCCTTGCATGGATTTTACCATAACAATACGAGGCATGGTTTCTCTTAGTGTAGGTTGTTGAAGCACAACAATTGAGAGCTTATTTCCAATTGTCCTCAAGGGAGGGGTTCCTTCGAACCTTGATGGTGTGCAAAAGAATCATTGTGCTTATGGTACACTGCATATTGAATAAGGACAACTCACTAGAACATGCCAACAATAGTTATATCACATCGTTTAATGATACTCTCTACATCATATCATGTCTATACCCCATATAGACTAGACAAACTCCCATGAAAGTATAAGAACAAAATTATTAAATGTGCCAGTAAATATTATTTTAGGAAATGTGTGTTGGCACTAGCTAAAAACCTTGAATCAAACCTTGTATTGGAGAAGGAAGAATAAAACCTTGACTAAGAGAATCCTCCAAAAAAAAGGAAAAACAGTGAGAGCCCTCCCAACCCAAAACTCAACAAATAGTAAAACAATGATTGAACTTTTAAGGGCCTTAAAGTGGAGGGTCAAGAAGATATCCTTGATAGAAAATGCATAAACTATAGATGAAGAGAGGCCAAAAACCTGAAACCTACTATCTAGTTAATCTAGGTAGTGTTAAGAATAGTTATTTTGCTCATGGTTAGGATCTTTTTGTTGCTACTATTCATGTAGTTCAATCTAGTTTCTATAGTTCAATAAGTGTCTTTTTCATGGGTTTTTGACATTATTGATTATTTTGATGGTCTTGGTAGGGGTCCAACGAACCATCTCTTCATCAAAGGGTAAATATAAGAATTCAATGATAACCCCTATTATTGGTAACTAGGAATTGCAATATGTATTCATCCATCGTAGTGTAATGTTGCTATCTTGAATAAAGAACTTGATAACCAAGGGGTTCCTAATGCTCAGCCTAATTAGTTACATGATTCCCTTAGTTGTGTTGATTAATTCTACCAGCTCTTCTCCATTGTCCCTTTACTTCACCCATAACAGAGCCAAGGCCTAACTCTATCCATATTCGACTCTTTTTGGGAATTGATATGAATCTTGTACTTGTCTTAGATTGTGAATAAGATTGTTGCCAAAGTATGCACACAAATCTTCAAGTGAATCATACAATCAAATGCCATGTTTCTAATGTACAACACCTCAAGTGGAGTTTCCAAATGTTGACTCAGATTCTTGTCAATCACAATCAATTGTGGAGTTTCCAAATGTTGACTCAGAGTCTTGTCAATCACAATCAATTGTGAAGTCTCACAATTAAATAATATCAAGACTAACCTCGTTAATCGTGAGACCTAGTATTTGTCGATACCATTCAACCATTATATGTGTCCTCCTAATTTGAATTTAGAATTGATATAACATGTGCATGACTTACACATATAACAACTTGGGCAATGGCATGCCAATATGGTCTTTATCAACACTTCTTATTGTAACTTCATTGATCATAGTTGTTGTTTCATGAAAATTGTATAGTATACAATATGATCAAGCACGTGTGATTGTGTTGATACTCAAATAACTTGTTGTCATGGCTCAAGAAGTTTTTTTCATGTGAATAACTAACAAACATCTAGATAAAAACCTGTAGCCAAACAAGTCAACCATAGGTAAAATGAATGAAGCACAATAGAACTTGTATATTATTAAAATGGTATTGGGTAACATGCATCACCAAGAAATGTAAAGTGGTAGAAAAGCATCACAAAAAGGGTTCATTGGCTAACAATATAAATATTTTATCAAAATAATAAGGTTTCAAAAAGACAAGGCATGCAAAGGTACATTGAATGGGAAAAGGTATATTGAATGGGAAGTTTACCACAATGCATAATATATTCTTGGAAGAGAATCAATTAGTCTACTAGGCTAGCTCCATGCATGAAGGAAACCTTAAACTTGGGCATTTGTTTGCGTTGATTGCTTAGGATGATTTGGTTGATACAATGGGCCAATCTTAGACTTTTAAGAGTAAAGCGCAAGGCTGCATGTATGGATTGTTTTGTGCAAATTTTGGCACTTTGAATAATGACTCAAAAATGGTTTGAAGCCCTTTCCCATTTCCTTGATGATCAAAGCAATTTCCTCAATATATTTTAGCATCATTAATAGCCTAGATTTAGCATCTATGTGCTACCAAAAAAAATGGAAAAGAAACTCTCTTTGATGTGAAAGATTGGTTCAAAAGGAAGCTGCATATTTTGTTTGAAGGTGGACTCTATTTTCCTTTTCTTTTACACATTTTGCATTAGTTCAAAGGGGCATCTTTTGAGTAAAATTTGCATGTGAAATACATAAACTAGTTTCCATGGGTGACAAAACCAAGGAAGATTCAAGCATTCAATTGTCAATAGTGATAACAGTAATTTGTGCAGGGATGTGTCTACACATATTTAACTATCTTACTAAAGATTGGTGAGATCTTACGTCAGAAATGAAGTAATTAACACAAGTTATTTCGAAATCTAAAGTCATTCATCATTTAAGATAAGCAACCTTTAGATTTACAGCCATTTAACAGTTTAAATCATACAGATAAGCAATGTCTAAACATCATAATGGCAGAAACTTGAATTACTTCATATTGAAACAAGGAAGAAGTACAACTTTACCAATAAGCTTGATGTGAACCCTTCCTCCATTCTCATGAGCTTCCCTTCCTTCACCCTTGCTTTTGAAGACTTGAAGCTCTTCTTCCTCCTCCAGAATCTCCTCAGCATGCCTTTGCTTTTTTTATCACCCTTTACCATGCCTCCCATGCCATTCTTATATAGCATTGGGAAAGGAGCCTTAGGCCTTTCTAGTGGATGTGGGATTAGTCACTTTTCTCAATTTTGATTATTTTCCAGTGAAAACCCACTTCTAAATAGTTTTTAGGCCCTTTTGCACCATTTAGAATTATTTAATCACAATTAATGCATATTAATGCATGTCTCAGAGAGGATTTGTCTCTGGACGAAACTATGTTATGACTTCCTGCTGCAAGTGCATGGAAAAAATATGCATCTTCCTTCACATGGCGAGGGGTGCTATTTTGATTGTTAACAGATGCCCCCTAATGTGTGAGGTCCGAAGCAAAGCTAAGGGTCGAAATACATTATTGAAATTTGTGCTTTGCATACTGATACTCTTTGTACTCATACTCTTTGTACTGATGTGCTTTGTACTGATACGCTTTATCTTTCAAATCAAGGATGAGGGAAGGGAAACTCACGGATGCAGGATTTGAGGATCACACCTACATGGCAAACTTTAGCAATTTCTCAAATATATAATATCTTTTTGAGGCGGGCATACCCATGCTCAGCAGTAAACAAGCATGGCCACGAACAATACACAGTGGATCCATGTCAAAAGCAAATTTTATGAAATGTAAATGTGCACTTTGATGAGTGCGATGACAAAGTCTTTTTGGGCTTCTGACATGGCGTTCTAATCTTGCACAGCTCAGACAGTGCATCGATGAGTGATACAACTGTTTTTCCCAAGGTATTCAATACAAATTGACGATGGTACGAGTTTACATCATGTGAATAAGTGATTTGATGTCGAGCATAATAAAACACCATCTGATTACCGGTCATTGATGTATACCGTTAACAGATGCGAAGAGACCCATCGATAATGATGATGGACTCTAAGGTACCAAGTACAAACTAGCAAGTGTGAATAGATGTTCTGAAGTCGAACACTTGTAGAATCAAACAATCAGGGGTCATTGATGTATACCCACTGTCATTTGCGAGGAAACCTGGCACTAATGACTGCAAGATCCAAGGTACTCTCGGGTTTCTAGATCCATGTCCTAGATGATGATTTGATATCAATAGGAATAGATCCATCGGAAGGAGGGCATTGATGCATCCCAAATCAACTGATATGAAACAAAGATCAATAGTCTGATATAATTTGGTAGAACTGCAAGATCCAATACTGTATACTGACACAAGGAAGACCGACATGATTGGTAAGGAATATTTGACTAATGGCCGACTCATTTTAGACTTCCCTTGAACACATAACACGATGCATAATGGACACTTGGCAACATAGGACTTTGAGTAACCGACCTTAATGAAATCCACTAATGCTAGATGCATTAACGAAAGCTCCATTGGTGATGGGAAGGATAACCCATCGGTGGAGATCTGTTCAAAATACTGGTACAGTTTCCTAAGGCAAATGCAGATGGTGTACTGATTGCGGATACAATATTATGTGCCGTGTTCAAGGGTGACAAGGACTGACTGTTGCCGTTTTCTTCGAAGTTTAAAATATGAAGTGATTCAAGTCTCTCCCTTTTTGGATTTTTGTGTTTTCCAATTTTTTTTAACCTTTTTCATTTATTAGCTTGAAAAAAGAATAAAGTATGCTATGATACATTAGAGGAAACGAGTGTCTCAAGGGCATGCACCTAAATGTCAAGGGCATGGATCAGGCCAAGGCAAAGATCCATATTGCAAACAAGGGATGAACTAGTTGTGTACACTCTTGCAGATGTTTCCTCCATGGGTATGGGTCAAATATACATAAGCAATGGTTTATAGGCATCTTGTAATAGAAAGTGACTATACAGGAAAATAAGCAACATAAGCAATAAGCAACGAAGCAGTTTGCATGGATGTTCAAGTGGATATTTTAACGCAAGCTTATGTAAAATGACCAAAAAATGGGATCCCATTAGGATATGGTCATAAATGTATGAAAGAGAAATATGTGGTCTCAAACTCCAAGTCATGATGGGACTAATAGGGCTCCCGGGCCTATGAGAATAATGCAGCATGGGCACCAAAATGGCAATGGGGTGTTGATTAGGGTGTCCCATGTTCGGTAGGCTCTGCTGTCGGGATGGTGGAAAATACAGATATGAAGGGTTGACCCACCAATTTCCAATAGGTTCGACCTTATGGGAAGTTTGGGTTGCAAGAGGTTTAAATGCATCTTCACAAAGGGATGGCCTAAACCTATATACAAGTTTCCAAATATACCAGATAAGATCGAGGAACATGCAGATCATGCTCCTATACTTGGGTAGATTTAGATCAAGTATGCTCCCAGTGGCCCCACAAAGGATGATCTTAGGTGAGTACAACCGAATGTTTACTACTTCAGGGATATCTTTATTTGATGATAAAATGTAATCCAAGAAGTCATGTGAGCTGGGAGATCTCACAACCCAAATGGGCCAGGTAGCCGAATCATATTTCTCCATCAAGGGAAGATTTTGATCAGAATCTGCCGAAGCTGTTTGAGTCGTTGGGTTTGAAAATTCGACGACAGATAGAGGTGATCCAAATGTTTTCCAACATGGAAATGACATTACACAAGCTGAGGTCCCTTCATCTACTATGGTTAGATAGATGTTCTTACCATGAGTCGTTACTTTAATATGAAAAGCAACTTCGGGAAGGCTCCTACATATCGAATGGTCTATGTCTGATGTGATCAAAGTCTCATCGGATGGATCAACAACACAAATGGTAGACAATAGTTCCTTTCTTGGCGCAGAATGACATTGCAGTACCTCCAAGGCCGATATGGCACATGGTATTTGAGCTAGGTCCTCAAGAACATTACTATTATGAGCAACTCGCGTGTTAGGATTATGCATTGTTCTATGTAGAACACCTTTGGGGGGGTGTGGTACTAATTTTATGGCTAGTTTCTCAATGTAGAGATAACTATCTGGTTGTGATTCCGACTGATCTGGTGTACTAGGAGAGACATCATAAGAATCAAGTCTTGTTTGAATGTTCATCTCAGGATCACACATGAAGACATTGTCATTAGGATCAGTTCCCCTTTGCGGGGGGGTTGGCTGGTTTCCTCATGGCGGAGGTACCGGTGTCAAAATAGTGGGTTGTTGTTTCCCACTGCATTAAGCACAGTTGGTGCATCCCCCTTTCCAGAATTATCATTTTGCTTACTCTTATACTTCTTCTTCTTCTTTCCTCTAAGGTCTATCGATGAGACTGTGGGGATGTCAGAAGTGTTGGAGGGATTAGCAGGTTCCTGCATTGCCTGGCCAGCTGTGGGTTGCGATATCTGAATAGAAACTTGTCCCGAATGTGGGGTAATCTGTTCAAGACATCTGAAGGAATCCATCATACCATTGGAATGAGGTTCATGTGGCAGCCTAGCTGGATCAAACGCAGGTCTTGCAGGTTGGTTCCCAAAAGATTGGTTACTTTCTAGAACCTGACCACTCCATGGTAGAATGGGGTTAATGGTTGGATTGCCCCCTTGTGGGGTTAGGCCCAAAAAGGATTGGTTGCTTTCTAGAACCTGACCACTCCATTGATGTGGTTCTTGGGTGTGATAGTAATTCCAATGTGGGTTTCCTGTTTGCGGAGACTGACCCCAAGAAGTTTGGCAACTTCTTGAAACATGACCATTGGGTGGATTGCCTCCTTGCGGAGGTGGGGTCCAAGAAGATTGGTTATTTCCTAGATCCCAACCATACCATGGTGGTTGAACTTGTTATTGAAAATCATTCCAAGGTTGACTGTCTCCTTACAGAGGTGGAATCCAAAAAGGTTGGTGACTTTTTGAATGTTGCCCAGTCCATTGTGAACTAGGTTGCATGTATGGATTTCCCCCTTGCGGGGGTATGTTCCATTGAGATTGATGACTTGGTGGAACATTACCATTCCATTGCAGGTTGGGATTCATGAGTGGATTTCCCCCTTGAAGGGGTGGGGCCCAATTAGATTGGTTACTAGTTGGAATCGGACCACTCCATTGAATGTTTCCTTGGTTTGGATAAGCGTTCCAAGGTTGATATCCTCCTTGCAAAGGTGGGCCCAAAGAAGATTGGATACTTCCTGAAACCTCCCCACTCCATGGCGGAATGGGGTTGATACGTGGATTGTCGCTTGGCATTGTGCTAGGATAATTCAGAGGATAACCCCCTGGGGCATTTCCACTAATTTGAGGAGCATAGCCCCAATTGGCGTAAATGTTCCCTGGTTCATTGCTTCTGCCGGGAATATTACCATTCCATGGTGAAGGATTACCCCCGAAAGTAGAGTTTGGACAAGTGTTTTGTATACCATGAGGACTCTGGTTTACTCCTAGTGTGTGTTGACCTTGATTAGCTGATTCATATGGAAAACCAATGTTTGAGAAAACCATGGGGTCCAGTGTTGGATTGTGCATGTTATGCAAACTTTCAGAAAGAAGTTTGATATTACCCAGTGACTCACGGATAGTAAGTGTAACTGGTTCTGAAAGACTCATCAAAGGAGGAATTTCATGAGCATGTGTGTGATGTTTCAATGTTTCAATTTCAACTAGAGTAAGATTATCAACTACATCTGCATTCAGTTCGTGATGTGACGATGAATTCTCAGTGTTGATTTGATGTTGTTCTTCTCGAGTAATGTTAATTGAGTTGAAAACAATATTGTTTCCAAGTCATTAGAATGTGGTTTTTGTGTCTGTTTATGCACTGTAGCAGGGCCTTAAGTTCTGGTGACTCACCTCGCTGCCACCGTGACTGGAGGATCGGGATAGTAGTCACTTCTAAGAAGTTAATAACAGGATGTGTTTAAAATAATAGTTTGAATCAAACAATCCTAAGGCAGTCTAGACTCAACAAAATAAAGTGTTCACACAGTAAAAATTCCCTAGGGATTTCAAGCAAGCAAACTTACTTTTCCAAAGAACCGAAGCTCAGTGAAAAGCTGGATTGCAGGGCCTTCTGAAACTAGTAGCTGCTGAGGGATATCATGTCCTCATACAATTTCTAGGAGCGAAGGTGTGAGAAACAGTTACAGTAAACTTTAATCGCCAGGGGTGCAAGTGTTGGTACCTGACCACTCACCCTCCCAAGGAGTAAAAGTTCCAAAGTCTGTCTCAGGTATTGCAAGCGTGTCCCACTCTCAACAGCCTATGTGATGCCCTAAAAATAGCCACTAAAGTTACCATTTCGCAATCGACGGTCGAGTGGACAGTTGTAAGTCGAGGACAACTGTTATTACCAGAAACTCTAGAAACAGTGATGTCACCTTGAGGACTTGTCACTGAACATAGAATCCCTTTGATAAGCTCATGTCCCACTAAATAAGCAAGAAGGGGGAACCACCCTTACTTATCCAGATTGACCTCGTGCTTGACGCATGTTTCAGAAGCGCTTTCCCAACAAGCGTTTTTTGCGATAATGGATTTACTCTCGTTAATCAATGCTAGTTTCACAGTTTTGCATCCCGGGAGTGTTAACTCTCCAAACCTAATCCAGGGCACTAACCTAATCTTGTTGGTGATATTAGAATCAAAAGTTTGTCAATTTTAGATTAAGCGCCAATTTTAGTGGAAGTTTGCTTAGTCTCATGAGTGGAAGTGAAACTGATGGTGTTTTGACTCGAAAACAAAAATGAACCACACAATGCAGAATGCTTACGATGTTATCTTTCAGTTCAATGAATATCCTAACTGAAGGAAGGGTTAGAGGTTCATGAGCTTCGTTCCAACATGCAAAATTTCTAGTATATGTTCATGCACAGTTTTCTTGAAATATGGATAATAATCAATGTGTAAAGATCAATGTAATCCAAACAGATATCTCAAGTAAACATGAATCTAATTCTATTACACGGGGGATCCCTGTTTCTCATTCACAAGATCGCCCGAAAACCCAAGTGAAGAGGATACATAGAGCCCTTTTGGGATGCTTTTGAATTAAATCCTAAATTGTTACATGTGAGATACACTTTCTCATTCACAAGATCATCATACGATGCGAGTGAAGAGGATATGATGCCTCAATATAAGATGCTAGAAAATCAACCCCTAAACTATTACACGCGAGATACACTTTCTCATTCACAAGGTCATCATACGATGCGATTGAAGAGGATACGGTGCCTCATACACAATTTATGACAAGAAAATTGAAATATGACACGACAATCTTCTCTATTTGTGCATAAAGTTCATGAAAATATTAAATGACCAAAACAAAATTAATAGAATTAAAGATCGCGATCAGTTTTGGAGGGAAAATATTTTTCATAATATCTCAAGGAATCGTGTTCAAGTCTCAGTTTTTCAATGCAAATGCGTGTGTGAAGGGTGCCACAATTTTGGTTACAACTGCTCGTGTCTCCATTTGGTCCCAAAAATTCGAAATTTTTTTCCTTTTCGTTTTAGTCAAAAAGACAAATGTTCGCAAAAGGATTTTGACCATTGCAAGAAGAGATTTTCACAATGTGTAAATTTTCAATTTTGCCAAAGTTTTGAAAGTTTTGAAATTCACAACCAAAACTATTTGGAAAGAAGATTTTTCACACTATGTTAATTTTCAATTTTGCAAAAGTTTTGAAAGTTTTGAAATTCACAACCAAAACTATTTGGAAAGAAATTTTTTTTTCACAAAATGTTAATTTTCAATTTTTGCAAAAGTGTTGAATTTCAAACATATTATTTTGCAAAAGAATGTCATAATGTAAAAATTTTGATCTTTTCAACAATGTGCGAAATGTGCAAAATTTTTAAATTTGTTCACAATTTGAATTTCAAAATTTTCGAAATTGTTCACAACTTTGAATTTCACAATACTCGAACTTGTAAACCAATGGTCGTTTTGGCGCTCAGATTTCATACTCCATACTCAACCCATCTTCACCCTGGCTATACCTTCAATTTAATGAATTGAATGAGAACCGGTTCAACGCTCTCAGCATTGGCATCTACCCGCAGAACGCTGAGATTGATAAACACAGCTATCTAGCAATTGCTGAGTCGTTGCAGGGTTCAAGGATTTTATCAGAGCTTTAAAAGTTCAAAACGCCTTCACCGGAAGTCTACTATGCAGACTTTTAAGGATGGCGGAGGTTTGGATTGGCATTAAGAGCCACGTTGTCCAAAGAGCTCAGATCCACGCAGAGATAGGAAAACTTTAACATGCCGAGGTTGCAATCTTTGTCCCAAATGACCATCTAGTCAACAGTTACAGCATTTTATGCATAAGAATTGAACCGACATTTAACGAGCTGGAACTTAAGCTTTAAAATTAACTTGATCTCGGCCTCAGCATATGGATCGGCCTCCCGCAGAGGCGAGTTTGACAAGTAAAGTTTCAATAGATTTCACGCAGAGATGTCAGCAACGATTCCAGCAGAGGCAGGGTTTTAGGAGCTTTCGGATCTTGGCAGCGATTCACGCAGGGTTTGCAGCCAAAGATTCAGAGATTCACGCAGAGCTCAGAGCTCCGAGTAGGATTGGGTTGTAATGGAAGAGTGTTGAAGATCATGAGGCAAATGCCTAAACACATAGATGCCCCTTCTTGAATATGATGCGTTGAATGCATCCTACCATGGTGATTTCAAATCGTGGCAGAGATCTTTTACAGTCAAAGCATCACGCTGAGCTGGTTTATGAGTGGAATGTTTCAAACCTATACCTCGTGGCAGAGTTTAAAGACAGAATTTGCTAAAAAACTTCTGCACAGAGTTCAATAGCAGAGTGCATACGCAGAGGTCGAAAGCTTCTGGAGTCTCAGATGCAGTCTCAGAGTTTTTTTCTCAAAATCTTTAAGATCGTAGCAGGGTTTACAGAAATCATGCAGAGCTTTAAAGTTTCAAGATCTTACCAGGGGTTCAAGATCTACGCAAAGGCTGAAGAAAACGCAGGATCTATGTTCAAATTCAGGATTTAGATGCAAATTTAAGAAATTAAACCTATATCCAGCCGTTAATTTGCAGGTTTTAAAGATCTAGACAGAGTTTTACAAGATCTTGATCGCAGAGCTAAATGGAGACAATGCCAGAGGTGGATGAAACCTTCAACGCAGAGCTAACAGACATCTTAAAGGCTGAGTTTCAAGAAATCTTCAAGTTTTTAAAGATTTATTGCAGAAGTTTGAAGAAAGCTTTAAAAACTTGACCACACCCTTGAGACCAAAACAGAGTTTAAAGAAATCAAATCTGACTGAACTGGCCGGTGGTTTGATGAATTAAAGGCATGGCTAGGCTATTTTTTAGCTTCTCTAGGTAGATCTTAGGTTCTTTTAAAGATCCTTGAGCTAGAAATGACTAGATCTAAAGGAGGATTAGCACAAAAAAAATGAAGAAAAATGCAGAAAATTTCAAGAAAATTGCAGAAAATGTCAAGAAATTTCCAAGCAAATTCAACTCCGTGGAGTCGCCATTTTGTTAACAGTAATTTCTGCAAGGATGTGTCGACACATATTTAACTATCTTACTAAAGATTGGTGAGATCTTACGTCAGAAATGAAGTAATTAACACAAGTTATTTCGAAATCTAAATTCATTCATCATTTAAGATAAGCAACCTTCAGATTTACAGCCATTTAACAGTTTAAATCATACAAGATAAGCAATGTCTAAACATCATAATGGCAGAAACTTGAATTACTTCATATTGAAACAAGGAAGAAGTACAACTTTACCAATAAGCTTGATGTGAACCCTTCCTCCATTGTCATGAGCTTCCCTTCCTTCACCCTTGCTCTTGAAGACTTGAAGCTCTTCTTCCTCCTCCAGAATCTCCTCAGCATGCCTTTGGTTTTTTATCACCCTATACCATGCCTCCCATGCCATTTTTATATAGCATTGGGAAAGGAGCCTTAGGCCTTTCTAGTGGATGTGGGATTAGTCACTTTTCTCAATTTTGATTATTTTCCAGTGAAAACCCACTTCTAAATAGTTTTTAGGCCCTTTTGCACCATTTAGAATGATTTAATCACAATTAATGCATCTTAATGCATGTCTCAGAGAGGATTTGTCTCTGGACGAAACTGTGTTATGACTTCCTGCTGCAAGTGCATGGCAAAAATATGCATCTTCCTTCACACGACGAGGGTGCTATTTTGATTGTTAACAAATAGAGGAAGGATGAAAACCTCTGAACCCACCATTATATGTGCAAGAGCCCATGAAGGGTTGGGGATCAACCAATATCACAAAATAATTTCCTCCCTTTGAGAACGATGTTCTAGAATGGGAAAGATAATTATGCCCAATGGATCCTTCTATGGTTGAAATAGGGTGTCCTTATTAAAGACAAGTTGGTACATCCTCAATGAGGAAGTAATTTTATTATTATTGATTGATGTGTAATTGTAACTAGGATTCCATCTAAATTCAAATTTTGTACTTGATAAATTATATGATAGTTTTGAAGTAATGTGTCTTGGATATTGACCATGGAAACTCATATGACATTTATGAATGTTAATTATGGACACACACACACACACACACGTATATCTTCAATTGCCTAAAATGTCAAGATGTTTGCAATTTTGAAATAGCAGCTACATGTGGTCAAAACATGTGGATTTTGAAATTTTTGAAGATTTAAAATCATAAAATTCACATTATTTTAGAGACCCTATAGGTGGACAGAGACCCTAATAACTTTGACCACCATATCCTACCAAATTACCCAATAATTCTATTTTTTTAATCCTTGAAATCAATTTTAGAGGGAACTGAAAAGACATTGTTGACCTTTCACCTAAAGAAGGGGAGGATGAGTGAGCAAGTACAACCTATGCTTTTATTATGTTTGTTTTAATTCCATTATCAACCCTTTCCACTACCCAATATTGCTAGCAATGGTGGGAAGGCTGCATTTCATGACCTCTTTCCCTAGTGTATAGTGTTTTTGGGTTTCTATAGGATGTTCGACATCTTGAATAACGGTTGCTATGATATAGTGGCCTATGGTGTTTATCCATTTTCCTTTGTCTATTGAGTATGGATTGGGTAGGGGATTCTTAGCCATTTCATTTCACTTCTTGTTGATTTTTGGGTTTCTTTGAAAACATTTACACCATTCTAGGGGTGTTTTTCAAGTGATGTTGGGTGCATGGTGAGGCCCTAGCCCATTGTTTATTGTTATTCCCTTAGTTTATTGCTAATCCTCTATCATGTAAAGTAGTCGCATGACCAATGATTGCAGCTAGACAATGAAATTTCAAAAAATTTCAATGAATGACAGCTAAACATTTGCAGGATCACTAACAAATATTTAATAGGGAAAACAAGTTGTGAATTGACTTCCAGGATTACAACATTCTAGTTGATAAAATATAGGTAAATTCTAATAGCATTGAGTTTTTTTAGTTCCTTCTCTTCCTCACATTGTCTGCTTGTGATCCATAAGTTGCTCCAAATTCCAATGCAATTGTTAAAATAAGCCTCAATTTTATACAATATAGGTAAACTTCATTATGTTTCTAGTAGTCGATGTTTCCTTAGTGTCTCAAGCACTTAAGCTCATCCCAAGTACATACTCTGGTTTTGTGCATTGCAGATTGAAGACGTTCTTTCGTTTATTGGGCGAGATCTACATAGATTTCCTACTAGCACATCAAAAGTCAAGACATAAATTTGCAGAGCTATAATGAGTCAAGTTCCACCGGAGTTCTACATTGCGGATGTTTCACCTTATGACCTTTATGTTGATTCATCACATCTTCTGGTTTTTCTTATCAACCATGGTGAATGGGATAAAAAATGTAACATAATTGCAAATGTGATTCTAAATGATCGATGCATGAGCACATTGATAATTCCTATACATGTTCACTCCATGAATGAAATGTGTATAAGCCTCCTTAGCACCTATTTTCCTTTGAACTATGACTGGCCTACCAAGATCGGAAAATAATTAACCATGGCTAAGGGAAGTATGGGAGACCAACATCATTTCATCCCGACCACTAGTCAGCCACAATTACAAGCGGTGCAACCATCCACTGTTGTAAAGTATTTTGACACTCATTATTTCTATGCGAGAGGATGAAGAATATGATAGGCCACAAGGGTGCCTCTTTGGGGCAGATGATTGTGTATACTTTATTACCATGGATTATGACCATGTTTACGACATGGTTAGAGAAGGAAATGTCATTGTTATCATTGCACTAGAAGATAATCCAGAAAAGGTGCATTATCATTTATTAAGATTCACTAGATCGAAAAGCACACTGATGCAAGAATTTAAAGATTCGTCAAACTATACATATGCAGTGGGTTCATTGGTTTTAATGGGACATTTTGTTGAAGAAGTAAAGAAATGTAATGACCATATTCTTTTTCAAGACTACCATCCAAATGTTATATGTGCCCAATATAGTATTTTGGTCATAACAACTCGATTGCAGTTGAATCAAGTGAAGAGTAGGAAAAAGTACAAGCATCAACAATGGAAATTGTCGAAAGAAGATCATGTTGCCATTCTTGAAAATGTGCCACTAGTGCATTTCATGTGAATGGAACAAAATGATTGATGAAATTTTCTTTAATTGTAGGGTTAGAACATAGAAAGTTGTTATTCTTGGAATATATGTAGGAATGATTTGTGTGGTATTGTTGGTGAACTGTGAAATGTGATTTGCTTATGTGAGGATTCCATGTACTGTAAGATTGGATATTTATGAACAATAAGAAGATTAAACAACATACTGTGGATGTTTCCCCATTTGGGATTTTGCCATATAAATTTGGTGTGTCATTTCTCTTCTCTTGTCTCTAGCTTGCTTACTTTGATTATTTGACCGCGTGTATAGATAGAAGGCTTGTAAATGTATTGTATTCAAGTTTTCATATCACTAGTTAGTAAATTGTACATGGATCACTAGTTGGACTATCACTTGAACTCAATAAAAGTGAAGGAACTGTATGTACCTTAAAGTTATGCTAGGTTGTTAATAAAAGTTTTTGGAAGATTATATTGAAGGTGAATTCATTTGTATCGATTGTTTAGTAATGGAATGCCTTACTTGCTATTTAAATGATGGGAATTTACTCTAATTAATTAGATCCAAATAACTTCTATGTGTCTTAGATTTAAAAGGATTTTTTTTATTGAAATAACATCCATATCCATTTGAATGTATCTAAAAGTAGAAATTTGGGGTCAAATATTTGCTAAAACAATGTATCTATGTTACCACACCATTCATTTTGTCAAGCTATTTTGAATGGCTATCATGCATAAAAAAATAATTTCATAGGAGAAAGTTATGCATCTAGCACATTGGCCATTTCTTTGACCATTCAAGTACCAAGACTTGAGCATCAATCAGTGTTGGTTTTGAAATCCCTTGGTATCCCTTCATATAATTTTTTATTATAACTTTTATCATAAGGAACATTTATAGGAGGTCATATTGTGAACCCAAATAGTAGAGGCTAAGTCAACAAAATGTATATATATGTCACGATTTTATTGTAAACATGAATTAATTTTAAGTGCTTATACATATATCTAGAGCACAATAATAAGAAGTTATTCTGCCTATTTATAAACACCATAATATTTGTGTTAATGTTATGAGTTGTGTTCCCATCTTCTTAAGTTGGTGCAGTGGTTTATCTTCCACATAACTTAGCATGTAGATTTGTATGCACTTTTGATTACTTTTATGCTAGCTAGCTTATGAATTTTTTTCATCACGGTTCATTTGTGTACAATTTGGTAGATTCATGATATCCACTTATGAATAATTTATCTTCTTATGATTTAGGACAATTAATGTTACTTATGATTTTTTGTTTTGATTATTGAGCTTCCTTTGCATGTAATTTGGGAGATTGACGTTGTTCACTTATGATATTTTTATCATCAAAGTTTATTAATAATGATTTGAGAGGTTTACAATGGTTGCTTAGTAATTTTGACCACCATAGTTCACCTGCATACTATTTGGGAGGTTGACACTGGCTACTTTAATTTTCCAATTCTCACAATTCATCTACCTATTTGAGATGGTCACATTGGTCACTTACACAATTTTTGGTTATCTCAATTCCTTTGTTTGTGATTTGGGATGTCCACACAAGCCACTTATGAATGTTCAATAATCACAGTTCATCATCTTACAATTTTTTAGGTTCACGTAGCCCATTTAAGAGTTTTTATCATTACAATCCATTTTCTTACAATTTAGGTTGTTCATAATTACCACTTAGAAATTTTATGTCATTAGAGGCACATGCTTACGATTTGGAAGGGAAGGTTTACATTGGCCACATAATTTCTCGGTGATCATGGTTCATATACTTATAGTTTGGGAGGGAAGTTTAACATTGGTTGCTTAAAATTTTTAGGTATCATAATTCATCTACTTCAATTTGGCAAGAGATTTTTATAATTGCCACTTACCATTTTTTGCTTATCATAGTTCATCTACTTATGATTTAGGAGGTTCACACTAGTCACTTATGAATGTTTAATCATCATAGTTCTTATGCCTACAATCCAAGAGGTTCACTTTGACCATTTATAAATTTTCAATCAACATAGCTCATTTGCTTATAATTTAGGAAGTTTACAATGACCACTTAGAAATTTATGTCATTAGAGTTCATATGCTTATGATTTGGGAGGGAAGGGTAACATTTTTTTGGTAAGTGAAAGGCAAATCATATATTCATATGCACAAAAAAATTTACATGTGGATCAAGAATTCATTTGAGAAACCTTCAATATAATTTTTGGATAATGTTTTGTTAAGTCTAAAAGCTTGAGTAATACCATATTCAAAATTTGAAAAATGTTTGATGATGTCCCAACAAAATAGAAAAGCCTAGATAGTTTCATAGTAATGGACATAACTTGGCCCTAGCCACTATAACCTATGCTATCATACTAGTAAGAGAAAAACATACAAACTATAGCCTCAAATAGAGAAGTGAACCAAAGAGACTTTGGGTTAACCTTCATCATTTGCAAAGGAAATGGGTTGCTAAGGATTAACTCTAGCCCATTTCTCTTCAAGCTCTCCCGCATCCCCCAGTTCTTCACATTCATTTGTTCTTTTCTCTAATCCATGTATGGAATTTAACACGTGGTAATGCTTATCATTGAGTTGGTGCAATTCTTCCAGTATGGTGCTTAGGAGAGGGTTGTTTTTTTCTCTAAGACCAGGTCCTAGCAATTTTTGTGTACTAGTAGAGGTGGAGGTGAGTGAGTATCTGTAATGTCCCTTTTTATGAATTTATTAAAATGGCAAATTTTTCACTGTTTTCCCTAATTCGACCTTTGACTAGTTTTGATGTCTAGGTCTCCAAATTGCTCCAAATGCTCCCAAATATTATGAGGAGGTGTATGACTGATATTAAGACTTGATTATGATTTTCGGGGATGATTTAAGACCATTAAAACACTTCTGCACACTCCTTTAAGATTATGGTCAATGTATGGTATTTTACTAGCAATTTCTCTTTAACTAGTATTGGTCCCTTGGTCTCCAAATGACTCCAAGTTCTCCCAAATTGCTACAGAAGGTACTTGGATGATATTAATACATATTTATAATGTTTATGTATTATATGGAGTTTTCATATGACTTCTGCAACTCCTCTTTCAAATCTGTTCAAGATAGGGATTTTACTAGTAAATTGTGGTTCAAATACCCTAGGGGTAGATGATGAAAATGACTTTCCAAATGCACCCAATACAACTCGAATTTATGAATGGAAGTAGGGGACATATAAAGGAAATCAAAATGGACTCATATGCATCACCATTCAACTTTTAATGTCTTCTATAACTCCCTTAAATCAGATGCAAAAAGACTAGTTTCAGCCTTGGGGGAAATGATAGGCAATCTACTCCAAATGCTATGAAACTCAACAAAATGACTCCAAATGCTTATGTAGTGAACATTAAACTCATATAATACATCAATAACAGTCCATTAATCAATAAACCATCAGTATTTTACTTATCCATTCGAATCCATCAACATTACATTGGCTCACAACAAGGTAGTGGAGAAATGGCACTGCTTGTCCATTAATGAGCAATTTAACATAGTTTTTCTTGGAATCTCGACTTGTGGATATTATGATATGGTTATTACAGATATATAGCAGCTTATATGTACATTAATTCTAAATGGAATTCCTTCACTAACTATATGCAACCACAAGAGCGCTATGCAAGAGCTATGGGGAAAATGACACCATTTCTTCATTAAAAATTAGATTTATACATTTCAACTTGGAATTTCGACATGAAAATTTATGGAGATTAAGAACATATTATTCAATTCATATTATAAAATAAATGGGGCATTATAAGCTCCCTCAAATATTACAATATCTCACCAAAAACACCCTCCCTCAAGGATCAAGAATATGCAATGAAAAATGGAAATGGTTGAAGGAATGAGCTACACTAGAAGAAACCATGATCTTCTCTGTAGCTTAAAACTGCAACAAATGACTCCATTAAATCTCCATGAAAGACTTGAATGGCCTCTCCAAACACCAACTTGGATGGGAATCTTTCACCCTCGAAATTGGCTAAGGCAAGTAACTAGTCATCCACTAGCTCCTCTCTCACAAATGCAATTGCAAATTCTAAAAATGATAAAAATATGCCTTCATTATTTTTTCTTGACATTTATAAAGTTTCCAATCTCTCTATGGGTCGAATTCCTTAAAAGAGATGCATTCCAACTCAAGTTGGGAAGAGATTTCAAAGAATGCCACTTGTACATCAATTCCTAGTCTCCCACTTCCACCAAATCACATGTGGAAGCATCTTAGATTCCCTAACTCCATTGAGCACCCTCTTGGAGGATCGTTTTAGCACTGACATGTCATTTATGTCATATTTCATCCTTCAGGTCTGATTTGTGTCATAGGTGTCATATCATCTTCATCATTGTTGTCATATAGCTAGGGAATTTAGTCCAAGTGTCTCACTAGCTCCAAAATGCCTCTTCCTCTTCCATGGGAGTTACTCTTCCACTCCAATTTGACCTTAATTGATTCATGCCAAGTATATTGACCTTCCAATTCATCCCAATACCTTTGGGATTCTTATGGATTCGAAATGACAAGAGGAGGATGCCATGTGGCATAGAAAATCTAGCTTGTGTGGGTCCCACATCCTCCATGTGTATTCATGATCAATTTAGACTTTGATTTTCCCTTGTATTTATTTATTTATCTCCTTTATTAAATATTTATTCCATCCTAATGTTCAAACATAATTGATTATCCCTCTTATTCCAAATCCCAAAGCTTCCACTCCCAACCTAGGAAACTAGTAATTTTCCTCCTTGGCAATTATTTGACCCTTAGCATCAATTTGAAAATCTCTCATGAATATGACCAATGGACTTAGGCCATTGTGACCCATTGAAAAATTTGGGACATGAAAAATCCTCCCTTCCCAATAATTCTTGTCCACAAGCAATTTCAAACATGGTTGTTGAAGAACCTGCTTTCTGTATAATTCTTTGAAGTTGCCCCTGAATTACCCAACCTTGAGTCTTTGAGATTCCATCAAGATTTTAGAGAGGAACCACCATGCTTTCTGCTGCACTACTTTGATCAAAATCACTTTATTAAGTGGGGAATCTATCTCCCATATTGCCTTTTTCCCAAAAAAATTGAAATCAATGGGACTAAAAATTATCCCAGGGTCCCATTGCTTGTATTGCACTCCAACAATTAGAAGTGCTCTCCAATTCATAGTTCTTGGATCCCATTTTCTTGTATGCATTCTTCCCAACTTCATGAGTACAAAATATATATCATCAAAGTACATAACAACATAATGAAAATGAACATAAAGAAGATGCTTCATCAAAGAATCATGAACGTGCATATACCTCCAAGCAAGTATACCACCATTTTCCAAGTGCATACAAGCATCAAGTAACCAATCAAATATGCTCCAATGACATAGGTGAGGATACCATGTCCTATAATTCTGCTCCAAAAAGATGTGATATGCATCAAAATATTCAGCCATGTATTCTTTCATCCAAGAAGTGAATGAAGAATCTCCACTAAAATTTGAACCAAATAATGAGCAAAAACAACAAGGAGATTTCAAATGACTCAAGGAAGTCTCACCCATACATCCATGAATGTGAGAATCATAAAGATATAACAAAGATGAGGCTTCCAACAAAAATGTTCTCCACTCATAAATCTATTCACCCCAGTGTTGGATGAATTTCCTCCAACATCAAATGAACCAAGTGTTGAGCAAGAAAAAACATGAGTCTTCAAGTGACTCAAATGCATATCATAGGTGCATCCATGTAGATGTGCATCATCATAAATTAACAAAGGATGTTGCTGTAAATGTGAATAATAATGTGCTCCGACCATGTCATCATAAAAAGTAAATCTAGGAGTTCCATACTCCTCATGTGGTACCATAAAAAAGAACCCTTTCACCCATACTTCATTGAGACTAATGTTTCAAAACATGGAATTGTAGGATGTAGGAGAATGAACTAACTCACCCAAATGATCAAAAAGTGTAGAAGTTTCATCATGGGAAGGATCCATATGGGTGGTATCATGCGGCTCCTTCAAAAGTGTGAAACCTTTGTCATAGATTGCTTCCAATGTAGAGGAATCATGCTCTTCTTTAAAAATTGCATAACCTTCATAAAGAGACAATTCAAGTTCCTCTTCCACCACATCAAGTGTTTGGATCTCTTCAAGTTCATATTCAAACACATCAAGCATATTCAAATTCCCACAGTTCTCATGATATACCATGTCATGAGAATCCTCCAAACAATCTATCCTTTGATAATCAGAAACATAGGAGGAAAAACAAGTATCTTACAACTTTTCAAGAAGTTGCTCATTTTGAACTGTGAACTTATGATTATCCTCATTATTATTCAAGTATGCATCATATAACAATTCATTAAGCTCAAACAAATGGTTTCTATCAAAAAGAAAAGACATGAAATTACCTTTGATGTGGCACATTGCTTTTTGAATCTTCTCCATGTCTCCAAGGAAGGATGTTTCCTCCAATGAATAGCTCTCCAACAAGAATTTGACACCAATGATTGAGTGTCTTGGAGAATGCTAAGGGACTCTTGGATCTTCTTTTCATTCATCTTTAAGGGCCCTTCAATAAAATGAGGCTCTTGCAAATGAACCTCCTCATCTTCTTCCTTCTTACTTGGACCAACTTCATGAAGCTCAAGTGGTGATGGGGAAGTTGATCTTGTTTCTTCTTCAACTGCTACAAGGTCTTCATTTTCATGCTTAAGGGAATTTTGGCTTGCAAAAATACTGTCAAAAGTGATCTCTATGTCACCAACATAGAGGTGTGAACACCCATCAGTAGGTACTCATTGATTCATGTCCAAGGTAGAATGTGTCTCGAAATGATCTTCAATATTTTCAATAGGATCTTCTTCAAGTTCATGGGATCTATCTTCATCTTTCTCCTTCAAGCAATATGATGTAATTTTCCCCTTGGTTTCCTTGATATCAATACCTTTGGAATCTCTTTTTGAAGAGTACCCAAGAAGTCTCTTCCAAATGGAAATACCTGCATTCCCCGAAGCTTCAGATTTTTCATTGCTCTTTTCACTCACACACATATGATTTTATCTCCAAGGTCTTTTACAAGAAGGGCATAAACCTTTCTTCACTAACTCCACATCTTCATTTGTGGGTCTATTTTCAAACAACCCATCAGCATAGTCTTCAAAATAAATGTCATTTTGTGTATCTTCCTTCTAAGCAAGATATGCTTGATATCTTTGATATTGTTGGGGCAAGGTTTTATGTGTTGCTCTCCATCTTTGTAAATCAATCATAGAATTATCCTTTGGTGGTGTGACATACTCATATTTATCATACATATGGTCATAATAATAATATTTATTCCTCCTAAAATTGTAAGAAGTGTTGCATGATGGCACCTCTTCTTCAAACCATTCACATTCTGCTTCATATTGTTCACAATCATCTGCATATTCCTCATAAGAATTGTACTCATAGGATTCATCATAATAGTAAGACATGGCTGCAACTTATTATTCAATGTATGATATTAATCCACAGGTGCAAGTACCATGCTCTGATACCACTGTAATGTCCCTTTTTATGAATTTATTAAAATGGCAAATTTTTCACTTTTTTCCCTAATTCGACCTTTGACTAGTTTTGATGTCTAGGTCTCCAAATTGCTCCAAATGCTCCCAAATATTCTGAGGAGGTGTATGAATGATATTAATACTTGATTATGATGTTCAGGGATGATTTAATACCATTAAAACACTTCTGAAAACTCCTTTAAGATTCTGGTCAAGGTATAGTATTTTACTAGCAATTTCTCTTTGACTAGTATTGGTCCCTTGGTCTCCAAATGACTCCAAGTTCTCCCAAATTGCTACAGAAGGTACTTGGATGATATTAAGACATATTTATAATGTTTATGGATGATATGGAGTGTTCATATTACTTCTTTAACTCCTCTTTGAAATCTGGTCAAGATAGGTATTTTACTAGTAAATTGTGGTTTAAATCCCCTAGGGGTAGATGATGAAAATGAATTTCCAAATGCACTCAATACAAATAGAATTTCTGAATGGAAGAAGGGGAAATATAAAGGACATCAATATGGAATCATATGAATCACCATTAAAATTTTAATGTCTGCTATAACTCCCTTAAATCAGATCCAAAAAGACTAGTTTCAGCCTTGGGGGAAATGATAGGCAATCTTCTCCAAATGCTATGAAACTCAACAAAATGACTCCAAATGCTTATGTAATGAACATTAAAATCATATAATATATCAATAAAATTCCATTCATTAATAAACCATAATTATTTTACTTATCCATTCGAATACATCAACATTACATCGGTTCACAACAAGGTAATGGGGAAATGGCACTGTTTGTCCATTAATGAGCAATTTAACATAGTTTTTCTTGGAATCTCGACTTGTGGATATTATGATATGGTTATTACAGATATATATAGCATATGACATGTACATGAACTCTAAATGGAATTCCTTTACTAACTATATGCAACCACAAGAGCGCTATGCAAGAGCTATGGGGAAAATGGCACCATTTCTTCATTAAAAATCAGATTTATTCATTTCCACTTGGAATTTAGACATGAAAATTTCTGGAGATGAATAAAAGAGTATTTAATTCATATTAAAAAATAAATGGGGCATTAGAATCTCCCCCAAAGAGTACAATAGCTCACCAAAAAATCCCTCCTTCAAGGATAAAGAATATGCAATGAAAACTGGAAATGGTTGAAGGAATGAGATGCACTAGAAGAAACCATGATATTCCCTATAGCTTACACTTCAAACAAATGACTCCGTTAAATCTCCATGAAAGACCTGAATGGCCTCTATAGAAACCAACTTGGATGGTAATTTTTCACCCTCGAAATTGGCTAAGGAAAGAAACTAGTCATCCACTAGCTCCTCTCTCACAAATGTAATTGCAAATTCTAAAAATGATCAAAAGATGCCTTCATTATTTGTTCTTGACATTTATAAAGTTTCCAATCTCTCTATGGGTCGAATTCCTTCCAAGAGATGCATTCCAACTCAAGTTGGGAAGATATTCCAAAGAATGTCACTTGTACAACAATTCCTAGTCTCCCACTTCCACCAAATCACATGTGGAGGCATCTTAGCTTCTCTAAATCCCTTGAGTGCCCTCTTGGAGGCTATTTTTAGCCTTGACATGTCATATATGTCATATTTCAGCCTTCATGTCTTATTTGTTTCATAGGTGTCATAGCATCTTCATCATTGTTGTCATAGAGCTAGGGAATCTAGTCCAAGTGTCTCACTAGCTCCAAATTGCCTCTTCCTCTTCCATGGGAGTTAATTTTCCACTCCAATTCGACCTTAATTGATTCATTCCAAGTATATTGACCTTCCAACTCATCCCAAGACCCTTGGGATTATTATGGATTCGAAATGACAAGAGGAGGATGCCATGTGGCATAGAAAATCTAGCTTGTGTGGGTCCCACATCCTCCATGTGTCTTCATGATCGATTTCCACTTTGATTTTCCCTTGTATTTATTTATTTAGATCCTTTATTAAATATTTATTCCATCCTAATGTTCAAACATCATTTATTATCCCCCTTATTCCAAATCCCAAAGTTTCCACTCCCAACCTAGGAAACTAGTAATTTTCCTCCTTGGCAATTATTTGACCCTTAGCATCAATTTGACAAACTATCATGAATATGGCCAATGGACTTAGGCCATTGTGACCGAATGCAAAATTTGGGACATGACAATATCATGAATTTTTTCTCTTTGAGAACCTCAGGTTTTGGACAACAAGTTTCAGTTCCTTGTCAAATTGCTTGTCGGTGGTCGCAACAATTCCAGCTCTAACTTATTCCTCCAAGATTTTCAAGTTGTGGATTGTGGTGTCCCTATGCCTATCAAAAAACCTCGTTCTATGGAGGTGTTGTCCCTTCCATGATTCCTTTTGGGTATCATCCCTACGATCTCTCATCTTTTACACTACCTCAAAGTCCACTTTAAGGAACTCATTTGAGAATAATTTACTAAATTTGACTATTGAATGATAATTTACTTAGATCGGTTTCCCTTGCTAATGAATGGATGGAATATTTTACTGGGTAACTTCAAGTTAAATTTATAAATGAAATTTATTTTAAAGGTCTTTTCTAAGCAGTGTTTCTTCTATTTTTTATCATAGTAAGCAATTTGTTTGTATCTATGATGCAACAATTTGCTCCTTGACATTTAAGGTTTCCACTTCCATGGCTAGTTCACAAAGTTCCACTGAGATTGGCAATTATTTTTCCTAATAGAACTATTTTTAAAATTTTATCATAGTTCAACATTATACATAGCCGAACAGAGTTCATAACTAAACAAATAATTCCACCCTTTCTATTTCTTAAGTAGGTTTTTTCAATAGTGGTTTGCTAGGTCAGTCTAAGTGGGGCACTATATATTTCCCCCACCAAGGTTCAACTCTCACCAATGGAGTGCAATTATGCTTGTGCTTGCACTCATTCTTGTGGATATGCCAACACACATTGTATCTCTTCCCACTCTGTTATTTTCAACCCATGTTTACAATATTTTACTCTAACAGTAGACAAATTGAAAAGCCATTGAAGTTCAAGAGCTTTATATATCAACAAATTAAATCCACCTTGGATTGAATCCAATACAAATCTAGCATATTATACTATTTGCCAGGACACAGTATAGGGTGTCTTGGTAATAGTGTGGGTAAAGATACAATGCAAATTCAAAAAAGGTACAGTTTACAGTTGGAAATTAATCATTTAATTCCATCATTAAATCTCTAAAATTCGAAAGGATCCATGAAATCTTCTTGAAGCACGCAGTTCCAAATCCCCAACATGGATTGAAGCCATACATATCTGAAAAATAATATTATTTCCAGGTACAACATGTAGAGAGGGAGATTAGCGATAATGTGAGCAGAGATGTAATACAAATTCATAGAAGTACAGTTCACAGTTGAAAATTTATTATAAAATTTAATCTCTAAATCACCAAAAGACATATTTTAATCATTTAGTTTGAAATACTAAAAATGACCCACTTAAAATACAAAGTAATAAATTTCAAATCAATCCATACAATTCATAGTTTAATGCTAAGTTCATAAAAAAACAACTTAACTTTATGACAAAGTTCTATACATGATTGATATTTTTATATACAAAATCAGAAAAGGATAACTACTTGCAGCTTGAAGATTCTAATAAGCAGATATATATTATAGAAAACAACTCTAGAAACCACATGCATCAACTAAAAATAATCTAAAAGATTATATCATATTATGTATCACATCGAGTTATATTTATTAAAATAACATATTTAAAGGATTGAAAAGCTCTATGAAATTTAATAAAACTTGAAATTGTAAATAAGATAAATAAGGTAACATCGTCCTAGATATTAATAATTTACACAAACCTTGTAACAAAATGCACTTACTTTTAGTTGTAAAAAGAAAGAGGATTTTTTGTGAAAACAATCACAACTCTATAGTTATGTTTCTCCACACAAAATATGCAATTGCATTAACTTGAATTTCAATCCATAGTTATTGTTATTTGTTCCCACCCCTCCCCGCTCAAAACTAAGATAGGTCTTCATCCTCCAAAACAAATTGAAATACAATAATCACAAACTATTGAGTGCCTGACACATGACCTCTTTGCATTGAAAAGAAAAGTAAACACCATAAAGCAAATCCATTGAAACTTTAAACTCCAATTTATAATCCGAAGAATATGATCACTAAATAATATGATCCCGATAATATTCTTGCTTCCCTTTCATATTCTAACAGAGTAAGGATATCACCCCTCTCTAACAGGTCCTTTTACGTTCCTCATGATGAGTTGATTCTGATCATCCAAAAACTTCCCTCGAACCTGTGTAACTTGACCTCTTGATCTATACATTGAACTAAATATTGAAAGAAAAAAGGCTTTAAGAAGCCAAAGAAATTCATTTCGTGAATGAATGTAGCAGAATTATTAACACTATGCCCACTATTAAGAGGTAAATGCATATAGTTTGGTAACATGATTACTTCTTCATGCATTATACACTTGAGATAGGATATTGAGGAACAATGTTCATATTATGCTTCACCGGATGACATTATACTTGTGATTATGTGAGATGCTTAATTTAGCATGTGGTATTATGTGGACTTATTACATAATGATAACATGTGGTTTTACATGCAAATTTCTAGTTATGATGAATTAAATGATGGTTAGGAAATGCTATGAGATTTATTTATGGTCATGAGGAAATATTTTATTTCGATATGAGGTGGTTTATGGTAACATGTATCTCTTAAAATTGCTTAGTAAAGAGAATGTGAAGCAATAATTGCACTTAATTGTTGATATGATTATGAAGTGATGTGAAATTGCATATGGACTTGCTTTGTGATGATTGATGATTGACTATATGATTGAGAATGGAAATGTTATAGGAATTTCACTATGGGGCCTATGAGGACGGGTCATTCTAGAAACCACAATCTCGTGGGAGCCCATATCAAAGAGAGAGTTATGGGATGGGGGCTGACTCACTCAGTAATACTTTGCCAACAGTTCCTATCCTGGGGTTGATTTCCCAATGGGAGTTGTGGAGGTATTTTGGGCCAGACTTACGAGATGCCTCGTGTGCATGGTTTAGTTCACTGAACCATATTCTTGGTACCCTCTAGATGAGGCCTTGGAGCCATAGATCCCAGTTATAGCCGAAAGGCCTTAAGACTTAGATTGATGCTAGGAGTTGAGGATATAGCGAGAGTTATACTCACACCTAATTGGATCTATGATGAGACTTATGATTCTTATGGCTGACACGCCATGATGGGAGACCCTTATACTAGTTGCAGTAGAGGGCCCGTTTCATGGTGAGTGGGACCATCCAGAGTATTGGGGGTTTTCAGAGGTTGATATGATGGTATGATTATGGGAGAGAGTGTGCAAGGGAGGTAGTAGAAGTGTTATGGTTAGGAAGCTTGTAACAATAAATTTGGGACGAAGTTCCTTGAAGGGGGGGAGTATGTAACACCCCTCTATCACATATTGCATTAGTGCTAGGGGGCATGTCGGGTTCTAATGTAGGAGTTGGAAATACTCGTGTCACGTCCCCATCTTTTCCCTATTGCATTAAAATTGTAAATGATGTAAATATCGCTATTAAATCACGATGAGGAGCTCAAGGCCAAGGCCCCGCCATCGATTTAGCATTTTATGTATCAGCAATTAAAAATAGATGCCTATGGTTCTTGTGCTAGACATGCACAATGTAAATTAAGACATTATGTAAATATGAATTTTAATGAAATACCCACAACTAGCTATGCAATGCAACAAAGAGATGGGGGCATGATTTTTATAAGGAAAAGGGGGGGGGGGGGGGGTTATTCAAACCCTTGAGCCAATGGTGTTAATTCAAATGTCAATGAAGAAACCCATAAACCCTCAACTACCCATTTGACTTATGCACCCAATCATTTAATTCTCCCAAGAGTTAGTTGAGGTAGTTAATGCCTTGGGAATGGAGAGATATGGCAGCCAATTTCGTGCATGGGAAAGCCATCAACCCGGGGAAAACGTATTTTTGCTTCTTGGGCAAGAAAACACCCACGAAATGGTGCCATAATCCATTCTGTACCCATGTTATTTTCTCTTTCATGCAGTCTGAGCTAGCTGGGGCTTTCTCCTTCACATTTTCCATCATTTTCCTGCATTTTCCATAGCTGGGAACTCGTTTTTGTATTGCACAGGGGCTGGGAGAAAGGGAGTCACGATTTGGGGAATTAGAGAGGTCGTTCTTGCCCCTCGAAAGCCCATGAACATTTTCTGAAAATGAATTTGCTTCCCCAGGGTTGATTCCCCATCTACCAGTTCGTTTTTTGTTTCCCACGTTGTTCAACACTTGTGTTTTTGCTGTTGGGTGCATCCCTGTTTTGGTTTGAACTTGTGAGGAAGAATTAGGAGTGGAAGTGGGCCAGAATTGGCTTGATAAACCTAGTGAGGAAGGTAACCTCTCAAAGGAGATCAAAATGGATGGCTACTCTTCTATGCACACCTTGGAGAACACTAGAATGGGAGGTATGGCCTGAGGGACTGTGAAGTAGTGAAGGGAATACATACTTGTGCTAAGTGTGTAGGTATTGTGGGGACCAAGCTAGATAGATCTTGTAGAGGGTGCCCATATGTCTGTGGTGGAGCTCACTAGCTTAGCAATTCTCGCTTTCCATTTCCTTAGCAGCCTGATAAACCCAACTGTAGATTGGCTTGGCTGATTTTGGTGCATATTGGACTATGTGTGAGTCTGTTGTTCCCTTTTTCCTTGTAGAGATCATGCCCAACTCGGGAGTGGCAGTTGTGTTGAGAGATTGATGATCACAACTGGCCTATGGTTGGGTGGAACGTTGCAGTTGCATAGCCAGTTGCTCGAGACTACTTTGTTATAAGATAAGTACTCTCTTGTGTTAACTCTGCAATGTATTTATTTGATGACTATCATGAATATCTTGAATGTATGATAGATGTGTAATTGAATTTACTTCCGTTGTGTTTTCTTTTAGAAAAACAGGATCGCAGAGCAATAACAGTAAACAGAAATGAAAATATAATCACACACACATTACAAGAGAGACACAGATATATCATGGTTCACCCCAACTTGGGATACGTCCACACTGAAGTTGCCAGTCCTTATTATTATTCTGTCTAACAAAGTGAAGGGATACAACCTGCAGCACAGTCGCTGCACTTCCTCCTCATTGTCTCATAGTCTCTCTTCACAGATCTCAGAGATCTTTACAATGCATAAAACCTAATACATCTTACCCTAGCCGTATTACAATGTCTTTATTTTATAGGGGAAATACAATGGGAAAATACCACGAGATACCCAAAAACCCTGGGCCCGCAAAACAGTTGGCGAAAATAGCCCCAAATTTTTTTTGAACCCCTAAAAATGCAGAATGGGTATACAGTCCTTCGGGGTGCATGGCTGAGACAATATCCTCTATGAGACTGGAAGATCTGGCTCTACAACTAAAAATCTCCCACTTGGAGACTGATCACAACAACTCCACCACTGCTGCACTTGCTGGACTTGGACTTGGCAACTTTATCCTCTTCACCTTCATGCTAGAAGGCCAACTGAAACCGAGCAAGAACTCAGTTTCTCTCTGATCACTACCTTTGTGAACATGTCTACAGGATTCTGGCTAGTATGTATCTTTTCCAGCTTTAACAATTCATCTTCTAGAATAGAGCATATGAAATGGTACTTGAGATGTATATGTTTAGTCCTGAAATGGAATGTTGAGTTCTTTGCAAGATGAATGGCACTCTGGCTGTCACTATACAACCTTCTATCCTTCTGTTTCTTACCCACTTCCTCCATAAACCTTTGCAACCAAATCATCTCTTTACTAGCCTCTGTAATAGCAACATACTCTGCTTCCAATGTTGAAAGTGCAACAACCTTCTGCAGTCTCGAAATCAAACTTACTGCTGTTCCACCTACAATAAACACATACCCTGTGGTGCTCCTCTTGCTATCCTTATCACCTACCATATCTGCATCAACATATCCCTGTAGAACAGTGTCTGAACCTCCAAAACATAATGCCTGAGTGGTGGTACCTCTCAAATACCTAAGAATCCATTGTACTGCCCTCCAATGTTCTTTACCTGGATTGTTCATATATCTGCTCACAACTCCCACTGCATGTGCAATATCTGGTCTTGTGCACACCTTGGCATATATCAAGCTGCCAACTGTTGATTGATAGGGAATCTTGGACATGTAATCTGTCTCTTCCTGTGTCATGGGACACATTTCCTTACTTAGACTGAAATGGCTGGCCAAAGGTGTACTAACTAGTTTTACATTCTGCATTCTGAACCTCTCCAACACCTTTTGTATGTACTCACCCCGAGACAATGTCAATTTGTGATTTTTCCTGTCTCTGGTTATTCTCATACCAAGGATTTGCTTTGCAGCACCCAAATCCTTCATCGCAAATGAATTAGCTAGCTTCCTTTTGAGCACATTTATATCCTGCATGTTAGACCCTGCAACAAGCATGTCATCCACATACAATAACAAGTTAATATATCTTTCATTGTCTAGCTTCTTGAAATAAACACAGTGGTCAGAATGACATCTACTATAACCTTGTTCTGTCATAAACCTGTCAAATTTTAAATACCACTACCTTGGAGCTTGCTTCAAGCCATACAAACTCTTTTTCAACCTGCATACTAAATTCTCCTTACCTTTGACCTCATACCCTTGTGGCTGCTGCATATATATCTCTTCCTCCAAATCCCCATGGAGAAAGGTTGTTTTTATATCTAACTGTTCAAGATGCAAATCTTCTACCGCCACTAGACTTAAGATAGTCCTAATTGAATTCATCTTAACAACAGGAGAAAATATTTCATCAAAATCAATACCTTTCTTCTGTGCAAACCCCTTTACAACAAGTCTCACCTTGTACCGCTTCTTACCTCCTTCTTCTTCCTTCAACCTATAAATCCATTTGTTCTGCAATGCTATTTTACCAACAGGCAACTGAACCAGATCCAAGTCTGGTTTCCTACCAATGAGTCCATCTCTTCATTCATTCCTTGCTCCCACTTCTTTCTAGTTTCCACCTGCATTGCTTCTTCATAACATTCTGGTTCACCAGCATTAGTCATCAACAAATAATACATTGAAGGAGAGTATCGTTTAGGGAGTCTACTTAACTTGGTAGATCTTCTTGTAGTTGCAGGAGTTTCAGGTACTTGTTGTTGTTCTTGATTTTTTGGCACCTTTGGAACTTCATTTTCTTGAATTTCATCAAGTACTGTGTACTCTGTGGTTTCCTTTTCCTGTTTCTTTCCCTGCAATTGATCTTTATACATGAACTTTTCATTGAATATCACATCTCTACTCTTGATGATTTTGTTATTTTCATAATCCCAGAAGCGATAACCAAATTCATCAACTCCATATCCAATAAAGGTACATTTCTTGGATTTAGCTTCAAGCTTTGTTCTATTTTCTTTATCAATATGGACAAATGCTTCACAACCAAACGTTCTCAGAAATGAGTAGTTTACATTTTTATTTGTCCATGCCTCCTCTGGAATACCACCATCCAAAGCACTTGAAGGTCCTTTGTTTATTAAATAAACAACAGTATTTACAGCATCCGCCCAAAACTGTAAGGGCAACCCTGCATGCAGTCTCATACACCTTGCACGCTCCATGATCATTCTGTTCATCCTTTTTGACACACCATTTTCTTGTGGTGTTCCTGGGACTGTCTTCTCTCTACGAATCCTATGGTATGAACAGTAACTATCAAACTCCTTTCCGCAGTACTCACCTCCATTATCAGATCTGAGACACTTCAACCTTTTCCCTATCTCATTCTCAACCAAAGCTTTCCACTTCTTAAAAGTAGAAAACACATTAGATTTCTGTCTAATGCAATAAACCCAAGTTTTCCTGGTTGCATCATCAATAAATGTAACATAATAATGACAGCCACCAAGAGATTGTACCTGAGCCGGTCCCCATACATCTGTATGCACTAGCTCTAACTTTTCATTCTTTTTCTGTTTCCCAACCCTGAGAAATCTGACTCTCTTCTGTTTTCCATAAACACAGTTTTCACAAAATTCCAAACTTACCTGCTTCAAATCTGGAAGCAACTTCCTTGAGTGGAGAATCTGCATCCCCTTCTCACTCATGTGGCCAAGCTTATGTTGCCACAATGCTGTATCTGTTCTTGTGGAAGCTAAAGAGATAGAATGGTCAGTATTATGAGGACATAAATACAATGTACCTATCCTGTCTCCTTTTGCTATCACCATTGCTCCTTTAGTGATCTTCCACCACTTTTCTCCAAATGTAGATAGATAGCTGCCATCTCCCAACTGCCCTATTGAGATCAGATTTTTTTTCATAACATGAATATGCCTAACATCTTTCAACAACCAATCAGTTCCATTCTTAACTTTTATCCATACCTTACCCATTCCAACAATTTTACATGGCTCATCATCACCCAATAAAACATGTCCAGAATCGCCAGGAACATACTCATGAAAGTATTTCCTATGGGGTGTAGCATGACATGAAGCTCCTGAATCTACTACCCAATAATCACTAGTATTATCTAATGCAAGAATCAAAGCATCTTGTAACACATCACCTGCTACATTTGCTTCCTGGGTAGTTTCCTTCTGTGCATCTCCTTTCTTCTTTAGAGATCTGCAGTCTTTCTTCAGATGTCCTTTCTTTCCACAATTCCAGCACTCTATTTTTCCCATTTTGGACTTGGATCTTCCCATTTTAGACTTGCCACGATTACCTTGGCTCTTTCCTCTCTCATTTTCTCTTCCCCTTCTCTCCATGGTCAATGCATTACCTGATGTCTCATCTATGTTTCTTCTTCGCATTTCCTCGCTAAGAATAACACCAATAACATCATCAAATTTCAAAGTGTTTGAACTAGAGACAGAGTTACTTACAGCCATGACCAAGCTATTCCAGCTTTCTGGTAATGAACACAAGATTAGAAGAGCCCTAACCTCATCATCAAATTTCACACTTACAGAACTTAGTTGATTTGTAACCGTATTAAACTTATTTAAATGATCAGTAACAGATCCAGCTTCAGACATCTTCATATTAAATAAACGCTTCATTAGAAATACCTTGTTAGAGGCTGAGGGTTTTTCATACAACTTACCTAGTGCACTCATCAAACCCTCCGTTGTCGTGTCTTTTGAGATATTGAAAGCCACCGACGAAGCCAGGCTCAGCCATATTGTTACCAGAGCCTTTCTGTCAAGAACCTCCCATTCTTCATCCTTCATGGCCGCCGGCTGCTTTGCTCTTCCTCCCAATGGTAGGAATAGATCCTTCTGGTATAAATAGTCCTCTATTTGCATCTTACATAATTGGAAGTTTTGGCCGTTAAACTTCTCGACCTTAAACTTTCCTTCTTCCGCCAGTGCTCCCACTCGAACCAGAAACCCTAGCTTTCTGCGGGTTTATCTGCCAAATAGACCTTTGGCTCTAATACCAATTGTTAGAAAAACAGGATCGCAGAGCAATAACAATAAACAAAAATGCAAATATAATCACACACACATTACAAGAGAGACACAGATATATCATGGTTCACCCCAACTTGGGCTACGTCCATACTGAATTTGCCAGTCCTTATTATTATTTCGTCCAGCAAAGTGAAGGGATACAACCTGCAGCACAGTCACTGCACTTCCTCTTCACTGTCTCACAGCCTCTCTTCACAGATCTCAGATATCTTTACAATGCATAAACCTAATACATCTTACCCTAGCCATATTACAATGTCTTTCTTTTATAGGGAAAATACCACGGGATACCCAAAAACCATGGGCCCGCAAAACAGTTGGCGAAAACAACCCCAAATTTTTTTCTCGAGGGCGTTGCCCCCAAACCCTTGTTCGTGGGGCTCCGTCTTCAAACCCCTAAGAATGCAGAATGGGTGTACAGTCCTTCGGGGTGCATGGCTGAGACAATATCATCTATGAGACTGGAAGATCTGGCTCCACAACTAACATTTTCTTACATTTATACATCTGCACACGTATTTTACATTATGTGAATTTTTATTTAGTAATCATGGGGGCTCGATGCCCAATTTTAGCATCACGTTCTCTCCATCGCACTAGGATGATGGGAGGGGACTGTGACAACTCGTGATGGACACACGAGTGGGTCCTATCCCTACACAATAGTATTAGATTATGTAGGTTTATATGTATGGTATTTAAAGGGCATAGGTTTCATAAGAATATAAATGCATAACTTAACAAATTAAACAAAATTAACCATGAAATAGGTTAAAGAAAGGGTTGATGAAGGAAAATAGTAAAATATGAATTTTTTTTCTAGTTTATCTATTAAGGGTAATTTGCATGGGTATTATTGCATGTGGACATGTGTCCGTCATTTGGAAAATATTAAATAGGAGGAAGGATAAGGGGAAGGGGTTCTTCCTCTTCACTCAGTTTTCCTCTTGGGGATGAGCTTAGGTTGTTGATGTATATGTAACTTTGGAATGTATTTCATCTAAGTATATTGTACTCCTATAGAGATGTGTTATTCCTCTATAAGGAAGTGTCATCATTTGTATTGACAAGTTTCACAAGTGTCATAACTTGTCGATGGGTTATTAGACCACCATGTTTGGGGTCGGCCCTGATTAAGTTAACCATGGGTTATTGTACTAAGCTAGACAAGTCGACCCCATAAGTTTAATGGGTAGTCAGGACAAGTATAAATAGAGATCTCCTGATCTCTATTTTGGTCATCTCATTATCTCACTCTACATCACTCGGAAAGTGGCGCACATGTGATGAGGAGGATCAGCTGCTAGGAGGAGTCTATCTCTGTGTACTTGGGTTTTACTTTGGTTGTATCATTGCTCTATCTATCTCTGAGGAAGTTGTGGGGTTTTTCACCTTAGGGTTTTCTCCACGAAAACTCTGTGTGTCTATTGTCTCTTATGTTTTGCATCTTGTGATGATTGATATGCTTGCTATGATTGATATGCATTGATACACTGTACATGTTATTCTCTCAGTAAAGAGCCTAGAGTATTTTGAATTAATGCTAAAAAATTGACATGGTATCAGAGCTAACCTGAGAAGAAGACACTGTGCAGTTGTGGAAGGTAGGGTTTCTTGTTTATTGGGTTTCTCTCCACAGATTTTGGAAAAGCAATATGATAGATTGACTCTCCTCAACAAGGTGAATCGTTCTGTCCAATCAGAATTCAGTTCTGAGCACTTTCAGTTTTGGCCCTAAAAATTAGGGTTTCCACAAAAATAGGAATTTCTAAAATCTGAAGACATAGATGGAAGTTCCCTGGAAAAATCGAAGTTTAGAGCTTTCGATCGAGATTTTTGGCTGGGTAAATCTCTGGGAAACTAAAACCCTAATTCAGGGTCCTCCTCAGTGAATCCGGGAAGACTAAAAGGCACTTCTGAAGGGTGAAACTTTGCAAAAATCAAATTCTGAGTATACCAGGTTGATCAACTCATCAAGACGCATCTTTCTATCCTTTCAAAAAGTTGAAATTCACATTTTGAATTTTTAGGGTTTCTCTGACAAACCCTAATCCGGGACTAGATCTAGTTTTCAGAAAATCAAGTGGTAAGACCTAAATCTTTTCTATTTCCATTTGAAGTACTCTTTAAGATGTCTCACCACACCAAGCTTGAAGGGGCTGATAACTTCCGAACATGGAAGTATAGGATTGGGTTAATCCTATAAGGGAATGAGTTGGACTCATACATAAAAGAAGAGATCCCTATCTCAGAGGATGAAGAGGCTAAGGCATTGCATAAGAAGAACTTGGTCAAGGCAAAGAGAATCATTGTTGATTCTATCAAAGACCATATCATCCCACATGTGTCATCTCTGAAGACACCCAAAGATATGTTTGACTCCCTGACCAAGCTATTTGAAGGGAAGAACATAAATCGAAAGATGACTCTGCAGAATCAATTGAAAGGGGTCAAGCTGTTGAATGGAGAGACCATTCAATCTTACTTCTCCAAGGTCTCTCAAATCAAGGAACAACTTGAAGCTGTGGATGAAGTAGTGGATAATGGTGAAGTTTTTATGATCACTCTGAATGTTCTACCTAGGTCATGGGATTCCTTCATTCAAGGAATCTGTGTAAGAAAGAAGCTGATCTCTTTCAGTAGACTATGGGAGGAATGCTCTCAAGAAGAATCAAGGTTTGTGGCACGAGAAGAAAAGATGGGGAATGAATATCAAGCTCTCACAGCTCACACCAAGAAAGAGAAGTCCAAGAGAGAGCCATCTCACTTCAAGAAATCCTCACACCACCATAAAGAAAGGAGAATATGCTTCACCTATAATGAAAAAGGACATATTGCTATATATTGTCCCAAGAACAAGAAGGACAACAACAACTTCAACAAGAAGAAGAAGGGCAGCAAAAGAAGGTACCATGCTCATGCTACCAAAGATGACGAACCTCCAAAGAAGAAGACTAGGGTAAAAAGTGATGTTGATGACTCATCAAGTGAAGATGAATATGTTCTAATCTCTGCTCTCACAGGTACTATCTTTCATAGTTGTAATGATTGGCTTATTGCCAGTGGGGCTTCCAAACACATGACTGGGTTTAAAGAATCTTTTGTAAATATATCTGAACATGAGTCACCCCATAAGGTGAAACTTGGGGATGACTATCAATACCCCATCAAAGGAAGTGGTGAAGCCTCCTACAACCTGGACTCTGGGAAGTCCTTGAAAATGAAAGATGTATTATTTGTACATGGTCTCAAGAAGAACTTACTCTCCATATCTGCATTGGATGCAAAAGGCATGAGGGTTGCATTTGTAGATGGCCAAGTCCTAATGTGGCCAAAATGTAAAACTATAGATGATGCAGTGGTGATTGGAGAGCAAGAGGGAGGATTGTATAAATTGAAGGGACAACCTGAACATGTTATGGTACATGAATCCATGGAGCCAAGTGAACTTTGGCACAAAAGGCTTGCTCATGTGCACTATAGAGCACTACCAATTGCAAGCAAATATGTAGACGGTCTTCTTGAAATCAAGACCAAACATGAAGGTGTTTGCAAAGGATGTGCAAAAGGAAAGAACATAAAGAAGGCATTTCCATGCAGTGAAAGAAAGGCAAAAGGAATCTTGGAAATCATCCACTCTGATGTATGCGGTCCGATGTCATCCAGTTCTTTGAGTGGGTATGTTTACTATGTCTCTTTTATTGATGACTTCTCCAGGAAGACTTGGGTTTACTTCTTAAAAGGAAAGGATGAAGTATTTGATAAATTCAAGGAATTCAAAACCTTGATGGAAAATCAAACCGATAAGAAGATCAAGACATTCAAATCCGACAATGGCGGAGAATTCACTTGAGGAGATTTCAAGAAGTTATGCAGTGATTCAGGGATTAAGAGGGAGTTGACTGCTCCCTACAATCCACAACCGAATGGAGTTGCATAAAGGAAGAATAGAACAATCATGGAGGCAGCACGGGCAATGCTGCATGACTAGATCTACCTATGCATCTATGGGTAGAAGTAGCTAGGACAGTTGTATATGTGCAGAATAGAACACCCCACAAGATATTGGACAACAAGACACCAGAAGAGGTATTCTCTGGTAAGAAACTTGAAGTCAACCATCTCAGAATATTTGGTTGTCTAGTATACACTCATGTCCCAAAGGAAAAGAGGACTAAGCTAGATCCTTCAGGAAAGAAGGGTATCTTTGTGGGTTATAGTGAAAGCTCGAAGGCTTACAAAATATACTTTCTAGGGTTCAAGAAGATTGATGTCAGCAGGGATGTAACATTTGATGAAAACTCAACATTCATCAAATCAAGGAAGAAACCTGTTGAAGATCATGAAGAACCAAAAGAAACTAGATTTCAAGACACTATAATGACTGAAGCAATTCCAGATGTTGATCGTGAAATTGAAGATCCGCAAGAACCTATAGATCCACCTCATGAGAAGGACTCTCACAAGAGGAAACCTGCATGGGCTAGAGAGCTCATTCAAGATGCAGAAAGATATGGCATTTTAGAAGAAGAACACAAAGCAAAGAAGAGAACCAGATCACATACCAGCTATGTTGCTTTACTCTGTGATATCATGAATAAAGAACCTTCCATTTATGAAGAAGCAACGGAAAAGAAAGAATGGAAGGATGCCATGGTCGAGGAATACCAATCAATAATGAAAAATGATGTTTGGGATGTAGTCCCAAGACCTGAAGGGAAGTCTGTTGTGACTTCCAAATGGATCTACAAGATCAAGCATGCTACAGATGGCAGCATAGAGAAATACAAAGAAAGATTTGTAGCTCGTGGTTTCTCACAGAAAGAAGGAATCGACTATGAAGAAACTTTTGCTCCTATAGCTAGATACACTTCCATCAGATCAGTACCTGCTTTGGCTGCAGTGATGAAATGGAAGATACACCAAATGGATGTCAAGACTACTTTCTTGAATGGTGTAGTCGAGGAGGAAGTGTATGTGGAGCAGCCACTTGGTTTTGAGACACATGACAGGAAGTCATATGTGTGCAGATTGAAGAAAGCCTTGTATGGCATGAAGCAAGCTCCTAGGACTTGGTATGGTAGGATGGACAACTTTCTATCCAGTTTGGGCTTTACCAAGAGTAAAGCAGACTCTGACCTTTACTACAAGGTTGAGGAAGGCAATCTTGTGATACTACTCTTGTACATGGATGATCTATTTCTAACAGGTGAAGATAGTTTGATTGCTGATACCAAGAGGAAGCTTGCAGCCGAGTTCGATATGAAGGACTTGGGGATGATGCACTATTTTCTAGGCATGGAAGTGTGGCAGAGTGCAGATGATATTCCTTAGACAAGGGAAGTATGCAGTGGAGATCCTGAAGAGGTTTGGGATGATGGACTGCACGGCCATGGCCACACCTATGGCATCAAACCTGAAGCTTCTGTGTGATGCTTCATCTGATCCGGTTGATGTCACGATGTATAGTCATATGATTGGGTCCTTGATGTACCTGACGAACACGAGACCAGATATTTGCTTTGCGATGAACACATTGAGCCAGTTCCTGACGGATCTGAGGAGTGTTCACCTGGTTGCTGTAAAGCATATTCTGAGGTACCTGAAGGGTACGGTTGACTATGGGCTGGGCTCAAGTATGATGCAAATCAAAAGTTTAACCTAGAGGATTATGTTGATTCAGATTGGGATGGCAGTGCTGCAGATAGGAAGAGCACATCTGGGTGCTGCTTCAGTATGGGATCAGGTGGGATCTCTTGGTTTAGCAGGAAGCAGTCCTGTGTAGCACTGAGTACAGCCGAAGCAAAGTATGTTGTAGCTTGTTCGGCTAGTTTTGAGGCAGTATGGCTCCGGAAGCTACTGTCTGAGTTATTTGATCTCCCACTGGAGGCTACTGGTATCTTTTGTGATAACTAGAGTTGTGTGAAGCTATCTGAGAACCCGGTGTTCCACAACAGGTTGAAGCACATTGATATCAAATATCACTATATCAGGGATATGGTGCAGAGAGGAGCAATGAAGCTCCTGTATGTTGCGACGGACAAGCAGATTGCAGATGTGTTGACGAAACTACTAGCTAGAGTGAAGTTCGAATACTTCAGAGGGAGGCTTGGTGTTCTTCAGATTGATGACACTTCAAGGAAGAAGTGATGGATGCATTTGCTGGAGCCATTCCAAGCATGATGAGAGGATGATCCTTCACATGGATGTGGATGTAAGCGCTGGATGATGAGCATCAGGACAATGCTCCAGTTACTGCTTTGTATATGCATCATGTTGGATGCTTGTTATGATCAGTTGGATCATCTATATGTATGTATGTATGCATCATGTTGGATGTTGGATATGATCAGTTGGATCATTTATATGTATGTATGTATGCATCATGTTGGATGCTGGATATGATCAGTTGGATCATGTATATGTATATGCATCATGTTGGATGCTTAGACCATGTATCTATACATGTATTAGGTGGATATGTTGTATGATTAGGAAGATCATGTATGATACATTGTATGATCAGGTGGGTCATGTATGATGATATGTATCAGGTAGATACTTGGTATGCATCAGGTGGATGCATTATATGATCAGGATGATCATGGATGACGAGCTTCAGGATGTTGCTCCAGATGACATGCATCAGGACGATGCAGTGATGATGATTAGGATGATCATGTGTACATCAGGAGGATATATGGTGAGTATCAGATTGATACTCTGTGGCCGTGGACAGGTTGTGTAGATGAGCATATAAGTAGACCTGGGAGATCTGGATAGGATGAAAAAGGCCTCAGATGCTCTTTCGAGGAATTGTGCTATGGCATGTAAGTAGACCTCGGAGATCTGGACAGGATGAAAAAGGCCTCAGATGCTCTTTCAAGGCATTGCCATGACCACATAAAATAAGTCCTGGAGATCTGGACAGGATGAAAAAGGCCTCAGATGCTCTTTAGAGATCTTGCTTGGCAAGACACTTTTTTAAGGTTTTGTGGTGGACCACATGTAATGTGCTCCTAGGAGATCCGACAGGTAGAGCTATGTGCTTGTAACAGCCTGCGATGCTACAGCCAGGTTTTGTGGTGAGATCACATGTAATGTGCTCCTGGGAGATCCGACAGGTAGAGTTGTGTGCTCGTAATAGCCTAGGATGCTACAACTAGGTTTTGTGATGGGTCACATGTAATGTGCTACTGGGAGATCTGACAAGTAGAGCTGTGTGCTCGTAACAGCCTGGGATGCTTTAGCTAGGTTTTGTGACGCACATAATAAGTCCTGAGGATTCCATAGTATGGCCAGTGCTGATGAAGACCTGCAGGTGGTGGTCCTACATCCAGTATGAAAAAGGATTGGCTCTGTATAACTTCCTATGACGAGTAGATTCAGAGATTGAATGAGATAGCAGCAGTAGTAACGATGACGATGATTCGAGGACGATGATTCCCTGATGATGATCCAGAGAAGAAGACTTGTGCTAGCAGATCTGTGTCGAGAAATACCTTCCTAGTTAAGAGGGAGTGTTGATGTATATGTAACTTTGGAATGTATTTCATCTATGTATATTGTACTCCTATAGAGATGTGTTATTCCTCTATAAGGAAGTTTCGTCATTTGTATTGACAAGTGTCATAACTTGTCGATGGGTTATTAAACCACCATGTGTGGGGTTAGCCCTAATTAAGTTAACCATGGGTTATTGTACTAAGCTAGACAAGTCGGCCCAATAAGTTTATTGGGCAGTCAGGACAAGTATAAATACAGATCTCCCAATCTCTATTTTGATCATCTCATTATCTCACTCTACATCACTCGAAAAGTGGCGCACATGTGAGGAGGAGGATTAGCTGCTAGGAGGAGTCTATCTCTGTGTACTTGGGTTGTACTTTGGTTGTATCATTGCTCTATCTATCTCTGAGGAAGTTGTGGGGTTTTTCACCTTAGGGTTTTCCCCACGAAAACTCTGTGTGTCTATTGTCTCTTATGTTTTGCATCTTGTGATGATTGATATGCTTGCTATGATTGATATGCATTGATATACTGTACATGTTATTCTCTCAGTAAAGATCCTAGAGTATTTTTAATTAATGCTAAAAAATTAACATATGTGTTTGGAGGAGATGGAGGATTGGAGGTTGATGGTAGATTTATGATGTTGATAGCGTTGAATGGCTTGGTATTGTTGACTGGGATATCGGGGGATTTGAGTCTATGACTGAGAGGTTGTTCAGAATGAGAGCAGTACCCCCTACATGGTTTCCTTAGGAGTTGCTGATGAAGAGTATCGTCGTGGCTTCAAAGGTGCAACTGTAAGTTAACTCTTAGGTTTAGGTTTGTAAATCCCATTTTCCTTATATTTATTTAAAATTTGGAGTATTTGTATTTAATTTGTAAAATTGGGTCTTCTGTATGTTATGAATTTAGGTTATTACCTGTTTCATGATCATTATTTCCATTTGTTTTGGTTGAATTTCCAATTAGTGCTTCTTACAAAAATTATTGCAGTACACATATAAAGAAATGCTTAATTGGGTTATGGTTCTATAATTGAAATTTAACCCTTAGCTTAGAAATAAGGGCATTACAATTACATAAATTTTACATTCAAAATCTAAATGAATACAAAGAAATTGCCTGTAATGATTTTTGACAAATATATAATGGAACCTTTAGGCAGTTATTTACTAAGATGCTTCAATATGCCATTATGTAAGATTAAGCTAATTTAATTACTTTCAAGGATGCATAACAAAATGATAGATATAATTCTTAAAAGGTGTGATCATAAGAATATAATGTTAATTACAAGAGATGATTTTTTAAAACATGAAATCTTGCTGCAATATTTTATTATTTTGATGAATGTTATTACCTTTTCTTTTCATTTCATTTTTAGTTTATATTTTCAAGATACTTGGATGCATGACAGTTTGAATAAGTTTAATGGACATATTTATGTGTTTCAGTCACATGTCATCTGTTGCATCCTAATAAGCTAAATAAAACTTCTCCAACTCTTATTCTTCAAAACTTTCTCCTGTTTATTTTTATCTTAGAGGAATCTTGATTTGGGTTATGAGTGAAGCTATGTTGCAAATATTGCAAAAATATCACCGACGTTGTGATATATCGCGATTCTCTCAGTCATTGCTGGGAAAAATCACAGTTTTTTCAAATTTTGAATATATCATGATATCATGAGAAATTCGAAATAATGGCTAAGTCGGGAGATTTTTGGAATTTTTTGTTTAGTTTGAAGATGGAAACTAGGGGATTGAAAACAAATGGGTTATTTTGATTCAATGTGACATTTTCCCATAAAAGGGATAGAGAGAGGGGTTTTTTCAGGTGATTAAAAAAATTGATGTTTTTATATTTTTTTCAAGTTTGCCATTTTTTTTCAATACTTTCTAATACTTTCCCTGATGTTGTCGATAACTTTCTTTCCTGACCCTCAGCGATATAGTCAGCTACACAATGTTTGCAATATTGTACAATGAATTATGACATGATATAGTTTATGTAATGCATATTGATTTCCATCAAATAAATTCCCATGTGTCCCCATCTATTTTTGGCACTATGTAATTAAGATGTTGTTTCATCTCATTTTTATATCAATGTGCAGGCTCATAGTTCCATATTTTTAAGGTTGCACATTAGTGTTTCCTTTTGAAAATCCTTACTGAATCAATTTGTTCATTCTTCTCACTTATTTGACTAAATTTGGGCATTGGTAATAAATAGTATTTCCTTTCCTAAAAAAAATTGTTTAAGAAAATGGGGATTGAGTTTGGAACTTACTAGAATTTTGATGTTTCAGTGAACTAAGACAGAGACCCAGTATGTAGTGTGTCTCCCTACATACTGTTAGATAAGTTAAATATGAAATATTGACAACATATTTCCATCCTCTAATTTGTTGTTTTTAATCAAAACAATTTGAATTAGGGTCTACAAAGAATTGGCACCATGAATTTGTGGATGGTAGAGGTTGATGGTTGAAGGAAGTCAATGTAGATTTTCAAACATTGAAATTGTATGTAACTAAACTCATAGCAATGGGTGCTACTAGAGCCTTACATATTCCTAGATGAACTAGATTACAGTGAATCCATGAAGATGGGTAACACTTTTTAGCCAAAAGTAACAATGAAAATTCAATTTTTTAATCATTTATTAAATCGAAGCCCTCAAAACTCATATACAAACAAACAAATTGCAAGTAATTATGTTGTCTTTCCACCTATATTTTAAAAAAATAATGATATCTTATTTAATGTGCCAAAATTGTATTTAATGATAGGTTTGTTCTTATAAATTTTAGGAAAAGTGAACAAGTGCCTTGTGTGCACATAAAATAATTTAGTGATAAATGTAGAATTTTTGGAATATATATATATATATATATGAACACAATCTACAGTCAAAATGCACTGGGGCGTACATTTTCTTTTAAATTTATCTTAGAAAATTAAATTTATGAAAATGACCCTTGAAAATTGTAATCACATTCCATACACATGTGTGCACGTAATGTTTTTTTTACTGGTTATAAAAATTGGAAATTTTTTTTTTTGAAGAGGACGCGATGATCTGGGGTGCATATATTTTTTGAAATTTTTTGTTTGTGTATTTTTTATGTTGTTGATTTTTCTTTGCGTAGATTTGAAAGTTGTGGACATGGTTTTGTAAGTGTAGGTTCGAAAATAAAATTTAAAAGAAAACATTATCATATGAACTTAGAAAACCATAAATTATATGCCAATGGATAGACAATTCATTGACGAATCCATTGGTATGAAGTATGTCACCTAAGGAGCATCCCAGTATAGTGTTTATGCCTAGCAAAGAGGCCAATAAAATTAAATTTGTAGAAAAGGGGGCTAAAATCCTGCTTCAAATCCCTCGATTGAGCTAATAGCTCGATCAAGGTCTTGAAAACCCTTGATCGAGGATTTGAAAAATATTTTAAATACGCCGATCAAGAGTTTAACCGCAGTTAAGAAAATAGCTCGACCGAGCTATTTAAAAAACCTCAATTGAGCTATTTTCTACATTATTTTGAAATTAAACAATAATATAATGCATGCTATGAGAATATAATATTCCTATAGTTCAATAGCTATATATAGTTATTTAAAAGCTAGATCGAGTTTTCTTAAATAGTTAGTTTAAACTTTTTAAATAGCTAGATTGTGATTTTTAATAGCTACATCGAGCTTTTGAATTATACGAATATTATATTCTCATAACCTGAATTATATTATTGTTTAAATATCTCGATCGAACAATTTCCTAACCCAATATTTTTCCAATAGCTCGATCGAGGGCTATTTAAACCCTCGATCGAGCTATTGAAAAAAGCTTGATCGAGGGCTTATTTAAACCCTAGATCGATCTTTTGAAAGCTCGATTGAGGGCTTAAATAAACCTCGATCAATATTGAGTTTATATAATCTGCACCCACGTCTTGAAAGCTCGATCAAGGGATTAAATAAACCTCGATCGAGCTTGAGTTTTAGATAATCCACACCCATGTCTTGCCAAAAAGTGTTACCCATCTTCATGGGAACACCCATTAGAGAGGCCAAAATTCTTCTTTTAATACCTTTACTTCCTCCTACCCTTCCGTGATTAATGGTGATGTTAATTTTTGGTGCCTTGGAAAGTGTGTGCCCAAGTCCTAGGTGCATAGGCGACAGAATAATGTACAATTGCAAGTGTAAGAAGAGAACAATTCGGTGAAGGAGGTGCTAGAACAAGTTTGTATTACAACAGACAATACAACAATGAAGATGTTGCATCTCTCAAATAGGACAGGAAGGGGGCTATAGTTACTGCAGCATGACACTCAACAAATCCATAGAGCATTGATTTCCATGCAGCATGATGGTTTGAAGATGAGAGCACAATGGTGGAATAGACTAGGAAGAAGCACATCACTATTTGTATGCTTCTAGTAATGAGGGCACATGCATTTCCCAGCTATATATAGGATAGGATAATGTTATCCTTAGAGTCCAGTTTAGGAATAAGTCATGCTAATCCCTAAGAGATAAGGGACTATTGTGTGGATTTACTATTATTAAAAGGTGTAGTTGGATTTGGAATAGAGGCTCATGCATGCTGCTGGAAGTTGGCTACTCTAATTCGAGGCATCTTAGATTAGGATTTTCCTATTTAGGTTAGGTGCATATCTCTAGGGGATGCATGCTTGCATACCTCAGATCATCTCCAATTGAGGTGCTATTGTGCATGTGTCCAAATTTGTTGTTCCTACTCTTCTTAGTTTATAAAGGAGAAATAAGGGGTATAGGTTTAAGGCATTCAGTTCATCAATGAGCAGTGAATTAGCTTGCTTTATTTTTCCGGTAGCGTATTTTAGTTTAGAATTAATGAGAAAGGAGTAAGATGTTTTGATAGTCCACCTATCGAGTTTCCTTTTTGCTTTCAATAATGATTTAACAAGTACACAGTAATTTTGATATTCTTCTTAATAGCAATGATGTGATTTAGGATAGACCTATGAGTTTCTGTTATTAATTTGTCTACAATATGTGTTTGTATACTTTAGCATTATTATATTTGCAATTTTCTATGGCTTGAGGGTTCAGATATCAAGTAATTTGGGAATTATTTTAGTGCATAGTCTACTTACCATGGTTTAGAAAACCTAACAAGGTATGAGAGCACAAAATTTAAAATCTTCCAAATTCCATGGATGGGAGAGGCACATTTCATGGAGAAAAGAGCTATTGGAGGGTTTTAGTTGGTAGTGTCTTCAAGATTTATTGATTGAAGCAGAATTGTGCCAGTGATCAACACGTTGAACTCAATATAATACTTTATTGGGCTTGAATAAACCCTCGTCAACGCCATTAACAAATGTAGTTGTGTTAAAATGATAGAGATTTTCTTGGGATTCTTGCCTACACTATTGAAAGAACACACATGAAGAATTGTGGACAAGTGTAGTTTCGGCAGACTCTCGAACATGGAGCTAATCACGAGAGGGAGACTGGAGAATTGTTATGTATTAGCAAGCAAATCCATATTTTTATGGGAGGGAAAAGCAGGGGAGTGGAAGAATCATTTCACACCAGAGATAGAGGAGTGTATTTACAGAGAAATGGAGCACAAATTTAACAAACAACAAGCCAAGACCATTTCTTTACCAACCAGCCACCATGTTGACAACAAAATCAATTCTATATAAGAGATCAAGTTGATTTTGATTTTGAGCTAATGAAGCTCAGGGATAAATGTAACACTCCATGCTTCTTAGGCACCTTCATTCTCACCATGGCTGACCTACATCAGTTGCTTATGATTTTTCAAGCATATCAGTATAATGAAGAATGTCCACTTTTATTAATCAGTAAATGAAGCAAGTACAAATTATACCTGACTTCTATATGAGGCACCTTCGTAACCATGACCTGGGATCCTGCTCCTCTATTGACTTAGGATTTATCCAGCATAACAATAGCTCTTCAATTGGTGGTCCCTTTCTCATGCCTCTCCCTTGTATTTATGGCTAGGAAGGGAGGATTGGTTCGAAAGGTTGTTGAGTTGGGAAGTTGGAAAAACTAACTCAACTAATCCCAATTCGTGTTTTTAATATATTTTTTCAAGTTTCCTTAAGACACCCGCGACTATTGGACATAGCAACCTGCGAGTGACTCGCAGCATGTGGGCTCAGCAGCTCGGGAGTGCAAGTTTTTAATTGACACCCGTGGGTTGTTAGTATGGAGACCCGTGAGTGACTCACAACATGTCAAGTATAGGATTCACGGTTTTATGGTGAAATAAGTCAGAAAAAATAAGTTTTTAAGCTGAAGGGGTAAGGGTTCAGCTCCAAATCATCCAAGGTCAGGTCATCTCTTCCATCCATAGTGTCATTTTGTGTGATCGACAAGGCGATGTAATCACGGACGGAGAAGTGCTAATTTGACCGATAACACCACTTATTATTTTTGTCATATCCCTCCTGGTTTCGTGGGGAAATCTCCAAATCACGTCCCCTCAAAAGGATCCAACAAATTCAGTTCAAGTTTAAATATTTGTCGCAAGAGTAGATTGAATTATGAGTTATGGCTAGGAATAAATTAGTCTCTACTTATATGAATATGTTTTTGGTTATATCTGAACAATGGCATGTCTTTTTTGGTAAATAAACTTAAATTTTAATAGTATATAGACAATGTTTCAGAGCTAATAGTTGTAATGGAGATCGGGGAAACTTGTCCCGGGGTGCCATCTATGAGTTTCAAAAATAGTTTTGGCTTTGCTAGTCCTAGTTTCCAACCATATTAAAACCATGAAATATATAACAGAGAAATCAGGAAGGCTATCATTTAAGTCTTATGTTATCTTCTTCGTATCTAAGTTTCTACCATAAAACACAATATTGCCTGCTGTTGATTTTTCATAGCCTTGGAACATTTAATATAATTGACTAAAATCTAAACTATTCCAAAATCCAACTATCAACATAATTATTGGAAAATCATCATTAGCTTCTAATTCACCCCCCCCTCCCCTCCCATGAACCATGAGGTTAGTTTAATTAAAGTTGCCATAATATATTTTAATTTGTATATTTTCTAATTCTCTGTCCATATACTAGCTCATCTCTTAAACTATATGGAATTAGTTCAGACTCCACACAGACATTTCAGGGCATGATGTTTTATTTTATTTTCCCATGTAGGTGTGGACAGCTTATGGGATTGTAATATTCCTCTTTTATACCCCTATTATTTTGTAAATATAAATGTAGATTGTATTCGTTTTCTGGTGAGGATCTCAAGGCCAAGGCCCCACCAGTAAAACCTTGTAAAATTATGTGTTTTAATTCCTAATTTGTAAATTTAGGAGACTAAAGACTGTGACGCAACTAAATGACAGGCAGCTGAATCCACTAGGAGAGAGAGAGAGAAATGGGCTAAGAAACCATGAGAGCTTAGGATTTGGATGACGGGTGTCATCTTGGTGCTAGTAGGAACATGAATCAAGGTAACGGTTTACTTGGTCTTAAGTGTCGTCTTAAGCTAAGTTAATCCTAGGTGAAGTAACTATGCGTTACAAGCTAGTAGGGAACCCCTGGAATCTAACCACTAGCGTAAAGATGTTTATTACTAAATAATCCTAAATAGGATTAAGGTTTTACACTAAGTATTATTATTACAAATACATATAAAGGATGTCCAAAATATTTTTATGACTTGAAAAGGAGAGAGTTAGGACCTTTCGTATTAAAAAAATTATTTTAAGATAGAAATATCTTTGTATATATAAATATATAGAAGTATCAAGTATATTTTATTTATAAAAGACCAAAAATCAAAATTTGCACCCTAATGGTTTAGAGAAGGAAATGTATTTAGTATGTAGGACAACAATTACTTTTAAGCATCTCTTTTTATAATGCAATTTTTATGGAAAGGAGATATAAAAGTAAATTGATTGTTATAAATAATTATTATTAATGCATATGTTTGATTTATATCTAAATACAATAAAAAAGTGACATCAAATTTATATGATATATATAATAGAAAGAGCGCACTCTCAAATGGAAAACAAAGTGGGATTAATTTATAGGTAAGTTAAATGATGATTTTGGTAGTTGAGAAATTATAGGGAGGATGTCTCCTTGAAGGAACGTGGTTTCCTTTGTGGAACACCCAAACTCCTTACCAGGCCATCTGTCACTAGAGAAGCCACAACTCACTACCACTGCCAAGCTCCAAACGCCTTCTTAAGGAGGCAGGGTAGGAAGGTAGAGGGGGGCGCACGGTAGTTTGGGGATATTTCTACATAGAGATTCGTAGAAGGCTAGGATGGGATAACTTGAAGAAGCTTGATCCCTAGGATTTTTCTGTTTGATCTCTATTTTTTTATGCTGTGATGAAATTGGATTGAACCCTGCATAGTTTTCATATTATATCTCTGCATTTCTGTATTGTAGATGTAAACGCATTCTTCATTGTGTTATACGATCTCTGTGAATACTTTCATCTCTGGCTAAAACACAAACCCTGTAGATGCAAACGCATTTTTCATTGTGTTATATGATCTCTGTGAATATTTTCATCTCTGGCTAAAACGCAGACCCTGTAGATGCAAACACATTCTTCATTGTGTTATATGATCTCTATGAACACTTTCATCTCTGGCTAAGACGCAGATCCTGTAGATGCAAACACATTCTTCATTGTGTTATATGATCTCTGTGAATAATTTCATCTATGGCTAAAAACGTAGACCCTGTAGATGCAAAACACATTCATTGTGGTGTTATATTGATTTATGTAATTAGATCCAGTTATTATCTTTTAAAGAGATCTCAGTTAACTATTATTTAGATATCTGTAAACATTGTGGATGCCAGCGTTGATCCACCGCATTCTCTGTTCTATATTTATGCTAGTGTGATCTAGCATTGACCGTTGTGTTAGGTTATGCTAGCGTTACCTTGTTCTTTGTTTTACTTTTATGCTAGCATTGATGCCAAGTTGATCCAATCTCAGGAAAACGCTTGATCCCTGTCAAGAACAGTTCCCATATGTGAACAAAGTTCATAGTTTCACTGTTAAATGTTGATCCCTGTCAAGAATAGCGTGTTGGATTTAGAGACGTCTAACTCCAATAATTAAGTTGGACATACGTGCATTATGATTATGATATCAAATACTGTCGAAAGATTACATCTATGTAATGATTAAAACATGCCAAACAATGTGATTAATTAAGTCATGGCATTATACGTATTTAAATAAGGATTTGGATACAAATACATATAGAATAATGTTAATCAATTATAATTGTTAATGGACCGATTATAGTTGATTAAAATAATAGCAGTAAATTGAGCTAAATAAGGAAATCAGAATTTATTCTGATTTATTTCAGTTTTTTCTGAAGTTTCCCAATTTGAAGTTTTTTTATAAAATCGGAAACTCCAGATTTCTTTTGGACTTGTTTCCAAAGTATTAGCTAAATTTCAGCAGCCCCAGGATTAGAATCTTTTTCTTTGGCACTGCTATAAAAGGGCTGAGTCTCCAAGGCTTGCAATCATCCAGAAAAATTGTCTGCTCCATTGAAGACAGGATACTCTCCAGAGAAAAGGATTGCAAGTTCTTGGAAGGATTCGAGAGCCAACAACTCAAGTCAAGACCAGAAGCTGTCCGCGACCTTTGAAGATGGAAAGTAAGTTCCGCTGTGCATTAAACTTAATTTCTAAGTTCCGCTGTGCATTAAGTTTAATTTCTTGCATAAGAGTAGATCTTGGTTAGGGTTTAAAGCAATTAGTAAAACCCAACATTGGTATCAGAGCCTCCCTTATGTAAGAATTGTTGCGTGTGATCCCCTGAGTATGAGATGCGTTTTAGTGTAAATGCTGGCTGGAGATCGAATTTTATTTTTCATAGTGATAGAGATTGTATAGTTGACCAAAACCCTATATCCTCATTAGACCCCGATTTTTCTATAGTCGATTCAGAGATTGACGGCTTCATGAAGAGCCCGATCCCATTTTATTGTTGAGAATGGACCTATGCATGGAAATCTCAATTGCTGGTTATATGTATCTCTAGCAGAAAAATCTCTGTACGGAAAGGGATTCCGGTTTTCTTGAAATCTCCTTTGTATTCTGTCTTTCACAATATAGCAAATGAGTCTTTATACCATTCTGGTTCGTAAGTCTGATTTCTTGATAGATACCTGTACAATTGGAACGCCACGATGCAAGAGTTCTGCCGTCTTGGCCCTTTAAATTATCATAGTCATACGTATGATCTGGATGCTCTATCCACGAAAACACTATGACGGTCGATTTTATAATTCGTTGGTGTATTCATTTATAGTCTGCGATTTTACTGTAGCGTGACCTATCACGTTTTTGCTTTGGTCTTCATGAAGTGACAGCGCTCTCCTTTGTTTGAGATGGCTTTGATTATGGGAGTAATTTCCCCACTATTTTTGCGAGTTCCTGGAGACGGTGTTCTTCAGCAGTCAATTTAGCATATAGATTCCCTGCTACGTGTAGGCAGATGGAAAAGATTGTTGAGCAAAATCGTGGCCCCTTCCAGATTTATACAGACTGTTCTCTCCAGGACCTTGTGCTGTCGCTACCATCCTTTCTGTGTTTGATTTTGCTCTGTGTTATTATTGATCAACGCATGGCGATCTTCCTGTTCACAAATGGAATTGTATTAAATATTTTTATTATCTCCGTTTTATCATCAAACAAACGTAGGCCATATTCCCGGTTTGAAAATGGATCGTTTGATTCTAATTTAAACTCTGTGTTTTAAAGTTTTCAAATTGAGAAAGCGATTGTTTTTATGGGTGTTTCCAGATCTAATATTTGATTTACGAAATGATCTTGAAGCCTGCTTTGTCCTCATTTCATTGATGTTTCCAAAAAAATTCTTAGAACAATTAATATGTTTCCAGATTTATATTTGGAATCCACGGATCTATATGATCTGCTATTTAAGTTGTGTTCTGCGCTATCATTTCCATGTATGATACTCTGTGTGGAATAGATCTGCGATTTGCATTTCCAGTGGTCACAGGATAGCTGGGTTTACTGAATTACTTTCCATAGCTCAAAGAGCTCAATGGCAGATTCGTTATTTAGCTATTTCAGCCCTCTCAGACTGTGAATTTGTGCAGACGGCCATTGGTAAAAGCATATTAACTTTATGCATGCTTCAAAGTTCAAGTAATTGCTCAGGATTGAGTACATACATATAATTTTTGGTTTTTTCGCAGAACAAAATTTTGTTATGGTTTATTATTTTTCGAAATGCTTGTGACGCAAGTTTGTTACAATGTGATATTTTCTTTTAGAAATGTTAATATTTTACTTGAACAAGCACATATTATCAACTGTTAAGTTAACAAATAATGGTGATGATTTTAGGTATAATTTTGGAATCTAACTAAAGGCATTTTATGTATACATGTGTTGTTTTCGCATGAGTCAAGCATTGATGTTCGCAAAACGAACCGCTCTGTGTAAGACGATTGCAAGGATGACTCATGACAAGCTCAATGGACGTGGGTGTTAGCTTTCCCAAAGGAGGGTTGGCACCTGCTAAGTTGTTTGGTGCATAAGGGTGATGTATAACAAATAAGTTGCAACACACATATGCTGGCAATATCTAGAAAAGCATTTGGGGCTTGGTGCACCAGGTCCGTTAGTGACCTGCCTTCCCCACTTGACTGGCCTGGTAGTTAGCAAATGGATATGTCAATCTGGCCCAAAGGCGGAAAAGACAATAAGGTAATGATTGCGCCCAAAGGTGTTTTTCATTATTGAGTGGTGTTTTGGCTAAAAGATTCAATGGAGCACATAATTTAATTTGGGCCTTTAGATGGATTTTAGAATTATGATTAAAGATCAAATCGTGATGCATAATGTCTAATTTTTTCCTTTTGTTCTTCAATTTTCAGATCTAAACATAATGTCAAATCTAAGTCAAATTAAGCCCCTCATGGGGAACAATTTCAAACAGTGGGAAGAAAAGCTGAAATTAGTCTTAGGGATCATGCAATTGGACACTGCACTGAGATTTGATCGCCCCAAGCCCAATAAAGAGGGTGAAGAAACTCCCCAAGAGAAGGCTGATATTGATAGATGGGAGCATTCAAATCGCATGTGCATAATGGTGATGAAGCAAATGATCCATGAGACTTTTCGGGGCATAATACCTGATACAGAGACCAGCGCTATTAAATACCTTAAGGCCCTTGAAGAGAAATTCACAAAGAGTAAAAAGACTGAAGTTAGTACACCCTTTGTGAAGTTGGCAACAATAAAATACAAGGGAAAAGAAGGGGTTAGAGAGCATGTTATTGAGATGACAAGACTGCAACGTGCTTTAGTTTGTTCTGAAGTTAATTTAAGTTCTGTATCTAGATATACTTGGTGGATAGATTCAGGTGCAACGACTAACATCAGTATGTCGATGCAGGGTTGCCTATGCCATCGCAAGCCAAATGAGGCAGAGAGCTACGTTTACGTAGGAAATGGCAACAAAGTAGAAGTGAAAAGCATAGGAAAATTTAGATTATTATGTAAGACAGGATTTTATTTAAGTTTTGATGCTTTAGTGGTTCCATCTTTCAGAAGGAACCTAATTTCTATATCTTATTTGGACAAAAATGGTTATGTATGTTCATTTGGTAATGGGAAATTCAGTTTGTGTCAAAATTCTAAGCTTCTTGCTTCTGGTATCCTGTCTTCTTATGATAATCTTTATTTTCTAGATATAGACACTTCACATTCAGAGGCACTGCATGTAGATAATAGAAAACGTAAATTAACTTGCGAGAAATCTCCAACATTATGGCACAAGCGATTAGGACATATCTCTATGAAAAGGATAGAACGTCTTGTGTCTAATGATATTCTCCAACCTTTAGATTTTACAAACTTAAGTGATTGTGTGAATTGTATAAAGGGAAAACAAACTAATAAACGTAAGTATGATGCAAAAAGATGTAATGATGTCTTAGAATTAATTCATACGGATATCTGTGGTCCTTTTCCAAAAGCTACAAGAAATGGTCACCGTTACTTTATCACATTCATAGATGATTATTCAAGATATGGTCATATTTACTTAATAAAAGAAAAGGCGGAAGCATTAGACGTGTTCATAAAGTTCAAAACGGAAGTTGAGTTACAACTTAACAAACGTATAAAGTCCATTCGTTCTGATCGTGGTGGTGAATACTACGGTCGTTATGATGGATCAGGAGAACAACGTCAAGGTCCCTTTGCAAAATACTTAGAGGAATGCGGAATTGTGCCTCAGTATACGTTGCCAGGTTCGCCTGCAATGAATGGTGTTGCTGAACGGCGAAATCGCACCCTTAAAGACATGGTGAGAAGTATGATTGCTCGTACAAATCTACCTGAGAATTTGTGGGGAGAAGCCTTAAAGACTGCAGCATACATACTTAATAGAGTGCCTACTAAAGCAGCTAACAAGACCCCTTACGAGTTATGGGTTGGGTGCAAGCCTAGCTTGAATCATTTGAGAGTTTGGGGATGTCCATGTGAAGCTAGGCCTTATAAGCCAAATGAAAAGAAACTGGATGAAAGGACCATTAGTTGTTACTTTATAGGCTATTCTGAACGATCTAGGGGATACAAATTCTATAATCCAACAGAACATACAGTTTTCGAGTCAGGAAGTGCGAAATTTTTTGAGGATAATGAGTTTGTGGGGGGAGATATGACAGAAGATAATATTTTTGAAGAAGAAGAGACGAATGCGAATGAGACTATGGACCAAAGTCCTGGTTTTGTTCAAATTCCGATTGCGTTTAGAAATGAGACTATGGACCAAAGTCCTGGTTTTGTTCAAATTCCGATTGCATTTAGAAATGAGACTATGGACCAAAGTCCTGGTTTTGTTCAAATTCCGATTGCGTTTAGAAATACATCTTCTGACAATATGCAAACTTCATCATCACAAATAAATCAGTTAGAAACTCAACATGGAATAGAGAACACAAATGGACCTGAACCCAACCCAAACCCTGACATTGACATGACAAATGTTGATGGCCTAGGGCCTGTGGGAGATTCAGAAATTGATAATGATGTTCCCCCTCCTGTTGAAGATCAAGTTGTAAATGAACCTCAAGAAAATCTAGTACCTGTGCCAATTAGGAGATCTACTAGAGAGAAAAGATCTACACAATCTAAGGATTATGCATATCTTCAAGAACATGAGTTTGACATTGGCATGTTTGAAAATGATCCTGTTAATATCAAACAAGCTGTGGAAAGCTCTAACTCTCAAAAGTGGATTAATGCCATGAATGAAGAGATGAAATCTATGTATGACAATGACGTTTGGGATATCGTTCCGTTGCCTAAAGACAAGAAACCCGTTGGTTGCAAATGGATATTTAAGACTAAGCGGGATTCTAAAGGCAATGTTGAAAAATACAAGGCACGTCTTGTTGCGAAAGGTTTCACACAGAAAGAAGGCATTGATTATAAAGAGACTTTCTCTCCAGTTTCATCGAAAGACTCTTTAAGGATTATATTGGCGCTTGTAGCACATTATGATTTAGAACTTCATCAGATGGATGTAAAGACAGCGTTTCTCAATGGTGACATTGATGAAACGATCTATATGAAACAGCCAGAGAACTTTGTATCAGGTGATGCAGGGTCTATGGTTTGTAGACTTAAGAAATCTATCTATGGGCTAAAACAAGCATCTCGACAATGGTATCAAAAATTTCACAAAATTGTTAGCTCATTTGGTTTTGAGTCTAACATAGTAGACGAATGCATATACCTTAAGTTCTGTGGGAGTAAATTTATTTTCTTGGTTTTATATGTAGATGACATATTGCTTGCCAGTAACGATAAGGACATGTTGCATCAAACTAAGAATTTTTTATTTAAGAACTTTGAAATGAAAGATCTTGGTGATGCATCATTTGTTCTAGGGATTGAAATACTTAGAGATAGATCTCAAGGTATTCTAAGGTTATCCCAGAGGAACTATATCGATAAGATTCTAACAAGATTTGGCATGGAAAACAGCAAACCAGGAGATACCCCTGTATCAAAAGGAGATAAGTTTAGTCTAAAACAATGTCCCCAAACTGACTTAGATAAAAACATCATGAAAGATATTCCCTATGCCTCAGCCGTGGGTAGCATCATGTATGCACAAGTATGCACGCGTCCAGATATTGCGTTCATCACTGGAATGCTAGGGAGATATTTGAGTAACCCAGGTATGGAACACTGGAAGGCAGCCAAGCGAGTGTTGAGATATCTAAAGAGAACAAGGGACTTTATGCTCACGTATCGGAGATCGAAACAGCTCAAGGTCATTGGATATACTGATTCTGATTTTGGAGGATGTGTCGACAGCATGAAGTCAACATCAGGATACATCTTTATGATGGCAGGCAGTGCCGTGTCATGGAAGAGCGCTAAACAGTCATTGGTGGCCTCCTCCACTATGGCAGCTGAATTTGTTGCATGCTATGAAGCATCTAATCATGGCGTATGGCTGAAGAACTTCGTCACAAGTCTGAAAATTGTGGATTCTATTAAGAAACCACTCAAATTATTATGTGACAACAATTCAGCAGTGTTATACGCAACCAACAACCGAAGTTCGTCAAAGTCAAAGTACATCGATATTAAGTTTTTGGTTGTAAAAGAGAGAGTGCAGAATAATGAATTATGTATAGAACACATAGGTACAGACTCCATGATTGCTGATCCTCTTACTAAAGGATTACCACCCAAGAAGTTTCACGAACATGTTGCCCGTATGGGTGTAATATCTATTTAGGATAGTTAGAAAATGTGGGAGTCTGAATATGTTTTAAGTTTTTGATGTTCTATGTAATGCAATTGTAAACATTTTTGATGATATATACAAGTTGCATTCAGTTTCGGTTTCATTATTTCTTTCTTTAAAGTTTAATTTTTGACCTCATACAGTAAAGTAAAGGTGACTCAATTAGAAATAGGCACGTATAATCACACTTGCGTGTAATTTCTAAACTATATGTCCAAATCAGATTCATGTCATTCAGTTATGTTGGCAGCGTGATTTATGTCGGTTTAGTTGCGAATAAATGTGACAAGTGCTGCTTAAGTCCTTTGTTAGCATAATTGATGGACGGAATTGTTTAAGAAATACGATAAGAAAGACAGAAAAGTTGCATGCAATAAAGTTAAGGATATATAATCAAAAGGTTGCACTTGTCCATGTGGGAGATTGTTGGATTTAGAGACGTCTAACTCCAATAATTAAGTTGGACATACGTGCATTATGATTATGATATCAAATACTGTCGAAAGATTACATCTATGTAATGATTAAAACATGCCAAACAATGTGATTAATTAAGTCATGGCATTATACGTATTTAAATAAGGATTTGGATACAAATACATATAGAATAATGTTAACCAATTATAATTGTTAATGGACCGATTATAGTTGATTAAAATAATAGCAGTAAATTGAGCTAAATAAGGAAATCAGAATTTATTCTGATTTATTTCAGTTTTTTCTGAAGTTTCCCGATTTGAAGTTTTTTTATAAAATCGGAAACTCCAGATTTCTTTTGGACTTGTTTCCAAAGTATTAGCTAAATTTCAGCAGCCCCAGGATTAGAATCTTTTTCTTTGGCACTGCTATAAAAGGGCTAAGTCTCCAAGGCTTGCAATCATCCAGAAAAATTGTCTGCTCCATTGAAGACAGGATACTCTCCAGAGAAAAGGATTGCAAGTTCTTGGAAGGATTCGAGAGCCAACAACTCAAGTCAAGACCAGAAGCTGTCCGCGACCTTTGAAGATGGAAAGTAAGTTCCGCTGTGCATTAAACTTAATTTCTAAGTTCCGCTGTGCATTAAGTTTAATTTCTTGCATAAGAGTAGATCTTGGTTAGGGTTTAAAGCAATTAGTAAAACCCAACATAGCGCCCATATGTGAATAGAGTTCATAGCTTCATTGTTAAATGTTGATCCCTGTCAAGAATAGCGCCCAGATGTGAACACAAATCATAGTTCATTTCCTATACGTTTTGCATTTTTAAATGTTATAACCTGCATTACGATTTGGATAACCCTGTGTTGGAAGGGACAACGTAGAAGCATGGATCGCTGTTTAGTTTTTCTATATTAACAAATCTCTCCATACTAATCAGAGATATTTACCCTTGGATTATTCTTCCTGTGTTGATGCGTTTCGGCATACTGGTCAAGGAATCATTATCCTCTGTGCTTATTCTTTTCTTTATTGATATATCTCGGCTTCATGAATAGCGTAGGATCTCTTCTATGTTTTCCTTACTGCCACGATAGCTTAGGATCTCTGCTATGTTTTCCTTACTGTCATGAATAGCATAGGATCTATGCTATGTTTTCCTTACTTCCACGAAGACGAAGGATCTCTGTTATGTTTTCCTTACTGTCATGAATAGCGTAGGATCTTTGCTATGTTTTCATTACTGCCGCGAAAGTGTAGATCCATGTAGGATCTCTGTATTATGTTTATGTTGCCACGATTATGTCGTATGTTGCCCCAATAGATCTCTGTTGAGGATCTTTGTATTATATTTTAAACTGCATTGGGAAGGGATAGATTGGGAAGCTAAATCTTGGTTCAAACTTTTGTTAGATTTTGATTTAATGTTAGGTTAAGTTATTATAGATCTCTATCATAGTTTGATGTAGATTTGAATGCCTGGAGAAGAACTCTGTTGGTTATTATTTACCAGAGATAGATATTTGTATCGTTTTGATGTTAGCGTTGAATATCTTAAAAATGCTCTCTACGAGAGAGGCTTGAGAAAGTGGAAAGTAAATATAGAAACAACTGTGTTGCAGGGTGTAACCTCTATTTTGGATAAATAGTACAAGATGTGACATTTCTTTGTGGACGTAGCCCATAGATTTGGGTGAACCACGTATATATGATTTCTCTCTCATATGTGTAATTATGATATCCTTGTTGATTAAACTAGATGCATCTATCATTATGTTCCTTAAAACATGCAAAATTTATTTTATAATATCAAATGAGTAAACTCTATTGTATAAGTAGCAATATTTATAAAGATAATGTGTGCAAGAAGAATCAACATGAAAGAATATGCATGTAATTAGGAATGCTTGAACATCTCTTTATTTGATACTAATCGTCATTATGTTGTTATGAAGATAGCAGTCTTATGTTTCTTGACCCAAGTAAGTTCCATTATAAAATGGTGAAGATCTTTGCTATTATTGGATTACAAAGTAGAACTGGTTTCGTATTAATGTAAGAGTGTAAAGATAGATCTCATAAGAGTTAATGATAATTGTTTTGTATGTATACAATAGTTATATGGGTAGACCCTTGGTAGGGTTTACTACATCTTCATTAGAGTTTTCTATGTTAAGTTAGAAGGTGCATTAAAATGAAGGGTTACATAGAATGGATTATAGATACTTTAAAATGTTAAGGTTCAACCAAAAGGATGTAGGAAACCTATGAAATACAGAAGTGAGAATTAAATCTTACATCATAGCTTACCTTCATGTAGTCAATGATATGATATGCTTACATTTCTTTTATAAAGAGGACCTCATAAACCTTCTAATCCTATTTAAGATTTGATTAAGATGGAATTCACACCAATGGAATATGAGGAATAGTACTTTGCATCTGTAAGTAATCATTGTGAAATTTTTTTACTAACTCGGATATTTGGGTGTGTTACAGGACCAAAGACAAAAATTATATTTGTTGTATGTTTGTGCACTGGGTTACTGTATAAATTGTATGAATTTGTCCATTGTTCATATTGTCTAGAAATGATTGATGGCACGATCCATGATTTGTAGGACTTTGGAATATGATAAAAAGATGTCCAGAAGAGGTCTCAATCCTTATGGTTTGAAATACTTTAAACATCACTAATAATAAATCTATTTTGGTAAAAAGCAGTTCCTTTTCTAACCTTGCATCCCTTCTGGATTCCTTTGAAGGTGTGGTCTATGCAATATTAATACTCCCAAACTACAAGAAATATCATAGAAATACTCTAATGTTGTGTTTATGAAGCTTGACTGCAACTAGGAGAACAAGGTCTATTAATTCTCTTGACATAACTCTTGTATTCTATCTTGATAACTTCATCATCTCACTTCTTCTATGACACCACATTTTCGTATTAATGTTGATTATGCTCTTAATGACTTTTCTCTTTAATAGATAAACTGGCCCTACATGAACGCATTGTTTTTCCTCATGTTTTTTCTCAAATTCATATTTGGATTACTTATAAAATATAAAATTGTTTGTGATATCTAACATGTCTTCAATGGATGCCTTTGATTGATGTTTTTGGTTACATCCTTTGGGAAAGGAGCTAGGAGTGAGGGTTGTTCCCACCTTCAAATTATTGAAGGGTAAAAATATTGTTAAAGAAGTGACATGAGAGAAATTAATTGATATGGTACAAGCTATTGAGAATGCAAAATCAATTCCATAAGCTTACAGACCATCTAGCTGCCTTCATTTTCATATTTTGTAAATTGAGATCTTATCAATAAAGTGTTATGTGTTTGAACATTAAATGATACTATTCCTCAAACTAGGCTGGCATGTTTCCCTGTTCTGGGTCATCTTGTGAGCATGCATTTTGCAATTACTCTTTGTACTCCGTGGACACGAGGGTTATTCATAATACCCTTTTACCTTTTGATTGAGGGATATTGCTTTGTGCTACATAAATCTCATTTTTAAGGATAACATGATCTATGGTTAATGATTTTTTCTCAGTAGATATGATTTGGTTAATTGCTCCAATCCTAAGGATGGTACAACAGACAAGCTCTGAACTAAATACCAAACAAGATGAGATCAGATAATTTTACTATTTTCCATAGAGGGTAGATCACTTCCATAACATAAATCTATTATACTAAAAGAAACAATAGAGTACATAATTAATGATCATAAACAACGCCAAATCAAATATAGTAATGCCTTCTAAACATTAAGCACATATAAAAATGTAATACATGATTAGGAACTCAAGAGGCACAAAGTATCAATTGGATTCTTGCTTATAAGTATCTCTCACTGTAGGGATCTACCATGTCCAATTACAACAGTTGTGCATTATTTATAGAAAAGGTGCCTCATATTGTATGAATTTGTACATTATCATATCCAACAGCAAGTATCACTATAGTGGGCATGTAACACATTATTAACTGTTAACATCAACTAATCTTGCAATCTTTGGATTGAATACTTGTGGTCAACACAAGTAAGCAACGATTTCTCTATTTTTATCTTCAATGGAAATAAATGTCCTTTGATGTTAAAGGAGTCACCCACCCTTTGGCTAAGAGGCCATGAGTGGATGCATCTATTTCGACAAACTTTTCTAGGACTTGCACCTCACCCAACTAGTCTTTTGCTTGCATAGGCACACATAAGCCAAGCATGTCATTGGAGAGACTTGGAGCTTGGTGGGGACAATAATGATGAACGACACTAACTATCATACTACAAATTTCTTCTAATGATTCCCTCTTCAATATTCTAAATTTCCATATATATGACTTTTTTATAAGCAATAAACAATCTTTATCAAATTTGTTGTAATTCCTTGCACTTTATTTCCAGTTACTTGAAGTGGCTAATCATTATATGTTATGTGCCTCTTGTTGAGAGCTTAAATCACGGGTCCATTTGGGTAACCTTTCCAATGAGTAGGACAAAGAGTAGATTGGAATTTTGCTTCCACTAAATCCTTGGTCCCTATTACCCCTGAACATATCTACATGAGGAATTGAGTGGGTTTTATGAATTTGACATGATGTGGGATGGAAAAGTTGAAACACCAGAAAACGTGAGCTTGCAAATTTGTCTATAGAAATGTTATTTGCAACCTGGTGTAGTTGGTAATCTACGATTATGCACCCAAATGAATAAAAAGTACTTGTGCGGAGGAATTTTTTACTTTTAATGCTTCTGTTGGCCATGACTAAAGAATATTCCACTAATAAATTAGGTTAGAAAACCCCACAAGGTCACCTTGTTTGCAGCTGTTGGAAACATTACACAAACTGCATAGTTAAAAACAATTAGTTATACTATGCTAGGGTTTAATGTTGCAGCCCACCTGTTTTGCATAAAAAAAACACGCCACAAGTCAGGGGACATGCCCCCTTGGTAACATAGGTTTCTTAATAAATCATTTGTATGGCATTGCAATTTTCTCTAATGTTTCATCCTGCATGAATTTAACACCCTGTTTCATTCTCCATGAACTTAGAACCTGAATAAATTAAAGGTTGGCCTATGGTAGTGTAGTGTCCATATCCAAAGACACTAAAATCCAATAGAGAATAACTCCATGTGCAAAGATAAATAATATTGAATATGAATTGATAAATAAGATGATATTACATTTACAAAATATATTGGATTTTTATAAATCCCTTCGTTCCTTTTCAACATAAAGGACACACCCTTTATTTATTTATTTAATATTTATTTTTTATGTTCATAACATTGCCTTCCTCTTTAGAAAGGCTTGGTCCTCAAAGCAATTTGAAAAAGTATTTATGTCTTAGCTCTGTAATGTCATCACATCAGTGTATATTTGGTTGTAGTTGATGACACATGATGATATGACTTGTTGAGTGTTGAATATAACTTTAGAAATGTAGAAGGATCGATCCATCCAAAATCAATTCGTTGTTGAACATTGTGCTTCCACAATGAACTGACGTCATGGAGTTTGGGTGCACTAGAATCGGTATCTTCCATTAGTTGTTCATGATTTTTAGGGCATCTGGTTTTATGATTTGGATGTTGATAGGGAATTCTTATGAAATTATTTCCCTTGATCACATTTGTAGTTTTTTCTTGTTTTAGCCTTCGCACATGTTTTTCTTCAACCGAATTGACATCTTGAGCGATGATCTGAACTGGATATGTAATTGTGTCTTTTTTCTGCATCTTGTTCTTTTATTCTTTATGATTTTGATACCTCATTCTAGATGTATTCTAATTTATTTTCTAGTAATATGTTATCATTCTGAATCTTCTTGATTGCCTCTTCTTGCAACTTTTCGTTATCTTTTAACTTCCTAATTTGTTCCTCTAGTTCTTGATTAATATTTTTAAGGCGGCAATTTTCTTCTTGCTTTTCAAGTATTTTCCCTTCAATGTCTTCATTAACTATTTCTTACTTCTGAATAGTTTTTTTTATTTTTTATTTTTGTAACTAGAATTTTGTTATGGTTTCTCAGTCGGAATATTTCTTCAGTATTTTGTTTTGTTTTGTTTTGTAGTTTTTTATGTTGTTAATTTCATCCTTTTTCTTATGGGGTTCTTTTATTTGATTTTGACATTAATCGACTTCTAATTCTTGACTTTCTAACTTTCTCTGGAATTGTGCCATTTCATTATCCGTGTCCATGATGAGCTTGTTTAAATGCTTTATTTCTTCTTCTAAATCTTCATAGCTTCCATATGTTGATTCTTCGACTGTATTTTGTAATGGGGGAACTCTCACTAATAGGTCATGTATTGTTATTTTTTCTTCTCAAAGAAGAAGATCATGAACTTCGGTTTTGCATTGAAGGTGAACGTTCCAAATGTTTCCATCCCGTTATAACCTAGCACTATGTCGATAAGATTGTTGTCTATAGTTGCAACAGTGAATTGGGATGCAAAATTATAATCATCGATTTGTAAATGTAATTAATTTATTTGATCTTCGTTCGACTCGTTCTTCAATAAACTTGATCATGGAACTTGTAGTTGATTAGCAACATCAACAGTAATAAAATTTTCTTTATTGCTTGGACAAATATCATTGGCAGTTAGACTTTCATCAAATATCCCATAAACTTTCAAAATTGCCACAGGCACTTTTGACGGATCCTCAACGAATCTTTTCTTCTAGGGAGTAATATTTGTCTCCTCCATTTTGATTTTTTTTCCTTTAGACTTCTTCGGCGATAAAGGATCTTTGACTATACACATTGCTACCTTCATCTCACAACTAGCCACAATAGTGTTTTCCTCTCTTTGCAGATAATGCAAGCTCACATAGAGAAAGTTGTGCTCAAAAGACACTTGGATCTCAACGTTGGTTAACATTTTCTTTATATTAACTTCTTTGTGGATTGTGTGTATATTGGGTGGTTGGGAGGAATGATTATTACCCTTCCCACCCGATTTCAAATCTTCATTTATATCCTTCACTTTTATATAAAGAACCCCTTTTTACCTCACTTAATGTAAGAATCCCTTTTATCTCTTATAATATATGAATAACCTCTTTCTCTTTTATTACAAACTCACTTTTTTTTTTTTTTGTAAATCATTTGTTTATTTACTTCTCCTTATTTATGTTACTTCGGTGTAATATGTTGGGTTAAACCATGTGTGGTTTTAAGAAAACTATGTGTTGGTTTTTTTCTTTCTTTCTTTTTTTTTTTTCTTTTTTTTTACTTTCCTTTTTTTAAACTTTACTTATTTCTTCTTTTTATTTATTTTTCTCACTCTCTTTCTTTTCTTTTATTTTTATTTTTTATTTTTTTAGGTCAAAGACCCAATGATTCAAAAAAGCTGAGATGGTAGCTAAAAGCCAAGATATGGCCAAAAGTTTGGATCAAGAACCTACTCTGATACCACTATAGTGTCGGTATCCGAATACACTAAAATCCAATAGAGAATAACTCCATGTGCAAAGATAAATAATATTGAATATGAATTGATAAATAAGATGATATTACATTTACAAAATATGTTGGCTTTTTATAAATCCCTTCGTGCCTTTTCAACATAAATGATACACCATTTGCTTATATATATATATAAGTGTTTATCATTTATTATTTATGATTATTTATTATTTAGGTTTATTTATTTATTTAATGTTTAATTTTATGTTCATAAAAATTGTATGGGTGAAATTTATCCCATGGGCTAATTTTGGACCTCTTTTTCCAAAAAAAGATTCACCAATTTCCATTTTTTCCTAATGTGATTCACTCCATTCCATGGGATACAAAACAAATTACTCTAAAATTGATCAAAATTGTTCACCAACTATATAAAACCCTTAGAAATTTGAATCATTTTAGAAAAATATCACTCGACATTTTATGGTTGGAAATTTATGAGAATTATGTTATGATGCATCTCGGTGTCATTAGACAGCTTCTACCTGATTGTTGGAAGCCACACCTATAACCCAAGTGTTAACACCCAAAAAGTGCTCACTACCTCATCTACCCCATTATATGACTCATTTGTCCATATTTCCTACCATATTTGCCTTCAAAATCCTCAAATCCCATTAAAAAGCCTCCAAAAGGCCAAAAATGCCTCCAAACGGCCACAAAACCATCAAATAAGCCTCAAAAAGGCTAAAAAACCCCTTTTACCTCAAAAAAATCCAAAATTCCTCCAAAATAGCAAAAACCCTCTAAAAAGGGAATAAAAAGTATAAAATAATGAGGAAAAAGAGGAAAAAGGAGGAAAAAACTCTATACAGTTGACCTAAACCATATGGTTCCCAAAACCATGGGCCAGCACTCCACCACTAAAAACCTATAAATAGGTGATGGAGACCCCTCATTTCATATCCACAATCAAGTATATCCTTACTCTGCCAAAATCTTTCTTGAAACCCTAGCTCACCCTTGAGCTACTTTCACCATTGAGAGCCTCTTTTGGCCCATTTCCACCATTGGAGAAAGAGAAGGAGCAAAGTTGGAGTTTGGAGCAACCCTCTTGGATCATTGCAAGGACTTCACCAACCTCTACACTTGAGGTAAAATTTTAATACAAAGAAAACCATTTATTATTTCTTGTCTCTTATATTTCATGCACATGTTTAGAATAATTTTCATTTTAATACCTTGTCTTTTAATTCCTGTTTATTGAACTGCTACTAAGGAGTCCCTTCTCCTTAGTAGGTCCTCATTTGCACAAGCTAGGGTGAAAACCTTAGCTATAGTTTTGGTGACTCCCCTAGGTTTGAATTTCTGGATACAATTTTTAAATATTTTTTTTGTTCGGCTGTCCCTTTCGACCGCCATAAACCGCATCTTTTACCCCCTGCAGTTGCGTTCCGACCGCGTCTTTCAGGCACTTACCTGCGATCCGACCGCGGCTCTCAGACTGTTTCCAGCGACCTGCCGGCCGTTTTCAGTTTGTTACCTGCGATCCGACCGCAGCTATTAGCCTGTTTGGGATGGTCTGACTGCGGCTATTACCCTGTTTTCTGCGTCCCGCCTGCGGCTTTCGGCCATTTTCCCGCGACCCACCGGCACCTTTCGACGTCTTTCTTGCGTCCCGCCTGTGGCTTTCGGCCATTTTCCCGCGACCTGCCAGCGCCTTTCGGCGTCTTTCTTGCGTCCCGCCTGCGGATTTTGGCCATTTTCCCGCAACCCGCCTGCAACTTTCGACGTTTTTCCTGCGACCCGACTGCGTTTTTCCGCATAAAACCCGCAACCCGACTGCGACTGTTTAGCTGTTTTCCGTGGTCCGACCGCGCATATTTGCCAAAAACCCGCGGTCTGTTTTTTGTATTTTTTTTTTTTCCTGTTTTGAACCCAGCACTTTGCTGCACTATTTTCTGCACCAGCACAGCGATCTGTCCTACCTACAGCCATACTTCCTTACAACCTTTTCCTGCAGTTTTGATTTCTGTTTCATTTACAGAATCGTTTTTTAAAATTTCAGCATTTTACTTAAAAAAGAGAAAATTTTGCATGTTAAAGTCTAATTTATGTCTTGTTATTGCTAGTTAGAAAGTTGCCCCCCTTGTGGCACTTTTATTCTGGGTTCATCACCTCACATGCACACACTTTGTCACCTAATTCAAGTGAGCCTTAAAAAGTACTTAACACAACCAATATTCTAACCCCACTTGGGGAACACATAAGAATTTTTGTAGTTAGGTAGGATCGGGGGGATAGGCATCCAAATAACACCCCTCGGTTACTTACACTTGAGACATAGTTGTTGTCCATTAGGGAATCAAAATCCCCTAGTATTTTTTGGCAAGGTCACAACCAGTTTATCAGAGGGCCTCTCCCCTAGGAGGGTTGAAGTCGCCAGACTGGTTCCGGAGGCCTGAGTGGAATACCGCAATCCATTCAGTAACCGAAGGGCTACCTTTCGCAGTTTTAAGGGTATCCCTGTATGGGGGTACTGCGGTTAAAGGACCAAACGGCAGGTTCACCTTTTATGGACGTGTCATGAACGGGGTATCTTAGTTGCCTTTCTTCTAGGATTGACTACCCGGTGTCCCTCTCGGTAGGGGGATATCTTTAGCCACTTGGCTCTCCTATCCATATTGTCTGACTTGGATTTCATCACCTTGCAGAGGATATGTCTAGTTGAGTCAGAATACTATTTAGTTAGGTGTTTGCATGCTCCCTTACCTCCTTTTGGTCTAGTGAGTCCACTATTTTTATTTTCTAGGAAACCTGTTGCTTGTTGGTATTCTGACCATTTCTGTTGATACTCCATTTATTGTAGCACAGCTGTTACAGTAGGTGTTTTGAGTTGGTTGTTGGCCTGAGTGCCATATTTTTTGAGCTCTCCTTCTGCACACTTAGTTGCATTAGGGTTTTTGAGCTATTTTTCACTCAACACAACCCCCAGATATTTGACACCATCTATCACCATTGAGTCCCCGAGACATTCTCGGTGCCTTAGGGGCGAGCCCCCACAGCACGGTTCACTTGACACCACCCGTCATAGACTTAGATCATCATCACTTGATACCACTCATCATAAATCTCGAGCTTTGTCACTTGACTCCACTCGTCAACGGCATAGGACTCCGTCACCAGATATTGACGCCCCTTACTTTACCTCCAATTATGAGGCAGAGTCTGAGAACCCCATTTACACTGCCCCTACTAGCCCCATGGCTGGCGTGACTTCCACTCCTTTCTTTGTAGGGACCATTGGTGGCACATCCACCACTACACCAGTTACCACACCTATTTTGGGTATGCCCTCGATAGGGGCCACGTCCACCATTTCGGTCACCGTACCCATTCCAGTAGCTGGCATACCTATCACCACTCCACTAGTGACTCACACTACCCTTGGTGGTGTAGGACCATCCTATACCACCTTCGTTCCCCTCCTTGGGGGCACCATTCCTGCAGTTCTTTCAGTTACCTGTCCGCTACGATGCGGGAGTTGAGATCCTACTGTCTTGCAGACAGAACACGGCTACCCACATCACTGACCACATTCATGAGTGGCGTCGACGTCGTAGCCTCTGCAAAATCAAGTTAGACGACCGTATCTTCCTAGATTGGTTCCTCAAATCCCTCCTTCTTGTCATTACCAAGGATGTGGCATCCAAACGACCCCAGTCTAAAGAAGAGGCCATCCTCAAAGCCCAGCAATTTGACCTGATATACACCCAGTCGGGTTACCTCTATACCATTATACCTGACGCCCCTCGTGGCGAGTCCTCCAAGCACGATGCGCCGGGGGCATCCCACGCCGCAGACGGCATCATTGGCCGTATCGCCTCGCATCCTCAACCCTTTTCCATAGCACGCCCTAGCCATGGCCCCGACCTTTCGCGGGATACATCACAGTCCGGAGCTACCAATTCGTATGCTCCCATGGCACATAACCACCATTCCCATGGACCCTCATGTCCACCTCAGTGCTTTGGGCACGCATCCCCTGCCTATGCCCCCCCGGTCGCACCTCAGCCGTATTACCATCCATAAGCCGTGCCAGCTCCTGTGACCTCTCAAGCCCAACCTGCTTATTACCCACCTCAGCCAGCCCTTGTGGCCAACCCACAACCCGCTCCGCAGACGTATCAGCAACCCCCACAAGGTTCCGCACCTACACAGCCTCCACCTACATATTATCCTCCGCATCCTGCTCCAGCACCTGTGCAACCCCAGAACCCACCGGCTGCCCAAGGGCAAGTATATGCCCAACAAAATCAGTAGCAAAACCAAAACAACCAGTGCCAACAGGGCTAGCAAAACCGTGGCAAAGGCCGTAACCATGGGAACAACCCTCCTCCAGACCAAGGTGGTCAACCTCCCAATCCCCCAGACAACAATAATGTGGCACCTACCAACCAAAACCCTGATCGACCACCCAAGCAGGCCAAAAACCCTAACTTGCGAACTAACCATCCTTGTTCTATTTGCGGGGTCTATGACCACTACACACATGCTTGCCCACATTTGGAGCGAGCTCGGCAACTCTGGGTTGATGATTCCCATCGCCAAGGGCATGCAGCTACTCAAGCGTTGCCCAACCCTGCACCCCCTCAGCAGCCACCTTTGGTATTGCAAAACCCCTTACCAACTCAAGGCGTAGTGAACACTCAACCGTTGGCTCCCCCTTAAGTCAACGCGCCACCACAACAACAACAGATCACTTATGCCGCTCCTGATCAACCCATGTTCAACTCAGGTACCCACCACTTGTTGATGATGTCGTCCGCTGATGTCAACCTCCAAACCCGTTGGAACTAGTATGGCTCCACCTATGAAGCCCCTCCCTCCGACAAAAACGCTAACTCTCATCCCACTGATCAGACATTATGTATACCTTCGGCTCCACTAGATAGTGCTGCCAAAGCACCTCGCTTTCCACTTTGTCGAATCAATAATAACCCCAATGCTTGCGCTGCGTCAAATTACAACATTGTAGATGACTTAGCCCAGTCTCCCGCAGCCATGTCTGCATTGGAAGTCTTGAAAAACTGTCGATCACAGCGCAAGACTTTGCTCTCCGCCATTGGTGCTATTGACCCCAATGGTTCACAACTGATGGCATTCGATTTGGACCACTCCGAACCACGCCTGCCTTCCACTTTAGCATTCCAAGTTTCTGTTTCCGTTCGAAATCTTGTCATCCATCGGTGCATTATCGATGAAGGTGCCTCTACATGCGTTATGTCCACATTCGTTTGGCAGAAGTTGGGATCCCCTACTCTTCAGCAGTCCACTACTGCGTTGCGAGCCTATGACGGCCGTTCGACTCAACCCCAAGGCCTATTAGCTAACGTCCCCATCCTGCTGGCTGGTAAAACCGTTCTCATTGACATCGAAGTCATCAATGCCCAACTTGATTATAACCTCTTACTTGGCCGCAGCTACATGTATGCTATGAAGGCGGTTGCCTCCTCTGTTTTTCGTACCATGATGTTCCCCCATGACGGACGTGTGGTCAAGGTCGACCAGCTCACCTACTACGATCCAAATGCCCCTGCTGCACCCGAAAATGTTCTCCCCATGGTTGAACAACCTGTCACTGGTGCCGCTACCTCGTTGGTTTCCTCCGTGGGACCTGGAGTTTACTCAGCTCCGTCGATGACATCAACATTTCAATCCATTCCCCCCCCCCGTCATCTGCACCCGAAGTATCTGACCTATGTACCCTTTCCCACAATACACCAACACCTAATACTCAACCGCCCTTGTTACCTAAACCACCATTGGTACCTAGTCACATTGGTGTTACACCCATCCACACCATCCCCTTCCTAGTCCCTCCCTCGAGAGTAGTAAGCGCCCCGGTTATGGCTACCCTTAGCCTCCCTGGGTTAACCTTGGGATTACCTGTGTGGTATCTTTCGCCTCCCATTCCCTCGCCGACACCAAACGTCATCCTACAACCGGTGCAACCCATGGCTACTACTAGTCAACCACCTCCCGGTGTCACTACCCCTTCGTCCTCTACGAATCCTCCCCCTCTTATCAAGCACACTAGGGGCAAAGGCCCACATCCTTACACTGTTGTACCTCCACCCAAGGCAGTTAAAACCCCCCCGTGTTTCGTGCTCCCCCCAAATGCTCATTGTGTGATGAGTTAGGCCATCCGACTCATCAATGTCCACAGTTACCTGCATTACAGGAACACATGCAAATGCTTGATGATGACCCCAACATCCTGGTTGTCGAACTCGACCCAACCCCCAAGCCTCGTGATAAATCGCTGCGCACTAACCACCCTCGTGCCATATGTGGTATTTATGGCCACTACTCTCATCACTCCCCGGATCTCCCAGATTACCGAGGAGCTCTCTACGAGATGAATAATTTGGACCTTGAGATGGCGCCCCCCACAATTGAGGAGATCCACCCACCAGTCTCCTCCCCATCCGACGAGATTAATACCATTTATATGATCTCTTCCACCACCATTCCCTCGTCAACCAATTTGACAACCCACACTTTCCGTACTGATGAGGAGATTCTTGAGGCTCTCACTGCCCTGGATTATCCCTGGGATGACATGCACCATCGTTCCTATTTCCTCCCAGAAGAATCTTCCTCTAGTACAGCTACCCAATTCGCGGTTGAGTCCAAAGATTTCCTTCCCACCAAAGTCGACTGGTTTAAGGATCCTATTCCTGCTCCTGATGCCTTTGAGGAAGGTAACATGGCCAACATCTCTCCCGTTATCCACATAGATATCTCTACCCCAGGAGGTGCCCCTGAACTCATTACTTTAGGAGCCTCTTGCAGTGAGCATGAGATTGGAGAATACAAAAAACTATTCCAAGAGTTCAACGATGTCTTTGCCTGGTCCTATACCAAAATTCTTGGTCTTGACCCTGCTATCATAGAGCACCACCTTGACACCTCTGAGTCAAGGGGCATAATAGATCACCTCGACCCTAGGATAGGGGGCATGATCAATCATTTTGACCCTACTCCATCACATTTATCTCAGCATGTCAATGAACCCATCATTCAAACCAACACATATGTGATCCATAATCACAAACCCCATGCACATAGCATGGGGGCAAGTCATTAACCCTTCTCACTTTTTCACACTTGTGATCTCAACCATTTTTGAGGTCACATATCACTTGTATATATGATTTGATTTGATACGCATAGTTCTTTCCTTTGACCATTCCGGAGTCCTTATGACCTCCGTTTTTTGCACCATTTGCACTGTCGGATTCATTTTTCCGCGCTCGTGTTGATGCTTGAGATCATTTCTTGCTCTCACCAGGACCAATATCAACATTGTGTCCCGACACCTTGTCGCCCTGGTTTGCATGCTACTTC